>JAHLSL010000017.1:17277473-17567361 GCA_025920805.1 Petroica traversi
TTCCCTGGTGTCCTGGGCCCACGCGATGCCAGCCAGTCCCAGGAAGAGGAAAAAAGGAAAAAATACCCAGCAAAAGAAACAAAGTCTCTCCCTGCAAAAAGCCCAGAAAAATCCGAGGAAACCCTCCGCTGTGAGCTCTTCCAGCACCCACACCAGAGAGAGTGAAAAAGAAAAAAGAAAAAAAAAAAAAAAAGATAACGCTGTCCGCTGGAATGCAGCCTCTCCGCTCTCTCTCGGCCTTGGTTAGTAGGAGTAAAAGTATCCTGCAGACAAACGGCGAGTGTTTTTTTTTTCCTCCGCCTTCACTCTCTCTGTCTTTCTGGGACCAACTTAAAGCTGCAGAACTTAATGTCCAGCATAAGCAAGAGGACGACTGGGGATACAAACAGGTCATATGGCCGACCCAGGACAGTAGGAAAAAAATACCATCAGAAACTACATTATTAAGGCTCCTATGTTGCACATGTGCCCGTTTTGAGCTCTCAGTTCTCAAATGTGTCTGGCATAAAACATGCTAAGATTTCCTGACTCAGGTTCTCATATTCAACTCAAAAGAATTTTTTTTTATAGGACATGGCCCTGGCAGATGAAAATAGGTTGACTTCTCTATTAGGAGCTATGTATGACTAAACACAATGGGACTACATTTCCATTTACAAGTAGAATAACAAATTACTGTGCTGATATTCCAAAAAGAAAAGCTTTATAGAGGTGGAGGTAAATAGGACCACAGGCAAAATGTAAACAGAATGCCAATGCCAGACAGGAATTAAATAAACTACATTTCCACGGCAGTGTTTACACAGATATCAGCCAGGAGAATAAGGGGTCTGAATCTCCCTCATTAGTAGTACAAAAACCCCATATCCACACCCAGTGGTGTTCATCTCAATTTCATATCAAGAGTATTGGGTCTTGGGCCCAAACTATCCACCTGGCTCTTCAAGACAGAAAGAGTCTCCTTGGACAGGATTTCTTTGACCAATGCCTGCAACATTGGTACCATGGTTTCAAATTGCTGCTCACTGGAGTATATAACAATAGTTTCTTAAAATAAATAGTTCTTCACAATGCCTTTCTCCTCATCTTAAAATACATATCAGCTGAAGATGGGTCTAGAGAACAAGTCTTATGAGGAGCAGTTGAGTGAACTTGGGTTGTTTATTATGGTGAGAACAAGGCTCAGAGGAGACCTTAAGGCTCTCTACAACCACTTGAAAGGAGGCTGAAGTAAGATGAGTGTCAGTCTCTTCTCCCAAGTAGCAAGCTTTAGGATGAGGGGAAACAACCTCAGCTTGTACCAGGAGAGATTCAGATTTTGTGTTAAGAAAAAATTCTTCACGGATAGGATTGTCAAGCATTGGAAAAGTGTTCAGGGAAGTGGTGGAGTCACCATTCCTGGAGATATTTTAAAGTCATGTAGATGCAGCACTAGGGACATTCATTAGTGGTGGACCTAATACTGTTAGATTTGAAATGCAATGATTTTAAATGTATTTTCCAACCTAAATCATTTTATGATTCTATGATCTGAAATAGTCAACAGAGACATGCAGTAGTTGTTTCTCTTCTGACTGTGAAATTAGTTGCAGGCAATTAATTTACATGTAGATAGTTTTGTCTGACATTCCTAAAGTTAAGCAGAATGAATTATACTCTTCAGGGCAGTAATTCATCTCTTTCAAAACAGTTGCCTGGGAAAGGTGAAATGAGTCTCTGAAGATACCTCTTTCTCTCCAGGTCTTTGGAATAAAGTAATGAGCTGAGAGATAATGTATTTATTTTGAGACATGGCTTCTGTTCATCGAGTGTCAATGTCTGCACAATGGCATAGTTTGATATGTTCACCTTGTGGCTGCACATGAGGCTACTGCCACAGCTTCACAGTACTTAAAAGCCACCACAGAAGGAGATAGTCTGAAAGTAAGTTTAACTAGTAAGAAGAAAAGAAACAAAAAGTAAAGCTTTGAATAGTAAAAGATGGAAAAAGTGACAATGTTTTGCCTATCTATTGACTGATCAGAATTACAGTGATGTAAAACTGAGATATGAAATCTCTAAGGAGTAGAAAGGGTTTACTAGAAGCGGATTCTTTGCAAAATTAATTCCCAAGTTTTGGAGATATAGCTAAAGAGCACTTGGTTTCATGATCATAAAATATCAACCACAGTTTCCCAAAGTATTGGTCAGTGAAAATTCAGAAATTAATCTGAATATCATTGCACATGTCAGCAGAGACAACTTGATGAATTTTCTCTGAAGTACTTCCCTGGAAGGATTTGTTTAACAAAAATTACAGCCTCATCTCAGAAAACACTAGGGAAGCTAAACCCAAAATCTTTAAAGCGTGAAACATGTTAGTTTTTTGATATGCCAACAAATCAAGAGGACTATGTGGTTCTTGTAAACTGCTTCAACACAGTATTGACAGAACTTTGGATAAGTTTGTGATAGTCAAGACCTAAACTACTAACAAGACACAAGACATACTGGCAATGGAAAATAAATTATGATGCAGGAATTTTGACTTAAATATGTCTACATTATCACAGAACTTAAAATCATTATCGAAAAGCTATACAATGACAGCATTGTCAGTGGGGAAAGTGGTCAGAAAATAGGGTAAGTTTCACCTGTTTTAGCTATATTTGTGTCCATTTGAACTTACAGTCAGAGGCAGTAAAAGGAAATGGACGTTCTCCAAGCACGAGTCATCTGACCTATTTAAAATGTTTGCTTTAGGATGTGATGAATCAGCTTCTAAATGAACAGTAATAATGAAATTAATCTTTCATAAAGAGTCTGTGAAAAGAATACAGGAACAATCCCTTAAGAGTCCATGAGTAAGATACTTCTAACTATTAATAATAATTCCAGTGCAGCAGGTGTCTTAGGAAAGCACTTGGCATTTTTATAATTATCCTAAAGAATGAAAAGGCCTATATGAGCTTCTGAAAAGGGGCAACTTGCCCAATATGGGACATTTGTTGGAGAGAAAGAAAAGGAACCATCCCTAAGGATAGGAAATAGAACTGAGAAATAGTTTATCTAAAGAAATACTCCAGGGAAGCACAAGGAATATTTTCATCAGATTAAGGTGGTAGATATTATACCCTGAACACATAACAAAATCAAATGCAAGATTTGTTTTCCCACAATATTCTCAGGCAAGATCGCTCTGCTGTGGCTCCGTGAGTTTCTGTAGTTTGGTATTTTTGCTTAACAGTCTAAGATTAAAGGAATCACTAATTTAATAAAAATGTATATATAAATAGCTACTTCAATTACCAAGATTCAGAAAAAAATTGAATTTGATAATAAATATAAATGAGAAACTGGAAGTTCTTCACAATAAAATAGCAAGTGGTAAAGCAACCCTAGCGCTTATATTTATCTATTCATAAAAGAAAACCATATAACTATGACATTAATAATTCATAAGAAGCAAAAATGTACTCATCATTCTCCTTGTAGAATTAGAAAAAATCAAAGTGGCAGATTCATATCAGGTGATGATGATGACTATGAAATATCGCCCACTCCCACAATAATTCTGGAGGTTGTTAAGCAGCAACTACTAAAATCAGGTAGTTTAAATTTGTCTGGCATTCAATAATTTTAAAAGAGCTGGCTGGAGAGCTCCCTAGACAATTGGCATTGATTTTTCCATAAGTCTTGGAAAACTAGGGAAGCTCCAAAGGACTGGAAGAAATCTAATGGGTCAATACTTCAAAAAGACAAGCAGGATGAGCTACATAATTAATTGTCCATAAACTAGCTTTGATCCCAGGAATACCTTAGAACATTTCATGAGGACTCCAAGAATAAAGGATTCAAAACAGGTAACACAGAAAATGTAAATCAATACTGCTGCATTGAAAACAGAAGTTTTCAAATTTCTACACTTTTTAATCAGATTACATGAATGATATATCACAGGTCTGAGTCAATTCTTAGCTGTATGCAAGTATTCGGTTTCATATTAAAAACCATTTTAGAAACAAAATCCTGGGAGGGATTTCCTGTGTTTCTGAAATCATTCATCAACACATTTGTATACGTATGGCCTCCAGAAACAGAGAAAGCACCATCTCAAAAATACCTAACATCTTTCACCCCTCTCTCCTAGAAGTTCAACCTACAAGAACACTAAACTACTTCATTTCTTCAAAGAAAGTTCTGTTTTTATGATTATGGTTTTGTTTTTTTAATCATGCAAATGTTGTCCTGTGTGTTTAAAAAGGTTTTTACTTGGGATTTTTTTACTTTATTTTGAATTAGTTTTTGGTAGGGCATACAGAACCTTTATCTTTTCAGAGGTGTTACCTCATTTAACGAGTTCTTCAGGCATTTTTCCTACAATGGGCTTCCATTTTCACAAACAGTTTTAAATAGCTTCTTTATATGCACTTTTTATTCATAATTCATACTTGGGGGACTGGATGAACACAAAAGTGGTGAGATGAATAATATGTACAGTAGGCATAGAAAAGCTAGAAAATAACCCTTTATTTTAGCTTGCACATGAACCTTTTTATGTCAAATTATTGCTCAACCTTTCAAGGTCATCCAAATATTTCCATTTGCTATTTTAATCTTCAGCATTAATAGCATCTCGCATCACCATGTAATTAGAATATATCTTTGAGCCAGCCATTAATATCAGTCACCTTAAAATGATCAAAGACAAATTTTTAAGGAGCTCTATAAACAAACTCTGTCAAGTCTCACAGTCTTCTTTTAAAAGAATTTTCTTGTCTCTCATTTATTCATTTACACAATTTACAGTTCTATGGCTCATCTTCTTCATCATCATTAATAATTTCCCATGTGGTGCTAAACTAAATATTTTACTAAAATCTGGGTAGATTAGCCATATCACAGTTCTGTTGACTATAGACAGCTATCTGATTATCCTAGTAGAAACAACCTTTAAAAAACCATTTAAATTTATTCCTAATGTTTTTATTGCTGTATTTAATCGCTGTTTTCTTTAAAATTGGCATTGGTTGATATCTATCTATTGGATAAGTCTAGTAAAGAATTCTTACTCTCTTCTCAAAAGTACAATATTTCCTACTTTTCCATGAACTGAAATTTTTAATTAAAAAGCTTTGCCACTCACTTGATGTCATAAAGTAAAAGTTCATTTGATGTTCTGAGAAAGAAATGCAATTCATTAAACTGCTGAGTTTCAGTTCTGATTCCACTTAGAGGCTTTCTGGACTTCGTGTGTGGATTGATGTTTTTGCTTTGTTTTGTGCAAATTTATTCTCATTTTACTTGCTTTACTTTTGCTCCATTTTTACTCAGCAAAATCATAACTTTATTCTGGGTTGTATCCTACCTACAATGTCTATCCACAGGTATGCCTTTGTTTTTAGTTACTTGTTACTTCATCTGGGGTTTTATGTTGTTGTTTTGGGGGAAGTGTTTTGGTTTTGTTTTTGGGCTTTTTATTTTAAAAGTTGTGATACTTTATTTAATTGTGCTGTGTGAAATATAACTTGATTTATGCTTTCTACTAATCACTAAAAAAAGTTTTTTGACAATCAACAATTTTTCCACTGTTTGTGGAATTTCTGACTACCCTCTACTAACTGTTATTTTTTACTGTGAGATTTACAGATCTTTTCTAGAAGCTACTTCAGTACAAGTACTTGTATACTCCCTCAGGAAACAACATGAAATTTTGACTACTGTGAGTAATATAAATTTTGAACCTGCTATGCTTTCAGGTTATGAATAAATTGCTTCAGTAAATGTTTTTGTTAGCTTTTCAGAGTATCACTCTTTGATAGAAGCAACAAACAATAAATATTATTTTGTTTTTAATTTAACTTTCCAGGAAGGAAAGTTAGCTATATCGGGGCTTTCTGAAACATAAAGGTGTGGTAAAGTTCACAAAGTGAGATTACTTAGAGAAGTATTATCTCTTTACCTACTTAAAAGGTACTTCAGAAAACTCTGTAGAGCCTCTGATTCACATTACCCTAAGGAATTTCATGACATGAAACATGATATGTCAATATATTATAAAGAAAGAGGCAATACTTATGTGTTATGTTGTCATTATTATTATTAATTCTTATTTTCAAATAAATTTCTTTGCTAAAGAAATTAATACAAAATTAAAATCCATATTGTATTCATAACGGGGAATTATTTTCGAGCAGTTCTTTTTCCAGAAACTTCCACTGAAAAAATCCTTTTTTGATCTTAAAGCATGTTAATGATGACCTACAGGCAAAATACTTTTACCTGAATTACTGAAATTCTTCACCAACTGAATTATACCAAGAAGCCTGTCTTTCAGAAAATTCAAATATATCCTAAATAGAAAGGCATATTAAAAATAAGGGGCCTTCATTCCTGACTTACTGCTTTGCCCTGAAAAACTTGGTGATCACGATGATTAATTTACTAGGGATAAGACCCTGCTTCAGTGTTGTGGTCAAAAAGGCTAAACAAAACTTAAATGAACAAAAAATCCCTGACAGAAACATGGATTTTGTATTATCTCTGTAGATGATGTTGGTAACACTGCATAATTGCCAGCAATTGACCTTTAGTTGCTTTCCACTTTTCACATTACTGTAACGCAGCATTCATTTTCAGTGTTCACTGAAAGAAAACGAAATGCTGAAATACTTAAATTATTAGAAGGGATTCAACAGGAAATCACAAAAGAATTTTGATGTTGTGAAAAACAATTTCATTTGAAAAGAGGAGATTAGGAAATTCTTTCTACAATATATAAAATGTTTATGTGCTGAGTAGAATTGTTAGATTTTCAGGTAACAATGGAAATGTTTATGAATACAAGAAAGATAATGTAGGCTATGTAGATATAAAACATACTAAGTATTCAATGTGTAGCTGGTATATTGACACTGCTGTATGTGTACCATTTATAACATTTCATTAAGTAAATCTGTAACTTGACACCTTGAAATTAACGCCAATATAATTTAATTTATTATGGAAACTGACTATTGGAATAATTTTTGCAGCCTAATAGACTTTTCCAATCTCAAATGAATTTTTTAAAAAATCAATTTAGGATATTTTGAGGTTGTGTTTCAGAATGACATTCCTAAAATCCTCTCCCACAGCTACATTTTTCTCAGTGAATAACTTTGATTGATAAGGATTGAGATGGGCAAAATAGTCCTTCAGAATAGAAATATGCCAAGCACAGCTGATTGTTTATTTCTGCAGAAGTTAACAATCATGGAAAACTATGCATTCCTTCTACCATTCAGAAAAACTTGTAGAGGAATTTCTGAGGATGAAACTCAATTCTGTCATGGATCTGTTTGTAATAGTATTGGGGGTTGGTACCCCTCTGATTTTGTATTATTGATGGTATTTGGACTTGATTACTAACTGTTGTTTCCAACACATCAATTTTTTTTTTTTTTATTATTATTCATGAGTCTACAGGAGCTGGTGATTTTGGTTGCTTCAGGTTTTTTTTGTTACAGGGGTTGTGTGTGGCTGTGTGCGTGAGTGTGTTAAAAATACTGCCAAGAGATATTAACTATGGAATAATATTCCTTTTGGCTTGTAAAACACCAATCCATTGATAGATGTTATACTTGCCACAGCATTTACTTCTCAATTTAGTTTTCAGTTTCCCTCTGGACAAAAACCAATTATGATCCACTCTGGTTGAGAGCACAAGCAAACAAGGTAAAATTTATATGCAGTAAACTTCATTATTAAGAAATCACTTGTCTCTGTTAAAGACTACCAGTGTGCTGTCATCTATTTTTCTTTTAATGTACAGATGAAGAAATTTCCTGTGTAGCCAATTCCTTTAATTTTCTTACAGGGTCCAAACCACTAACAACCTGAGGATCCTTATCCCTTATAATTAGAATTCAGCTCTACTAGAAGAAATCTTAAATGAGAATAGAAAAAAGCAATGCATTGTCTAAATGTAAAATCAGTCAGGTGTACAAGTCAGGTGAAATAGATCAGATAAATTTTCGTATTCTGGTTTTTACTGCATCTTTTTTTCTAATAATTTACGGGTATTCCTCACAAACTATTGATTTTCAAACAGATTGATGATGTATTTCATACACTGGGAGAAAATAATGTTACTATTTCTGTTGGCATTAGATTATATTCTACAAGGATATAGCTGCGTCAATTATTGAGTAGACAATTTCATTGTTAAAGATGGAGGAAAAAAAAGTCTTTGAGCGATTTTGTTACTAAATATTGTTATTGTTATCACTGCTGTTATTATTTTAAGGAAAGATTTTATTATTCTTCTTATGCTGAATTCTTGGACAATTAAGAGGGCAGTGTTCTGTTTTTAGGAAAAAGAAGTAAAGAGATTTGACAGTCATCTTCTTTGTATATGAGAGCAACTTTCTATATATTTGGCAGACCAAAGCAACCCTAAGATAGTCATTCTCATTAGCAAAGTACAGAAAAACAGAAATTGATTAATCACACTGGTTATTTGAGGTCTGAGACCTGGAGTTCCAAAGAAACAAATGGGAAAAAAACCTTAAACATAATGCCATATTGAAAAGCAATGCTGGAGGCCAATGGAGCAGAGGAATCAGCATTTTCATCCTACTGATAGGAAAAGGTAATATTCAATCAACATTTTGAAGCTCCATTTCTATATTTGTGGGGACAGAACTTGGTTACAATCCATGGCAGTCAAAGAGGTCAGCAGAGACTAAGGGAAATTTGGAGTGTCATTTAGCAGAGAAAAGGATTCAGTTCCACAGTCACAGGTGCCTAATCCCATTTGAAATATCTTGATTTACTTATGCGAATATGCACAGGAATGGCAGATATGGCAGAGGATATTAGAACGTCTTGTATGACAGTGATCATTTGAGTCCAATGTAGTGAGTTGTAGGCAGCTGAATTGAACTGAGTATCTCCCCAGGAGCATGCAGATGCCCACACACAACACTCAAGTTTACATATCTTCAGACTGATCTAGGGCAGACAACCACCACTAAGTACATTGAATTGTCTTACACCAGTTATAGAGCAGCAGCATGAATACAGCATATAAAGAACCATAAGAATTCCCCAAGAAACCAAATAAAAAAAAAAAATAGGGGGAAAAAATGGTTCCTGCAATGTGAATTTTATACAAAAATTAGCAAATGGAGTTTTTTAGGAATATCAAAAGCTCAAATAAACCTGTGAGATTTTGCCAGTCTTTACAGTTAAAGAACTTGGACTCCCAGATATAGCAATTCTTTGTTGATATCAGTTTAACTTGTTGAAGTAACCTCTTTAAATCAAATATATAATTTAATTTTCCATAGAAAAATATGAATAACCCCATGTTTAATCTTGATAAGTTTAGTTAATTCGTTAAATAAAAAATAAAACAACAACAAAACAAAACCTGTGGAACTTGGTCATGAAATGCAATAAAATAATTTAAAATTAAGCTGATTTGCTGAGCACTCAACCACAGGAGCCAAAGCATTATAGAAGTAATTTATCTAGATTATTGTAGAAAGCAATATATTTTGAAAATTTCTCCCTTAAGAAGACAAAAATATAAATTATAATAAAAAAGAAGATGCATTTGGTTTTTTAAAGAGTTTATAGAATTGTAGCAGGTGTCCAAATTGGAAGATATTGGAAAAGGCACCATGTATATTCTGAAAGCAGTAATTAATTATTTTGTCACAGGTATTACACTGTGTTTTCATTTTGGGTACTTCATTATACATTACAGTATGTAGTACTATTTCTAAGCTTTAATAGAAGTGGCGTTTGTTATATTTGATCCCTATAGTAACAGACTGATCCACTTTGTAAAGAACAGCCTAGAACAAGGATTTCAGATATTTCTATTATTTATATATGTCTATTTATCTATTATTATTTATAATAATAGAAATAACTTTCTATAATTCTAGTATGCAATTCTATTCTATTATTAGATTTAAATTAATTATATATAACCATAGAAATAATAAAATAGCAATAATGCATAATGCAATAATAAGGATCAGCCATCTGTAAAGTCAGATGAATGAAGAAATAGGAACAAATACTCAAGTGGAGGATATTGTAGGGGTGTTTTGTGACTGTAAAATGCATTACAGTAGTAGTGTTTCCTCTAATATTCTTTTTCTCCTTAAACCTATTCAAAATGATTCATTTAAACAAAAAGTTTTCTCTGTGAAAAATGTCAAGTTTTTAAACTTGGGGCAGAAATAAAAGTTTATAATGACAAATTTCATTGTAAATTTAAAATACAGGAATATTTATGATTTTAGAGTATGCACATACTTAAAATAAAGGAAAAATGTTTTTGAAAACAGCATGAAACAACCTCATCTAAATTTTTTGAACTGCATAAAATGTTCAAGGAAATTTTTTAAACTACCTCTAAGATTTGTTCTATAACAAATAAGTAAAGCCTAGGTTGAGATAGTTGAGTTATTATAGCTGTTCAGTCTATAGTAATCTTGCTATTTAAAAATATTTTCCCTGCCTTAGTTGGTCATCACGGATTTGAGATCTTTTAATGTTTACAGAATTTTGTTTGCAAAATGCTCTGCACTAAAATCTGTTTGGATGAACTATCAAGAAGCCCTGTTATATGATATGGAAATTAGATTGCATAACCCAAAAATTCAGGGCACTGTGGCAATGAACATTTCTGAAAAGTTTTGAAGATATATCAAAGAAAGTTACTAGTGCAACTATGTCCTTTAATTTTTAAAAATAAACCTTTTAAAGACCTTTAGAGATTTTATTTAAAAATGCTGAATATGCACACAAAATTACTTTTTTACCTTACATAAGATCTGGTCATGTCCCTTTACTTGAAGATTAGCCTGTAAAAATGCTTAATTGGAAAACCTTAAGATGCTGAATATGATTTAATTCCTTAGAACTCACACATGCAGGCACAGCCCCAGACATACTGTCAGTAATGCTATTAATACTTTAATTTATAGAATTTGATTCAAACTGACTCATGAAAAAAAGCTAAAAACAACCGAACAATAATTTTATATGTTGTAAAATAAAAAATAAAATCAAAAGGCTATCATTGACTCAAAGCAGTTGGAGGGTAAGAAATCTGCCTAGGCAAAGGAAGGGCAGTAAGTGGGAATCATATGATCATCTGAGATACAACCAAGATACAACAGGAGAAAGATTAGCTGTGTTCAGCAATCGATTTTTGTAAAAGTTAAGAATTCAAGAGGAAATGGTCATGTTTTGCAAACTGTCTTATTTCAGAGTAGATTACTAGAATAGACGATGAATATTATTTCAAAAACATGGTATTAACGAAAAGTTTTTAAGCAAGATTACTGCTTAAGTTTGGCTAGCTCAAATATTGTGACCTCTTTCTGTTTATGGTTAATCTTAAATATTAGCCCAGCTAAATCCTTCACTTAAATGTGTACAAGGTATTAGCACCAGATGATTTGATTTTAACTTCCTAGGAATCTACCCTGTCACTTTATTGTCAAGGTCCTTGTTTATAACTCCTACTAGAATAGACTCCTTGCAAACAAGGATAATCCTTTATTTGATGTTTACTTACCTAATTCCTATTTTATCTGGAGCTTCTACGCAGCAGATTTTACAGTAAATAAGTTTTTTCTTTTTGACAAGAGAGAGACACATGTAATAACTGTGTTTCTTAATGTATCTTACTTTACTATACTCATCCCTAAAATGCCAAAATAGATATTATTTTGCAATCATAATTAAGAGTAGGGCATTGAAATCACCTGCATTTTGACTGATCATATTCCTTTCTAATTTTTCATATATTTTCCTACAGTTTCCTTTCACTTTAAAATGCCTATGTCTTCTAACATTACTGCAAGTCTATGAAATTATATAGTCTGACTTGAAAGTTAAGGCCAGAAAAGAACAGGGAATATTATATATTTAAATCACTTTTCCAATAGTTCTTCCTAAAACAATTCTGCTTGTATGCTATCTCTTAATTCAGATTGCATATCTAGAGGCAACTTACCCGTGGGGATATGTCTAAAATTTCTGCAAGAGACTTATTTGTCTCAGACTAGCCGTTTTTCATACAAAGTCAGTGAAAACAAGTGTCTTTGGAAGCTTCTTTAGGAACATGTTCTGCACTAAGCTGAAGTATTTATGTCGACTCCAGAGGAAGGTTTTCAAAAAGACCTCTCTCTATGGAAAGTGCAAGATGTTGGTGTAGGGGCAGAAGTTTAAGAGACAACTTAAGAGACAAAGCCAGATGAGTCAGATCCTTTTCAGTCCCCAAAATGATTCTTACAATGCTACTTGCAATCAATTTAAGTATCAGAAAATGTAAAGAAAAGGCTGGAATTTATCTCAGTAAGACCAAATTTTCCCACGATAAAATTGCATGGAGATTTTTACTTAAAAGAGAACAAAATTCAGAAACTGAATCTTATTAATTATTATTTTCATTATTATCATTACGATATGAAATTTGAGAGAGTAAAAGTTGGGTCCTGCACTTGGTTCCCAAAAACCCATGCAGTGTTACAGACAGGAAGAGAGGTTGGAAAGCTCCCCAGTGGAAAAGGACCTGTGGGTGCTGGTTGACAGCACCTGGACATGATCTAGTGTGTGTGTCCCCAGGTAGCTAAAGGGGCCAATGACATCCTGGCCTGTATCAGAAACAGCATGGCCAGCAGGACAGTGATTGCCCCCCTGTGCTTGGCAGTGGTGAGGCCACAGATCCAGTGCTGTGTTCTGCTCTGGCCCCTCATTACCAGAAGGACATTGAGGTGCTGGAATGAGTCCAGAGAAGAACGATGAAGCTGGGAAAGGGTCTGGAGCACAAGTGCTATGAGGAGCAGCTGATGGAACGGGGACTGTTTAGCCTGGAGAAAAGGAAGCTCAGGAGGAATTTTATCACTCTCTAAAACTACCTAAAAAGAGGTTCTTGTGCCACAATAATCTCTTCTGCCAGATAACAAGAAGCAGGGTAAGAATAAATGGCCTCAATTTGTTCCCAGGGAAGGTTTAGACTGGATATTAGAAAAATTTCTTTCTAGAAAGGGTTGTCAAGCATTGGAACAGGCTGCCCAGGGAAGCAGTGGAGTCACTATCCCTAGAGGTATTAGGAAGACACTAAAGAAGCCGTTACACTTAGGAACACAGTTTACTGGTGGACTTGACAATTCTGGATTATCAGTTGGACTTGATGAATTTAGATATTTTTACTCACAAAAATGTTTCTATAATTCTATTAAATCTCTTTTACAACCAAAACGTTCTCTTCTTCATTATTTTGTGTTTCTGGTGTAGTTATGCTTTGGTTTTGTGTTACAGCTATCACTGTTACGTACATGACTTGAAATAAAAATATGTAGAAGTTCAATCATGCAGGCAATCATATTTTCCTGTACTAACTGAAGGGCCAGGTTCCTAATGCCTTCATAATAGCTATTAATACCTCACTAAACTTGTGCAGTAGAAGGTCATGATGTCTACACCTTAAACCCTCACAGGTTGCTTCTAATCCTGCCAAAAGGTGCCCGACACAGTTTTGGTAGGTGACCCGACCAAAGCTAGATCATTGTTTCCTGGACAGTTTTCTCCTTTACGGATATTGTGGGATGGTTTCATTTTTCCTCTCACTTTCATTACAGATTCGACTTAGAAATGTTTGGGTTCCTCAACTTTAAACCCCTCCTGTAAATTCTGCAAGTCACAATTGTAGCTATCCATTGTATATTTCCCGTGCAATTTTTAAACTCAAGAAATGCCTTTCTAACTTCAGCTTTCTTACTTCAACATAAAATGCAATATAAAACAATAGGTAGGAGTGTTTTTTCCTCAACTTAATAAATTACCAATTAAATTAATGAACTGCAAATTCTTCACTATTTTAATTAAATAAGGCTTTTTTGGTTTTGGTTTTACTTTAAAAAGAAAAGCTTCTTGTCAAAATTTTTACTTATTCAATTAAAATTTATTTTTTGTACTTTTAAATATAAAAATAATGATGAAGGGTTGGGAAAAAATCCAGGCCAACAATAAATTGATTAGTGCAGTATTTACCATAGAAAGATATCAAAACGCATTCAAGAAAACTGAATTTGTTATTTGAAACAAAACTATTGAAACGGTAAGTAGTTACCAGTGTAAAAATTCTCTAATTAAATAGGATAATATCACTGTGCTTCATCTTGTACTTTAAATATTAGAAGAAGATCTGCAGAATAAAATCTCATTTGCTTTTACCAAGACTCAGAGACTTCAGGGGAAAACTCCACATCAGTTAATTCTTTGGCTTTACTGAACACTAGTTGTTAGAAAATATATTTTAGGATTTAAACACAGAGCTCTCTTCTGCCTACCGACTTCCCTGATAACTTCAAAGAAAGAGAGAGTTGTGGGACACAGGGAATCAGAATGAGTTTTGAAAACAAGGACAGATGGTCAGCGACTTATGTTTTGAAGATTTAAGCTGCCTTTTCACTATTTCATAAAATCCACATAAATCAAACAACTTTAAATCTCTTATAATCCTTCCCTGAGTAATCATCGTATAGAGTGACCTGGGGAGTCACTTATTTACATTTTCTTGCTTTTTCTGCATTACAATAGACTCAGAGATGCAAGATTTTTGTTTTCCCATGATCCTGTATATATTTGTAGCTGATATTCTAAAGCAAAAAGTAAGTAGCTGAGCCTAAAGACCTTCCTATGTTATATACCAAATTAGGATGTTCAAAGAGATGGAAGTGTAGTTGATTATTTTTTTATTTGTTTTCAGGAGTGATCGACATTGGTTTTGCACGAGTGTATAGCAAATTATAACTCAGTGTCCAGGTTGGCACTAACACTGACAACAGTGTCCTGTGTCCCTGACACTAAGGTTCTTGGCTGGCTGACATGCACAAGAGAAACTGTCCTATAGTGTCTGAACAGCCTTTTTCATCAAAGCAGTCAAAGCTAGCTATTTGATAAGAAGGAGAGGTTTTTACAGTAGCCTGGATGGTGTGGAATTATGGGAGAGAGTATAACATGGCTAATGCACAGGAATTTTCTCCCATATCCATCTCTTGGGATGCAGATAGAACTACATCACACATGAGTTCTGAAAAGTACTGCTCGAGGATAAATGCAGTGTATTCAATTAAATTTTATCTTGTTGGAAGGAATCATGGCAGTTACTGGACAAAAAAATCTGTCTATAGATGAAAACCACAGCTATGAGTTTTGTAAAGTCAAAAAAATTAAACATTTTTTCACTTTTATAGAGCTGCTGAGTCACCACAAACCAATATCTGCTTTCTTTCAAACGAATGTCTCATATCACTGGGTATAAGAATCAGAACCAATGAAGCTTTGCATGAGCCAATTCAGACTGCTCAGGACTTGAGGCAGTGCTGAACAATTTGCTGTCAGTCCATAGGCTCAGACTACAATGCATAATATAAGCAAGCAAATTAGAAGGATGAATGTAATTTTCAAATAATTGCTTTCAAATGAGACATTGACTGAAAAAGTCCTTTGTATTGCAATGTAAAACGACTATAGCTGAGGATAATTCAGCTTTCACAATAATGTCAGTACCCTGATTCTGCAGTTTTAGCAAAAGAACCATTCCCCTTAAATCCTCTATCAATACATAGTCATGCAAAATATTGATTCCTCTACTTGGACAGCACCCTGCAGGCTAGAAGCAATTTCACTGAGTGCATAGCTAAGGAAAGAAAGAGCTGTTGAAAAGTCTTTTCAACTTATACTGCAGAGCAGAAATTTAAAATAGCTACAGCTCTAAACACACATGGTAGGATTAGAAAATGTGGGACAAAGCCAGTCCAGTTAATAACTGTATCTATCTATACAGTACTGACATCAGTGCTGGCAGAAAACAGGCTTTACTCAGCTTTTCACAGTTTTAAGACCAGACTTGTAACTTTTGTAGCCAGAGCAGCAGTTGCCTAATGCTTAGGTATGTATCCACAACTGGAGGCTGGCAAACTTCACAATTTTCAAGAAGAGTGAGAAGAATGTCCCTGGAAACTGCAGGCCTGGTAATCTCATTTCAGTGCCTGTTAAAGTTATGGAGAAGATTATTCTGGGAAGTATTGAAAAACACCTTAAAGACAATGCAATCATCCATCACAACCAGCACAACTTCATAGACGAAAGGCCCGCTTGTCAAATCCGCTTTATTTTTATGACAAGTTAGCCCAACTAGTGGACGAAAGGAATCTATTTGATGCAATCTTTCTGGATTTCAATAGTTTTTGATACTGTCTCTCACAGCATCCTTCTGGATAAAAGGCCCAGCACACAGCTGCATAAACACATCATGCAATGGGTGAGCAATTGGCTCATGAGAAGGGCACAAAGGGTTATAGGGAATGAGGCAACATTGGAATGGGGACGTGTGACTAGAGGGGCTCTGCAGGGCCCCATCCTTGGCCCTGTGCTCTTTAACAGCTTCATAAATGACTTGGATGCAGGACGGGAGGGGATACTGAGCAAGTTTGCAGACAATACAAAACCGGGGGGATCTGTTGACTCCCTTGAAGGTATGGAGGCCCTGCAGGGAGACCTCAGCATATTAGAGGGCTGGGAAATCAGCCATATGAAATACAGCAAGGGAAAGTGCCCAGTTCTGCACCTGGCATGGGGCAATCCTGGATGTATGGACAGACTGGGGAATGAGAGGCTGGAAAGCAATGCTGCAGAAGGGACCTGGGGCTCCTGGCAAGTTGAACATGAATCAGCAATGCCCTGGCAGCCAGCAGGGCCAGTAGTGTCCTGAGGGCATCAGGCACAGCATCACCAGCCAGGCAAGGGAGGGGATTGTCCTGCTCTGCTCTGCACTAGGGTGGCCTCACTTTGTGTGCAGTATCCAGCAAATCTTGTGTTTCCAACCATATTTTAATTTGTTCTTGAATGTGGTTTCCTGTACCCTGCTTGTCCAATATACCATAAGGCGGTTCCACAAGGCAAGAGAAGGTGGCAGCCAAGGTGTTCACCGCACATTAACTGAACGAGCCACACATGGACAGTCATAATAACAGGTTCTCTCCACCATCTGGTGACAACCGAGCAAAGCAAAGTAACAAGTCAAGCCTAGGATCCCTTCAGAAAGCCCGGAGACAGTGACCAGATAAGCAGAAAACACACAGCAAAATTAAGTTCAATGGAGTTTGTGGGATGTGGGCAGAGGGAGGGAAGGTTGCAGATAAGGCATTTGCAGTCCGTCTTTTTAAAAGAATAGATATATAAAAGTACAGACATATTATTTTTTTAATATATTTTTATATTGATATATTGATATGTTTATTTGCTGAGAGTTATTGACATTCAAAGTGAAAGGAAAATAGGAACTGGTTGTATTTTGATTAAAGAGAAAAGAATTTCAGTTAAAATGATTATGAATTCCTGACTTCTTATTTAAGAAATGTTCCCCCCTTTGTGTAAAACAGAATTTTGAGTGTAACATCATTCTCTGTTCCTCTTTTTCCATTGTTTCTCACAATATTTGCCATAATGTCAGGCACATTCACATATGAGTGTGTGCCTGTATTTTTTTTCTAAATTTTTAGCATACCTGCACTGCATGTGTTATAAACAAGGCTGGAGAGTCAGTAAGAATTTTCTTCAACATTGAAATATTGGAATTGAGCTGGAGTGAAGGGGACAGGTATTCAGCTCAAAATGCTAGACCTTGAGCTACAAACACTAGTAGTAGCCTCAGCTGTCTGGGAGCATGACATAGGGCCTGAAATAATTGGTGTGAAAAAGGCTAGAAGAAGTAAAACAGGAGTTACATGAGTTAAAATCCTGGAGAGGAAGAATATATCTGCATGAAAAAGGTAGATGGAGACAAGGATTCGAAGCCTGGAGAGAGGAAACTGACACAGGATAGAAAACAAAAGGATAAAGGAATCTTTTATTTTTAAGAGATTGAGAGAATTATAGTTCAGAAGAGGGAAAAAACACAAAACTGGAGGTAAGAGTAAGGAAGAATGGGCAACAAGCAAATTTGTTACCAGCAGTAAAACCTGGCAGTTTGTGGTAAGAAAGGAACCTTGAAATTCACTCTTCAGCTCTCAGGAGAAAGTTGTAAAAACATTGGCAGGATTTTTGCTGTTAGTCTTCCTTCTCCAGCTTACAGCTATCTGATATCTGCTTCTATTCATGATTTTTATTAGCTCACGTACTACACACCTTTGCAATGCACCTGACCATCTTGGTGAATGCAAAGCAGACAGGAAATACATAGCTTTTTTCTAGTTTTAAGCTTGAAACCTTTGTAAGAAGATGATTATGAAGGTTTTAAAATCACGTACTCAAAGGTCTGTAAGGCATTAATTCAACACCATTGTATATAAACACTGTCAATACGAAGTTTAAATATACAGTTATTTTTTCCCTTGTAGCATTATTCAGTCTGTGAAATTGAACTGCATTAGGTATCAGTATGGGTTGTGTAAGCTCTTTCTCATGCAATTTTGCTTAAAATCTCAAAATATCTTCAACGTTACCCTTCAAAAATACTACCATTTAATTTGCACAACTTATTCTTCTTTACAAACCAGTATTGATATTCTCTGGTCATTTAATGCCACACTGATCTAGGCATTTTTTTACTCTTTAGAAAGAGTTGGTCTGCTGAACACTCTATATACACGCTGAAACAGAAAATATACCAGTTATTTTTCCATTTCTGAAATTGAATGGCACTAATTTTATATAATATAAAAAATTTTCTTAAAATCAAATGGGATAAAACTGTTTTCATAACCTCCATCGAACCATTAAATTAAATTCAGATGTTATTTCATTAATTGATTCAGTATTGTGTCTGATGTCTAATTACATTTAGCAGAGGTTTCCTTATACAAATAATAATTGTCAGTTTATATCACATCTAATAGAATTTGGTCTGCAAGTACTGTAGGCTAAATCCTGTTATGATCTTGTGATGATTAAAAGCATGCAGGATGAGCTCAGCTGTGGTGCAAACCATGTCCTGCAGTGCCTCAGGCACAGCATCACCACCTTTTTGAGGGAGGGGATTGTCCTGCTCTGCTCTGCACTTGTGTGGCCTCCTCTTGGGGACTGTGTGCAGTTTTGGGGCCCACAATATAAGGACAAAAAGCTATTAAAGATGGTCCAAAGGCAGGCTACAAAGGTGGTGAAGGGCCTTGAGGGGAAGCTGTATGAGGAGAAGCTGAAGTCACTTGGTGTGCTCAGCCTGGAGAAGAGGAGCCTGGAGGGAGACCTCACTGCAGTCTGAGACTGCCCCTCTTCATGGGGGGCAGAGGAGGGGCAGGCACTTGTCTCTTCTCTCAGGTAACCAATGACAGGACCCAAAGGAATGGCCTAAATTTGAGTTAGGGGAGGCTTCGGTTGGATATTCAAAGAAAGTTCTTCCCCCAGAGATTGGTTAGGTACAGGAAAGGGCTCCCCAGGGAAGTGGTCCCAGCACTAGCCTGACAGAATTCAATAAATGTTTGGACAATGCTCTCAGGCACATGGTGTGACTCTGTGCAGGGCCAGGCTTTGGACTTGATAAGCCTTGTAGACTCCTACCAACTCAGTATATTTTGTGATGTTGTAAATTAATAAATTTGTACACTCTCTGATGTAAAGTTCTCTCATTTGCTTACAATAAGGTGTATAGATCTGAGAAATGCATGCAGTCAAGACTTGTTTCTCTTTTCAATTTGATAAACCAATTTTTGGGGGATTTAAAAATAATGTTCTAATTAAGCTTATAAGAAGTGATGAAGGAGCAGTATCATCTGAGTTGATGTAACAGATTAGTTGGCATTTTCATGATCCCTGATCTGTCTTCCTGAGAATTTTATTATAGACATTATTGTCTGTGGGAACAAACATATTACATTCAGCATGAGACCCATATGTCCCAAACATTTGGTTAGTAACTCTTGGCTGTCATATTTTTCTAGTATTAGAATTATTCTACTCTGGTAGAATTCCACTGTTTTCATATTTCTTAACAATTGAAATTGGAATGTTATTAACTTTTATCTTCTTTTTCATTGTCTCTTTTTCCTGCACGGTACTGCAGTACCTCCAGAATATTCCACAAAACCAGCAAAAATGGGAAGGGGAAACTTTTTGTTTCTAAATTCATCTGCTTGCCTATATATGTTTTTATAGAGACGCATAAATTGTATAGGTACTTTTGTCAGACAGACATGTATTTTCTAGATATTTGTACATTTGCACATAGCCAATCATATATGCAAGTACAAATCATACATATCTGTGCATGGAGTCTGACATACAACCTCTCTACTTATTCACTTAGGTTTCTTGATAGGAATGAAGTTAGAATACATGCAGGGAATTTCCCAAAAAGAAATTAATCTCAATGCAAATACATGAAATAAGTAAAAATATGTGTTTTTTTCTATAAATACTGGTCTTTCTTAAAGAGGTCACAACTTTGAATGAAGCCTCTGAAGAGAGTTATTCAGGCTGGCGAAAAGGAGGCTGAGGGGACACATTATTGCCCCTTACAACTACCTGAAAGGAGGTTGTGGCAAGGAGGGAGTTGGTCTCTTCTCCCAATATAGTAGTGACAGAACAAGGAGAAATTTTAAATGTCCATAACTGCAGGAGAAAATAGATAGTGTATGGGACTAATTATCCTCATAAACCCATGTCAAAATTTTTTGTGCATGCAGTGGTTTATAAGTCCTTTTTCTCACTTCTAGTAATTATTTACTTGGCTGTGATTTTAAGAAACCCCTTCTATTAAAATGTTCAGTTGACAGAGCTAGAAATACTCTATCACAGAGGAATATAACAGCCTGAAGAACATAAGATGCCTTTCAAAAGCTGCTGTTTACAAACATGGATTGTATGCTTGTTGGGGATTTCTCTGTAGGTTTGCTAGTTGGAAACATTTGTCCAGTGCTTTTAAACCCAGATTTTGCACTGTATTGTACATACCCTACAGCACTGACTGCATTCTCCTGTTCTGCTTGTAAAAATTACTTTCATTCCCAAAACTTTTCACAATATGTTTACTGGCAATCTGACCTGGTGGGGGATCCTTTCATTCAAGTAGTTAGTGCTCAGTCTTTCTAAACTTTCTACTTTATTTCCAGGGTTTTTTTGTTATTATCTTTTACTAATAGCTGAGAAGGCTGAACTTGTATAGTGTGCATCAATATCTACCAGTATAAGCTTGTATCAGAAGTTATCTAGGTAATTTTTTAATTTTTAAGGAAAATCACACATTGTCTACATTTTGGACTTCCAACAGAAAAAAATATATTTTTCTGTCTTTGCAATCTATACTGTTGATGGAATGAGTCAACAAAAATTTATCACTGTGAATCTGTTTTCATAGAAAATCAAATTACTACTGCATCCAATATTTTTATCTTTAAAGAGTCTGGATCAGAACTCACTTGAAGACAGTTTTTTGAGTGAATCAACCTGTTATAATAAAACATTTCATAGTGTATGAAATATTTTGTGAACATCATCATTATACTAAAAAGACACATATTTGGTTACAAATGTTTTCTGTATGATTGAACAGTAACCAGTGTGAATACAAATCAGAGTGAATTCTCATGGACATAAAAAAAAAATGTTATATACTTCATAGCATATAACGTACTTCACAAGATGATCCAGGACATTGGAACAAGAAATCAGCTGCATTCATTCAAGTCAGAATCTCATGAGATGATTTTCTGGAGAGGTAAAAATACACTTTAAAACAATAGGACCAAAATGAGGAGAGGATAATACAGAATAAATCACAGGATAAACTAGGCTGGAAAAGACCTAACATTACCTTATCAGTTATAAAAAAGGCAAAATGCCTTTCAGCTCTTGAAACAAAAGCAGGAACATAAAAGGACCTTCTGGTCACCCTTCATTTGATGCAGCCCAGGCTAAAGTTGGTTTTCTGGGTGGAAAATCACATTGCTAGTTCATGCCAAGCTTCACATCCACCAACACCCCTTGGTCTTCCCCAGGACTGTTCTCAATCCATTCTCTGCCCAGCCTGAACTAGCTTGGGATTGACTAGACCCAGGTGCAGGACCTTGCACTTGGCCTTGCTGAACTTCATGCATTTTGCATGGTCACAGCTCTCAGTGATGTCAAGGTCTCCAGGCGTGACATCCAGAGGGGAAATAATCAATTGTTGATAGTGATACCTGCAAAATGTTGATAATGAAATCTGTCTTCTGCTTCCATTCTTGAAGGGACAGCTCTCAAGTAGACTGTTAACTTTCATTCCCAAGCTACCATATGTGGAGCTAGAAATGACCATAGGATATCAAAATTATCAGTAGGAGAGACCCTTCTAAATGCTTAAAGTGTATTTGACTTGCATGATGAAATAATAAGGACTGAGTTAAATAAATGAAAAGGTGAGCATAACTTCTTATGGAAAACATATTTGATATTGCTATATATAGGTCTAAACATTATAAGGAGATGGCACATATAATTTCATATGTAAAATATTATTCTCTAAAATAGCCATACAGTGTTTTTTGTGATTTTCTGTGCTGAGAGAAGATCAGAGCAAATGAAATAGAAAGAAGAAAGATACAGAAAGAGTTTTGAAAACATTTCTTTCTTGCACAGTAAGTTGAACAAGCTGCAAATGAGGTCACAAAGGTCATATAATTGAAAATCAGGCTACTGCTGTAAGATAAACAAGGTTAAAGTTGGAAAGCACATAGGATACCGTTATTATAATATCATTAGTTTGAAATGCTGATGGAGTTCTGTAGAGAGGTCAGCAAACCCAAAGATATTGCACTGGAAGAAATGCTGACTTGAAGGATATGTGAAACAAGTTGAATAAAAGTGGCCAAAATTCAATAATTCATGAAAAATCAAGAGTGGAAAAGGGAGAATCTATTCTTGGTAGGTCACATTAGAAAAAAACATAGGAAGAAAAAGGCCATGTAAGCGTAAATAAATGCATAAAGTTAAAAGAGCAGCAGAAACAATGTGGTCAACCCAAAAGTTTAAGTCCCTGTGTGACTGAGAACTACATAAGAGAGAAAGAAATTCCAGAACACTTAAAGGAATTTTAAAAGCTTAAATTATGCTGAAAGAAATTGGACAGAGCAAGAAGAAATTGCAATATAAACGTCAAGACATATATAGAAGAAATGTCAATTATTCTTTATGACAGATAAGAAGAAATTTTAGTTTCTTTCAATCACCATAAATATAGAATAATGTTGCCGAAGTCAATACAATTACTCCAGATTTACACCAAGTAGTAGAAGATTAAAGCTGGTCCTGTCCGTTATGTACAATTGACTGCCATTTTTAATTAGGGCCAAAGGGATATGAGAATTCACTTTCTATGAAGTTCTAGCTGATCAACTATCCTCTATAATTGTCATTGCTAATTTTTCTGCCTAATGGGAAAAGAAGGGCAAAAAAAGGAAGAAAACAAAAGATTTTGATATTAAATTTTTCATTGCTGTTTATATTTTTGCCTCTTTGCTTCCATTAGTAGTGTCCAGTATCTATCTCATGGTCTATTACATACAAGATAAATAGATATTTTTACCATCCCTGTACATTTTTAGCCATAGGCTGAGATTGAATTCCTTTATGTTGGTGATCCCAGGACATACTAAAATATATTACCTCAAGAAAAAAATAATGAAGACTGCGTTTCAAACATAAATATTAAAATATTTATGTGACAAGTATGTGGCTAACAGCCCCTCACCCTTTAATGCCACTAATGTACCATCACAAAGCGCCTGATATGAGAATTGGGGTGATTTTGAGATAAGTCTGCAAAACATAGGAGAAAAAAAAAATCTTTAATTTTTTCAGACAGTCACAGGTCCTCATGCCAAGCAAAAGGAAAAAAATGGTGGTTGGTTTCTTAAATTAACTTTTCATCTTACTCTTGCAATTTTGGTGCTTCCTTGCATCAGAGGGATGATAGATGAACATACCTATTCAGCCTGATTGACCCCAAGCCTTTCATTGACAATTTATATCAATATCTACTAGAAAGTTCCTATATAAGCTCAATATATGATGACTATTGCCTGTTTCATCATCCAATGAATTAAAAAATAGAGAATGTAAAGGAAATACTGCAGAAATCTTGTAGTCGATTCTAAAACATTTGAATGTAATTTTTTCCTTCCATTACAAAAAAACTAAACAAATAACAAAACCAGTTGTTGCATCAACAGCTAAGAAAATCTACTGCGGGTTATAGAAAGTTTCATTTGAGGTTTGCATCCATATTTCCAGTAGCAGGAGAAAAAATGTTATGGGTCATGTCCTTTATCAGTAGGGTTGATCCCTTCTGTACTGTCAAGTATGTAGGTAGCATTCATCTTTATTTAGATGGGCTCACTTTTATTTGTATTTCCAGATGGTATCAGCTTGCCTGATGAATTTGGATGTAATAAAAGTGTTAGATCCACTCAGGAGCCTACAGATATGTCAGGTCGCAGATGGAGTGACACTTTTAAGAGAGAAGTAGCAATATTTCTATTGATATAAAGCAGCAATTTAACAAGGTTTAGAAAATAGGAAGTGCATCAGTAAGTTAACAAGATTTTATTGCAAGGTACGCTTGATCACCTACTGCATAGAGTCAGACAAAACTGTCAGGGAGAGCCTTCTGCCAAGTCATAAAGTGCAGAAGGCACCTCTTGTGTTCTAAGCTTCTTAGCAGTTTGGATGCAGTTGGAACCAGAGTTTTTCAATTGTTTATGTCAAAAAGACTTTATGTGTGGAATCAACCCTTTATAGTACTAAATTAAAAGTTTAGTACGCTATTAATCACCTACTGATAAGCTGTTGCAGCAAGGAATCTCTCAACCTCATGGAGTAACCTTGAAAGGTGTTGCTACTCAAGGTGTGCCCACAGCTGTCCACTATTTATAGAGTAAATTAACTGAATTATAGTGGTATTTGCATAATAAGTACAGAAGTCAATTTCCTCCAAACTTAAGCAGCACCACATTGCTCAAATTAGACTTTGACTACTGTGTCTCACCCAAATGTATTTTGAGTCTGGTGCAGCCATCATGTCCTAATGTGTCCATTATAACTGCTGCTGGTGGTCAGCACTTGAGCAGAGTTACAAGAAATAAAGATCAGATTGGTGTGAGAGAAGCAGAGGAGGGGACAAGGACAACAGACACCATCACAAGTCAATGGATCTTTATAAGGAACTCTTAGAAAAGTGAGGATCAACAGGGGAGCACACTGATGGCATCTCTCTTCCCAAGTAACAGTTGAGTGCTGATGCCCAACTTCCCAGGACACCTGAGTGGGTCCATCAATGACCAAAATTCTCTCTTTGCTGAGCTTGGCTACGCATAAGGCGGGATCCTTTTTGGCCAGATCAACTGTCCCAATTATGCCTACTCAGAGCTTTTTACCTACCCTCAGCCTACTCCCAGGTAGCGTGGAAGAATGAGAAATAGAAAAGACTTTGATGCCGTTCAAGCAATGTTCAACAATGAATAAAACATTGGCTTGCTATCAATGCTATTTTTGTTACAAAGCACTACATTATATGGGCTGCTATGAAAAAAAATTAACCCTACTCCAGACAGACCTGGAACAAGTTTTTTGTTCTTTTTTATGTTGATCAGAGACTCAGTCAGTGTTATGATTTCCCCTATATCACAAGCAGTATCTAGTATGTAGTGTCTTTTTCTGAGATTTGGTACATAAGGCATATTTCTTTTTTAACAAAGAATACTGTCAATGCAAAACTGAGGCTTTCATGTATTGGTCTCTAAGGTTCCTCTTTATTCTCAAGGGGAAAAAAACCCAAGCCAAACAATCTGCACTAAATCTGTCATTTCCCATGGGAAAACATGAACACTTATTTTCTTTATTTTTCTTCTCTTTAGTCTGATTCATGTCTTTATGAAGCTCCACGTAGAATGGTTCCAATTCACATTTCACTTTTAGTAGTCAACATTTGTTCAAAATACTTAAAGAAATAAGGTTAACATGAAAAGTAAGAGATTATTATAGTATATCAAGTTTGAATTATTGGTGACTTAGCAATATCAATTTGGCATTGCAAACTGTTTTATTACTAAAACATTTATGACAGGAAAATGTAAATTTCTGATTCTCTACAATCTAAACAATTTTCAGATACCTTTTTTCTTATTTTTTTTTAATCAACTGGACATTAGAAATATTTTCTTTTTAAACAAAAAGCCACCAACTCTAACGTTTTTATAAATCAGAAACTAACAAACTAGGCTCCTGTGGAGACCAATGCTAAGCTGCTGAGGTCAGAATATGTTTCTCTCTGTCTGGGTTGCACTGTTGCACATTCAAGTTGTTTTTCAGATTATCAGTCTGACAAGCTATTCTTCATGTTTGAACAAGACATGGTCTTGTGCTGCTACAAATGGGTTTACAAGCAAACACATTTGTAGTGTTTACAGTACTGTGACTTAATGTAGTCAGTCTGACATAGTTTATATTTTGTCTGTAAAACAAAAACAGCAGCAAATAAGGGAATGAACAAGTTACATAAATCTTTGGATTGCCATTTCATTATACTCTGGAGGATTTGTGATTCCACTCTGTAGCTGTCAGATGACAAGTGACAAAAATCTGGACAACAACACCTGTTCACTGATTTCCTGATAAATATATAAAAAATTCCATAATAGAGTTCAAAAACTCCAGTGCTCAGAGTTCACTAATTAGAGATCACACATATATATGAATAACTGAAGGTGCTTTATATACTGATTTTGTGTGAGTCAAGGAAATATAATGAAGACTTACATCAAGGATCTATCTGCTTTTCCAATCCATAGTGCTGCAAGTTTATTATTAATAAAAATACTAACAGAACAGTGATATCTGACACTAGCACTTTAGCTTTCCTAAGGCTAAATTGCCAGTGAGTACGCCCGTTGAAAAAATGTGTATTTCTTTGAATTTGACATTCATAAATATCTAGGAAGTACTCAGAGACCAGAAGCAGCAGAACTAACGACTGAAGATTGGTTTAGCAATAAACCCAAGTAAAGTAATATTCTCTGTTCTATATTTACTCTCAGTGAAATTTAAGAACTACAGGTTGGTTAAAAGTAGAAGCAGTTTAGGATAATCACCTCTCTGCTTTATCATCTTCTTTAAGTTTTTCTTGTTTCATTGTTCTTTTAGCTAAGAATTGCTTTCATGTGGGTTCTATCTTCTTTGTACATAGCGATCAGCTCTGATAAGATACGAAGCCAGTGAAATCCTAAGATATAACATCTGGAAATCATATTAATTGCTACTTTAGATTTTTAAAGATAAAAAAATATTTTTAAACATTTTTAATAAAAATAATATTTCTAGTCTTAATCTTCTTTGAAATATCTCTTTTCTTAATTTATTTGTCTTTACTTTTTGTTGTTTTCCCTTCTTACATTACTTTTTATCCTTTGTTTATTTTCTTCTTTTGCCATCTGTTCGTTGTTGTTGTTTTTTCTCTAAAAACTACATTATCACCCTGGAAACTCAAGCAATATAAAGTCTTGTCCAGCTATAATACAATTTTAAACATATTTTGTGCCAATTGCTCTCAACTTACATAAAGAACACCAATTAACAGAGAAGACTATGCTGCTTGTCTCTTTCTCTTAAGGGTAGGCATACAATGACCCTTAGCAAGAAAATTATGATTATGAGCATATGGTGAAAAAATTTAATGTCTTACTTATTTCAAATTCTTACTTATTACAGCTATTAGTAGATCCTGCTGGATGATCAAGCAATAAATCATTTGACATGTAGAATTCATAGTCCTGTAATTGATCTTTTTCATGTGTTTTCAGATAAAAACTGCGTAATACTTTCTAACTAATGGTAAATGAGTAGATAAATTACTAATGTCCTTGAGGGAACACAGCTGGAGAAAATTGCATTCAGGTAACATAACTTACTTTCCCATCT
This sequence comes from Petroica traversi, assembly GCA_025920805.1. Classification (NCBI taxonomy): domain Eukaryota; kingdom Metazoa; phylum Chordata; class Aves; order Passeriformes; family Petroicidae; genus Petroica; species Petroica traversi. The sequence goes on from JAHLSL010000017.1 coordinate 17,305,413, forward strand.
TTCCCCTTATCCTCTGTATTGCTTATAAGGGTAAAGGAAAAAGAAACACACTTTGGGCAATGAAAATTGTAAGGAATTGTTAGAGTATTTTCGATTTCCATCCCCCTAACATCAGTGAAAAAACCCCCACCTATTATTTTTTAATATTATTTTGGTATTTCATAAAGATAGCAATACAGTGCATGAAAAAGTTATACCTCAGAGGACAGTAAGATCCAAATTTAGTTTTTGTTTATTTCACTGATTTGGTTACATGAATATTTCTAACAAAAAATGGCCCCCTGGACTTCCAAGTCCAGCACAATAAATCAATAACAGTTTCTGACCTCTCTGCATATTTAGATTTTATATATGGAGAGTGTTATATGAATATTAAATGCTGTAAAAAAAATGGTTTGGCACAATATCATGGAGGATGATTCCTTTATTCTATCTGAAACAATTAATATATTTGTAGCCTGAGACCTGGAAAATTAATTATTCAAAATATTATTGGTGAAGACGTTGGTGTACCCTGTGAAGTCGTTACCCACCCAAGTTGTGAAAGAACTGCAGAAACAATAAAAAATATTGAATGGGCTGAAGGAAGTTTCTACTCAAGGAATATAAAAGCACACAGCCTGAGAAATAGAACAAGCAGCAATCAAAGCCTGAATATTTCAGGTCTTTTCAGGGAATATGGGTAGGAAAGACAAGAGGGGAAGTTTTCTTTATGTGAAAGACCAGTTCAAACAAAGGAAGATGCCATGAGAGGCAGGTGAGATCTTGTGAACTAGTATCAGACAAGATTCTAGGGAAGAAACTGAGGAAAACTGAGCCGCAAAAGCCACGACTGTGAGGTGAAGCTCCGTTATACTGTTAAACATCAAACTTGATATGTATGAATCAGGGCATAATGTCAGGAAGATATGCACTTTACCCTCTATCTACTAAACAAATGAAACATCCAGTCAAGCCAAGCTGGCACTGGAATCAATGGGTTCCTGGCTTATTACTCACTCAGTGGTTCCCAGATCAGGGCCCAGTTACACGAGGACTGGGTTCAGCTCACTACATTAGAGGCAATCCTGACCTCAACAGCACCAACTGCCTGGTATTACAGGACAAGTAAGAGCCCACCTGAACATACCCACTTTCTTGCTCCTTATTTCTGCTCTAATTTTAGTGGAAGAAAATTGTTCTCAGCTGAATTCTTAACTGAAGTTAAGCAGAACATCCTTCTTTGGCATTCAGCTTACATGTACTTTCCATTTCCTCTTCTGAGGCCACATATTTTACATATTGGGTACCTTCCCTTCTGCAAACAGTTTAGGTTTAATGTTTTTCTACTCTGATTCTGAAAAAAATGGTTCACCAGGGAGAAAAGCAACGATAGGCACAGAATTCATTCTTGTTTTTCCCAGCGGATTCCAGTTGTCCAACAATTAAATCTTTTTTTTCCCCAGAAGATGAAAAATTTCTGAGAATTTACAGTAAACTAATATCATTTGAGGAATATGGGATCATAGAGATGAGATATGATGTAGGGAAGTATACATACTACTTCTCACTAAGCTTTTATTGCTGTATCCATCGGTTCCTATTAAAATTCCCTACCAGAAAAGTCATCTATTTAAAATGTAACTTTTTAAAGCATTTTTTGAAGCAGACTTTACAGCTGTGTAAATCAAGGTACCTCCTCTCATATAAGCTGATATTCCAGGCACACATTTGTAAAGTTGACTCCTCTAACTAAGTCACTATATTTGAAAATACAGAGTAGGCTGTGATTTTACTTAAGCAAAAAACATATGCAAGAAACATATTTCTGCAGCAGGCTTGTGCTCTTCAGAATACAGCGGAATAGAAAGGAAAATGGGAACACTATTTAAATGCTTACAGATGCTTAACTGAGGCTATTAGTCGTCAGTTGGTCTCATGGTGTATCTGTTTTTGTTTTTTTCTAATTACCACAAGGTTATCCTAGCTAAAATTGTACACCAGTGAATGTGACACGATTTAATTTTCAAAACAGGTAAAATGGACTCAATGACCTTAAAGGTCTTTTCCAAGCAAAAGAATTCTGTGACTGGTGTCCTTAATTTATACATATGTATCAAAATCATAGTAGTATGTTAAATTGAAAAGATTATAAGTTTTGACTTACTGAACATAGATTTTAAAATACAGTTTACACTCAACATTTTTTAAATTGAAATTAATTTTTTAACACTATTGCTTTACTCAAGAAAGCCAAGGGTTGTATATTTTTATTTCTTTAAATTTAAACCTCAGCTATTGTTAGCTTTTCCCTATCCAAGGTCATAAATTCACTTAATGTATTGCTTGTTCATTAAATACCTGCCATTAGTTCAATCTGGAATCAAATAAGCTTTAAGGAATTTTTTTCTCTTCTCAAAATATGCTGAATCATTAAATTTATTGGTAAGCACTTCAAATTATGCTAAAAATATTTTCAGTTCAATTGCAATACATTTTAATGCATGGTTCTGTTGTTTGGTTCGTTAGGTTTTTTTCCCACAAAACCTGTTAATATACATCTGTGAGGAAACCTCTACATTTCAACTTAGGCAGATATTTACATAAAAATCTGTGTCAGAATCAGAAAAATCCCATGAACTGAATATCTGGGGTTTGGCAGTTGCACAGTATTCAGGATTTTTAAAGGCTTTGTTAAGTTTTATAAATTTGAAGACTGCATCTTTTCATTTCCTTCCAAAACACTAAAACCAAAGCCAACCAACCAACCAAACCAAACCAAACCAAACCAAACCAAAACAAAACAAAGAAATCACAATTGCATTATTTTACTCATTTATTTAACAGAATGTTTTCACTGCAGTCTGCAACGTCCTCGAGAGGGGAAGAGGAGGGGCAGGCACTGATCTCTTCTCTGTGGTGACCAGGGACAGAATCTGAGGGAATGGCCTGAAACTGAGTCAGGGGAGGTTTAGGATGGATATTAGAAAAACGTTCTTCACCCGTAGGGTGGTTGGACACTGGGTTGATCCAAGGAAATGGTCAGAGCAGGGAGTCTGAATGAGTTCAAGAAGTGTTTGGACAATGCTCTCAGGCATGTGCTGTGACTCTTGGGGATGGTGCTGTTTAGGACTGGGAGCTGGACTCTGTGATCCTTGTGGGTCCACGCCAACTCAGCACAGTCGGTGATTCTGTGATTTTGATATTCTGAGATTCTGAGTAGTTTATGAAAGCAAATCACTTTGATTAAAAAAGTAAAAGAATATTAACTTCACTTCTTTATTGCTTCTGCAGTAATTGTAACATTGTCTTGGTAATTATTATGCAATTATTCTGAATGAGTTCTAGTAAAGACACTGGTCAGCCTAACTTCAGGTTTAATCTAACTAACACTTGCCATTATAAGACAGATTTCTATTGATCATAATTTTGAAAATATTTGACATTTGGGAAAAATTAATTTATCATTTATATATATACAAATAATTTCTTGCAGATAGCAACAATTTTTTATTTTTTTTTTTTACTTTTTAGAACAGAGGGAAAACATACAGAATCTTCTGGATATGAAAAATATTTTTTGAACATTGTTTCTATGGATGACTCTAGTTTTGGACAGTTTCTAATTTAACTTCTGTGCAGAGTCCTTTCAATAAAATCACCTTTGCTGTCCTTCCAAAAATGTACACAATTTAGAAGAAGAAGTGATCCTTTGGAAAGTTGTAATGAATGTATCACCTCAGAAGAGATTTCCTAGATGTCAGAAATTATTATCTCTGAGTTTTATCCAAGTGATTTTTTCAAGGCTTTTATTTCAGACCAAAGTGTGAAAATATCTTACTCAAAGTACCACTGAGCTGGATTCTTCTGGGTAACGATAAAAGGCAATTGCATAAATATGCATCTAGTGAATACACACATACTGGAAATTAAGTTCCTGATTTTTAAGACATTTATGCATGACTTTAAAATATCCTGTGTAGTATAAATTTTCAATGTGTTCGTCTAGAACAACTCAATAGAAAACCTGTCGCTGGCTGATAGCAAACCTTCTCACTCACTTTATTTGGTCTCAAAATACTGTCAGGTTATTCATTTCAACTTACCTAACAGACTTTAAGGCTTTTGCGTTTTGATCCCTTCAGAATGGCTCAAACTGCTGATGGTTGCAATTCGTGTTCTTTTCAGCTGTGAAGGGATATGGTGCTGAACTTTCTAAACTCACTAAAATTTTCGCCTCTGGTTGCATACATTTTATTTAATCCAGCTGAATTATTACTGTAGAATTTCCTTTAAAGTGAGAAAACAAAAATATTTAAATTTGAGTCTTGCATATCTCATCCATTTAAATTCTGCAAAAAAGTGATTCTGTATTTTGAATAAAAGGTATATGTAAATAGCAAAATGACACAACATCTGGTGAAATTTTTAACAGCTCCTCTAATTTAGTAAAGGTAGATAAGAAATAGAAATTTGGGCATATCCTACTCTTTGATGTCTGTTGTTAGCTTAAAAGTATTTGTTCCATAAAAAAGCTCGATACATTTGTATTGTGATCTCACTTTAACTGCAAGAGAGGGAAGGGAGGGAGAAAAGAAAAAAAAGGAAGTAAATTAGGGTCAAAAGGGAGAAATGAGGGATGGATGGAAAAGGGGAAGGAAAGAGGAAAAAAGGGAAGAAGAAAACAAGAAACACCATAGCCTCACTAGCAATGATTTTATGACACTTTATTTAAACTAACACTGCATCTGATAAACAACTCAAAAATATCACCTTTATGATCTTTCACCTTTTTCTACTAAACAAAATGCTTCATAATGAATCAAGGGCTGCTCGTTGCAGAGTATTAGACCCCAGAAAAATCACACATGGAACATTTCAAGCATGCAGGGATCAAGTGTTGCAAAATAGCTGTTAAAACTTTGGGGAGGAAAAGTATATGAAATTCTCATATTGATAGTTTTTTCTAAAATTATAGGGACAGAATAACAGGAGCAAACCTGTTACTAAACACCTGACAAACTCAGTCCTGCTAAAGTTGCAGCTGAACACTCTTCCTTAAATATCACAAGAAGGGAGGTATTTGGGTTGTTAGTGGTTTGGGGGAGGAATTTTAAATAGTTAAAAGTTTGAAATATTTTAGTTATCTTTACTTCCATTTTGTAATGGAGATTTTCTTGATAGGCCACAGTCTTACGAGCAAACAGAATTGCAAAGTATTAGAGATTGAGATTTATTTAATGTTTTTGCTTAGCTTAAATTTGTGTTTACACAAGTTTATGAATTAATGGTAAAATCTTTACTTATAACACTGAGGCTTTGAGTTTGAAATGTCCTAGGATGAAGATTCTTTTGGTTTGTTTATTTTGTTCTAAACCAGAGCAAACTGTAGGTCATAAATAACCACTAATAGACATTGAAAAGCATTTTTCTTGGAAGAGAACTTTAAATAAATGTATGTCAGAAATCAAAAACAATCAGTGCCTTTCATTAATCCACTTTTCTAGCATGTGTCTAGAACACTCAGCACACAAGGTAAAGATAAATTACTTAAGGGTTTTTGATTAAGGAGTTTTGAGAAGGACATTAGAAAGCAGTAAATCCCCTAAGCTCATCTTATTTGCTTGCATAGCTGAGCAGCTCTGGCGTATGTGGTTTTGTAAATGTCTGTCTCTAAATTACACCAGGGATCCTTTACTTAAGTTCCAGATATTTAATCTTTCTGAATTTTCATTTCAGCTCTGGAGCTCTTGCAAATCTAATGATAAAAATCTGTATTATCTTATTGTTTTCATTTCCCCTTTTTTTTAAAAAAAATATAAAATAAAAGATCCTTTGATTAATTTTCCTGAGTCAGAAGAAGAGAAATATTTATTTATTTTCAACTTTTGAATGGAACTTTATTGGAGGGAAAATAGTTCTCTGTATATCTTCAAGGGCATCCTCTTGAAATCAACAACCTTTTACCCCACAAGAATAACTTTGCCTGATTAGACCATTTGACTTCTAAAGGTGGTCTAGCAATAACTTTACTTGAGTATGGAATTTTCACTGAATTCTGTATCATAAAGTTAAATGACACAATGCTGCGTGTGAGAGAGAGAGTGAATGTCTCCTAAAATGTACATATATTTTTTAATGTTGCCTAAAGTGTTTGTATTTTAGGAGAGAGGAGAAGAAAAAACCCACTGAGCTGCAGGGTCAACTAACATTTTTATCTTTTGTTTTCATTGTTCACTGCAGCACATCGATTGGATTTACTCAAAGGTTAAAAACGTTTGTGACTTCAGGCTGCCTATAACCTCATGCAGGCAGCATTAATCAGATACACAAGCTTGACAAAATGCCGAGATTTTTATTGCAACAAGACTGTCCCAAAAGTTTATTCTAGGAGCTCTCAATATGTTATATAACACATATGCACACCTGAAGCGGTATAGATTTTCTTAACAGGAGAAAAACCTTATCTGTTCTTTAAAAGTAGGTGGCTTTCAGAGGTATTGTGTTTTGCCCTTAATGCTAAATATATATCTTAACATGTTTTTCTTCTCTCTTGGTAGCCTAATTACTCTTAAGGGTAATCTCTGTGACAAAAATTGTTTTATTAAATCAAAGAAAAGGGATTTGTGTCTGCAAAGGTGTTGATTAAAAGCTAGAGAGTAAAAGTCAAATAATCAGTCTCTAGCAATTGAGTAATTTAAAAAATCTATAAATACTAAAACTGTCAGTTAAATGAATGGAAAGAATAGAAAATATTGCTGCTATGTTTACATGTAGAGGTTTGGTCAATGAGTCTGCTTTCTTAAAATTCTTAAATTTTTGGAGCCCAGATAAATATGCCCTAGTGTTTGAAGCAGTCTTTCTTGGGTGAATAAAGTTCGGATGTCATTTCTGAAACCTACCCTTCATGGAGAAGTTGATGGTAAATTTTCTCAACATTATTTTCTGTAGTTTTGTTTTACCTTTTTCAAAGAGCCTCACAAGTTCAACCACTGGTTCATAAACTAACAGATTTTAAGCTAGAAGAAATTCTCAGTCTTCTAGCCTGACCTCTGTATAACAGTACTTGGCATTTCATGTCACTCAGCTTTGCTGCAGAAGTTATTGACTGATAAATTAAACAGTCTGTGTTATACAGATAATCATAATATCTTTTTTTTTTTTCTTAAAAGGCTTTTAAAAGTCAAAGAATATTGCTGTTGTTAAAAGTCAGTATTGTTACCATTATATTTCTTTTCTATATTTTGGGGCACCTGGGTCAATTATGGTCTATAATTGTAGGAACACTAGAAGAATATGAAAAAAAGACTACATCTGGCCTAAAATGAAAACAGTCAGAAATTTTATTTTTACATTTTTGATAATTTTATGCGGATTGAAAATAAATATGTGCATAACATTAATAAAGTTTCTACAACCACAGGTAGGGTATACTTTTCAGGATATCACCATGAAAGAAACCCAATTTTCTTTGTTACCATAGGACCAGAACGCTAGCAGGTTTTCAGTGATGCTGCTCTGTTACCATAGGACCAGAACGTTAGCAGGTTTTCAGTGATGCTGCTCAAGTAAATGAGATGTTTGCTATTTTAATATAAATGAAGACCATGTTGTAAGTCACATCAACTCCAGATAAAGTTGCTCCTAGTGATTCATTATACCTGGACATAAATTTTTTCAGTGGCATGATTATTTTTTGGTACCAATTTTCTCTCTTTTCTTCAGCTTGTTTCACTCTTTTCCTTATATAGAAAAAATATTAAAAGTGTTTCTTAAAACTTCATTCATGGGATATAAACTAGAGGAGGTCAAGTACACATGAATTTTATTTTAAAAGTGTCACACTTTTGAGACTTTATGTGTTGCTTATTGTAAAGAGAAAAAAATATTTTCTCTGTGTCTTCTGATGCTTTTCAATATTAAAAAAAAACATATCCCAATCTCCAGGAAAAAAATAGTTCTTTGTTATTTTTCCTTCTATTCAATAAGAATGTTGTATTCAGCTCAAGAGTAATAAACACCTTCTTTTATTGGCTATTAATAGAAAGGCAAGCAAGGTATAGGACAAGAAAAGCTCTCTGCTGAAGCCTACAATACACTCAGATATTTAGGATTACAGTATATCATTACATTAGAAATATATACAGGTATTTACTTGAGAAATAGTTCATAATATTGTGGAATTTGAATTCCCTATGTATTAAGGTCCAGCCATGGCAAATATACTATTTTTTATATATTTATGAATGCCATCTGTGTTTACTTAGGAGTATTTATCAGGGCTAAAATGCCATCAAGATGCAACTCCTCACTTATTGACACTTTAGTCTTAGGACTAAAAAAAGATCTACATTTAAAGCAAAATTAATGCCTTAGAATTAGGTAATTTTAAAATATATTTGAAATTCTTCTTTTCCCTGTCATTCTCCAGTGCCATCTGTACAGCCTACACAAACTTTTCATCACGTTGCACTGGTTAAAGTATTCTTTAACCTTTTCTCTTCTGTAAAACAATACTGAAAAATACATCTGTACAATATTCTAATTACCTTGTCCAGTAAATAGTTTTCTTTTCTACAACTGGTAAGCACTGTCCTATAAAATATGTTTATTTTAATACTTATTCCTCTCAGAATCTGTTTAATAAATCCATTTTGTCTTTAGAACATTAACGCATTTGATTATGTCTCTATTATTGTTTGGTCAAAGATACAGAAAACAAAGAGGTGTTAAAATATTCAGGAACAAGCACAGGAAAAAACACAACTTGTATCTAACAAACTAAATGTTTCTATGGGAAAATATTAGCTAGCCAGAGTATTTTTGCATACTTCAACTATTTTATTATACTCCATTCTGTTTTGAGGTAGAGTCATATTTGCATGTTTGCTTGTTTGCATATATTTTTTTTCAAAATCTAGGGTTATTTCAGTGAAACCAAATAGTTAATTACAAACACTTTGAGTCTCAACTTAGAAATATGATTTTTTGCTTAAAATCCAACTGTTCCTTTTGAAATTTAAACCCTATAAGTTAAAGAAAAAAGAAAAGAACAACAGAAGATTCTGTTTAAAAATGTATCGAAAACTTCCAGTTATAATTGAAAATATAGTTATCAAATTATTATAATATCTAAAATCAAAATCAAATATTTAAATGTAGTTAGCAAGAAATATTTTTCCCTTACACATTTCTAACAAATATGGAAACAGTCAATCTTAGGAAGAAGGGATAAGATAGATTGTTTAACTTTGAGTTTGATTTCTAATTAATAAAACTTGATCTTTAGAACAAAATAAGTTTTCCCTTATCATTCTGTTTGCATTGTACATCTGAGAGGATTCAGAAGAGAAATAAGACATTTAAGTTAAGATTCAGAAATTCACATAATATCTTTTATCTACCAACAAAAGATAGATCACAGAAGTGTCATCCACCACATAAGAGCTGCTGTTTGATGGTTGTATAAATATGAGTGTCAAAGCATGTTTTTATAGTTTTTCAATGGAAAATAGTTCATTTTCTCTGGGTGGGGGGAACAGGTAGCAAAAATAAGGAATAATTTAGGTGGTGGTTTCAAGAAGTACAAAAAGTAATTTCCTTTCTTTTTGGTTAACATTATAAAAAAAGCAAACCCTATTTTTGCATCTTTTAGCTACATTAACAATAATAAGAGTATATTTATTTTTAGAACTAAAGAACGAGAAATATCTGTATGACAACTTTTTTTTTATAAGAATCAAAATAGCAACTTTATTGAACAGAGTTGGTCATGCATGAAAGGACAGTTTGGAATGTAAGAAGTGTTATAAACCAAATTGCTTTTCACATTGATGCTGCTACTAAAGGCCTCTGTAGAAATGCAATTTAATTGCATAATCTTTTCAACTGTATGCATTTAAAATTTTTTAAATAAAATTAGACTTCTGCTTTGAAATAATGTAAATTAAATAAAAAAACCCCACAAATCTGTTTTGCTCCTCATTGCTTCACATAGTAGGTCTTTTGGACACAAATAATGCCTCAAGTAATGCTAACATTTCAGGCAGGTCTATTTGACATCAAAGGTTGTCCCTAATACCTAGAGCTAAATAATTCAAATTTTTTATTAGTGAAGGAACACATGGGATGATATTACCAAATTCTGTTTTAGTTTCAAAATTTTACTGCCAGGAGGAATTTTAAATGTCTGCAAGCATGTGTAATATGCTTACTTTTACTTATTAATTGTCCATTTACAAGTATCCTGATTTTGGTCCTTTTTATGAAGTTATCTTTGTAAAGGAGAGGGTAATTAAGATTAAAGATGTATTCCTATTTTTGATGTTCATTTTATGCATTTCACATTGCGTATTTTCCTGTTTATTCTTCCTGATACTGGTATGACTTGCTGATTGCATTACAGCTGGACTGCAGATTTGTTTATTCTATCACAGTTGCTTTTACAAAGCTGGCACATCATACTTGACATGCATGGATAATAGTATTTATGATCTATACATACTGATTTTTTTAAAAAAAATAAATTCCCAAATGTCTTATCAAAGATATTCTATTAAGAAGCAAGTTATGCTACAACAGCATGACATAAGGGTTTTGATTTAATTACTCTGCTTCTGAAAATACTTAATTTAATTTAGTGATACTGAATAGTTTAGGGGATTAATATTAGCTATGCATTCTACATTTCTGAATTTAAATGTGCCTCATATCACAGGCAGATGGAAGCTAATGTTTGAATGTAATTTGATGACCTATCTGAAATAAAAATTGTAATGTTAGTAAAGATAGTGATACAGCTCCCTGTGGCAATTAAATGTTTCAGAATTTTTAAATTATTTTTTTTTCTTACCATGTATATTACCTAAGAACTCATGCACATTACTGGTGAGAAATTGACATAAGCAGTATCGAAAAGGAGCACTTGAAACCTAGTCATGAAACTTGCATGCAGAGGTCAAGAGGTAAATTTGTTTAGACTGATAACATTATGAGACTTAAGAGCGAGCCATCTACAGTGTCTTATCTCAGTATTTCCACTATTCTTACATCAGTAGAAATACTGTCTTCTTCAATGATCCATCAAAACCAATTCTATCGAGTTTATTGAGAAGGAAAAATTAGGGAGAGAATAATATTTTTTAAAAATCTTATTTATATTACCTATTATTAGTCCCTTAAATTATTAGTCCAACAGGACTCCGTGGGAGATCTGCAGGAGAAAATTATTTTGAGACGGAGGTTTCAATTTTTAGGCACTATATCCTCATAACATAGGATGTCGTAGTTCAGAAATACTATGATGTCACCATTTACTGAAGTAGAGCTAATTATTACCATTCAGAAACAGGTAGGACCTTGACCAAAATGTCATCGATAAGATCTTTCTTGTTATGTACTACCCTGCTTACAAAACCCACAAAAACCTAAGCCTTGGGAGACAGTTGAGATGTGGAACTTTTCATGGTCGCCTCAGCTGCACCATACTTTAAAAATATCAATTTAACTAACTTAACAATATGTCTAAATATCAACTTTGACACAGAGCTTTCAAATTAAAAAAAAAAAAAAAGCAAACGCAAGAAAACCTGGGCCTGATTTATAAATTTTAACAATATATAATCTTAAAAAGAAATAAGTCTTCCTACTGGAAAGACTTATCTCAAATTCAGAAGCTTTTTGAAGATGTACAACCAGACCTTTCTCCATTTAAAGGCTATTAATGTGTCGGTTGTGAAACCTATTCACTATTGAAAATGTCAGTGCATCATTTCACTACTCAGAAGTAAAATCCCTTTGTAAGGCTTTCCTATTATACTGAGTATTATTCATTCAAAATAACAGGGGAAGTGGGTATTAAATTGTATTATCCAGTTCAAAGTAATTGTTACAGAGGAAGTAAAAAGTCATAGGAACATAAGAATTGCAATAATGGATCAGACCAGTAGTTTATCTAGCCAAATATCTTAACTTTGACAGAGACCAAGATAGAAAAAGATGCTCTTTAGCAGATGATTATTGAACAATGCTGCCCACAGGACAAATTTAATATCTTTTTCGTTCAAGTCTTAAAGTTATTTATTACAATAAAAAAAAAGAAATACCAAACCTTTTCCCCTGTCTTTATCAAAAGAAATATAAGGGAATTTTTAATAGCCTCTCTCTATACAGCCCTCATTACTATTTCATGTGGATATTATTCTAGTATGCAGAGATTACTGCCTGGATTATGATCACATTTCACTACACATTTCTCCATATTTTATGGCCTAATTTTTAATTTTCATCTTCTTTTGCAATACTTTACAATCTATTGCTGCTAAGCAGATTTTAAGTGAATTGTCATATTATTCTTCCTTGGTATTTTCTAAGGTTTCAATACCAAGCAGGAACATGATATGAGTCAGTGTTTTCTGGAAAAATACTAAATTCTCCTTCTCACAGGGTACAGGACACAATAGCATAAAGGTGTCTATAGTACATTGTATAGAGATGAGAAATATCCAAGCTAAGTTATGGACTCAGGAGCTGGGAAATCGTTCTTACAGGAGGAAATTAAATGGTTTATATGTAGATATCTGGCAAGGCTGTTATATGGAACTGGTGTATTTGAAGCACAGCTGGGTACCTAGAAACTGGAGGCATCTTGAGATAATATCAGTAAGTGTGAAAACATTGAGGTGTAATGGTGACTTATCACCTAAAAGGGTGAAAAATCGTCTGGGAAAAGTTGAAAATATCCTCAGAAAGCAAGAATTGCTGTCTACCACTAGCTATTCTAACTGTAAGAACAGGAAAATAATCTGGAAAAATAAAAATTGGTGTGAAAGAACAGGAAAAACCTATCATCATCTATTGTTAAAAAATAGAAAGCAACAGTATCTATATTTGTGTCTGCTGTCCTATAACCCCCTATGTCTCTATAATATAAAAACTATTTATTTTTTTATCCAAAATGGAGCCTTTATCTGAGAACTTTTCATTCTCCCTATACTTCCTAATTCCAGTTGTGTTCTTGGCACAATGATAAAATCCAGCCCAGCACAGAGCAGAACAAGAAGGATTAACATGGTTTAAAACATTTATGACAGTGTGCACAAAGCACAACATTGCAGATAATTTCCCTTCACTTGAAGTTTGATGCAGAACAGATTTTATACAGAAGTTTGAACATCCCTGATCTATCTTAGTTTTGTAGTCATGCCAATGCTGAGAAAATTAAATTGTGTCAAATACTGCCTCAGTGACAGAATCATACTTGAAAAAGAGACAAACAAAACCTGAAACTTTAATTCTATTTCACAAGACTTCTTAATGTGCTCATGTTGACACATAGATTTAGACACTTCTTCAGAAAATGGTTTTCTGTCATATGTCCACAAATAAAATCTTCTGTCAGCTGAACTTCAGGATGCAGATAAAGTCAAATAATTTTTTCTTTTTTCTTTTTTTTTTTTTTCCCAAAGAAACGACTACTATGTTTAGGGCGTGATACATATATATTATATGAGTTGTGTACAAACTATCTAAGAAAAAGGACAAAATTTTATAGTCTGAAAAATAGCATTTTAATAATTTAAAATATACTTAAAATATTTCAATTTCCCAGAACAATCAGTTCTCTCAAAAACATATTCTGTAAAAATGGTTGATTGTTGTACACTTTGTTTTTCCTACCATTTCTTTTTCCTCTAGAAATCAATATCTCCCATACAGTTTCCATATCCACTTTTGATATTTTAAAGTGCTAATTGTGTTACTTTGGGTCTTAGAATTAAAAAAAAAAATTGGATGCTTTGAAATAACAAGGTGACATGGACCATGGAAGGGAAGAGACTGCAGTTGTACTTCTTTTATACATTTGACAGTAAAAGTGAATACAGTGTGTTAGAACACTAAAGATCTTAACATTAGAATAATCATCATAAACCTCCTGGAAAAAAGGCAGCTTTTCAATGTATTCCAAGAATACAGTGAATGCATATGCAATGCATAAGTAAAATTAGGTCACTTAGAATGGGATCTAGAGAAGTCTTGCCCTCAGATCACAGAGTTAACACCTGTTTCTCAGCTCTTGCAAGAGTTGCCTTCATTTGGGCAGTCATGATTTTTTTTTTAATCCTGACTTTGGGCAAAATGAGAAAGAAATAAGGAGTAAATTTTTGAATAGAAAATCTAGATGTTTATCTTCTGGCTTTTCCGCCTCTAGCTCATTCAAAAATGCTTTTGACTGGAATGTGTCAAACATGCCGAAAAATGACAGAGATCAGAGGCATAATTGTGACAACAATGATGAAAACCACATAAGGATCTTCCATTGCTTTGCAGAATTAGACTCTCTGAAACTTAGGGTGAAAATCCATGAATTCATGGTTGTTATCTATGATCATTTACGTGAAAAACTGGAAAAATAAAGGTAGTTTGTTGTGTGTTTGAGTTTGTTTCAGAAAAAATTTGTAACAAGCAGACTAAGTGTAACAATAATTACCCTTGAATTACAGCTAGCTCTCCAGAAAATCAGGTTGTGTATGCAAGAGTAAATGTACATCAGTTTCAATAAAAAACGTGTGGTCAAAATGAACTGCACCAAATATGTTTAAATATGCAAAGGATAATCTTAGCAAAAGTGACATGGAGGCAGATTCCAGAAGACTAAGGAATTACAAGGAAACTGGGGCATTCTGTTTTTAACCATATTTCGTTTCTTTTTTTAAATGCAAGGATGAAGAAGGGAGGAAAAAAAATTCAAAGATAAACCAGAAAGTGTAACACCTGTAAAAGAAAGTACACAAGGCCACTAAATGAGGGTAAGTGAAGGTGAAATCAAAGAGTTGCTCATTTTCCACCCTGGTTGTTAATTGTTCTGTCCAAAGTTTTAATATGGAAGTAGCATCTTAGAGTGCACCTCAAATCAAACCATTTTTGTTAGTTTCACAGTTGTTATTTCACAAGTTTTGTCACTGAAGTGACAGTGTTAAAATAAATACCTGGAATTGAGGGTTAAAAAATACTCTTTGAATCCAATAGAAATTTCACATTTTACATCACTGAGACTAGAATCTTAGGCCATAGGTAAAGTAACTACTCTTATGAATCCTCTGAAGAAAAATATTGATCAATATAAATATTAATAAACTTATTTGCAATATAACTAATTTGTTTCTCCTACCTGATGAAGGTATTTCCCACAAAACATTTTTATAAACCTCTGGCCACTTTACTCGATATTCATTTTTCCAGTATTATGATTTTTGACTATACCCTTTCAGTACTTGTTCAACTGCTAATAGCACATTGCAATGAATGTTACTTCAAGCAACAGGCATTAAAAACATGGCAATAAAACTATGACTCAACATCTAACATTCCATTTAGACACATTGCAGTTTTTATGGCACTATCTGTTGCATCTCACTTTGCTTCTTTATAAATCATTAGGATCATTTTAATTTTTTTCTAATTTGTTATATATTCCACAATAGTACAAGAAGATCTTTCTAGTCTTCAGCAGCCTTATATTTCTGCTTCTAGAAATGATTAAGTATTTAATAGAGGAAAAAGTTAAAATAAAAATTAAAAAGCATTCAGGATAAAATTAGACATTCTAATGATACTATTGTGATTAAAGGGAGGGTTTAGTGCCAAAATCCTTTCCTTTTGGCTGTAGAATTAAATATATGGGAAAACAAGAGAGGAGGTAATTGGAAAAATTAAATATGAAAATAAGTAATGCACAATGAGAGCTGGAAAATAAAAGCACTGAGATATAAGAACATTTTCACATAAAGAACATGGAAGAAGAGATTTTTCTTAGCAAAGAAACAAAAGAAAAGTGTGTTATACACTTCTATAAAATAATAAATGCTGTAGAAAAAAGTAACTGGGAATTTTAGTCTCCCTCGGAGAATCTCCTTTACTAGTGTCATATAAAGAAAGGAGCAATTAATTAAATTAAATTACTTCCAAACAGATGCAAGGAACTACTCTTACCCCATGAGGAATAGTTGTAGTTCAGAACTCATTTTTTACTGGATTGTTCTGGGGCTGCACATTCAGTAAGTGGGAAAAAAGATAGCACCTTATACATGGATGCCTGTGGTAAATAGAATGACAACAGTTAATGCTAAAATCAATTTTTGGAACACAGTTCAGGCTTAATTCTTTCAGTCTTATACTAATTCCTAAATATAAAGTTCAAGAGGTGTCCACATGCTGAAACAGACCCCTGTGTGGTTACGTGCTGTCAGTTTTGCACCTTGACCTCGAAAAGCGGATCTGAGCTTCTTTCAGCCACCAGTCCAGACATTACCCCTACTTTGGGAATTACTCCTAAGTGGCACTTACTGTTTCATCTACAAATTTTTCATGAACTATGTGCTCTGTTTCGTTAACAGGCAGGTGAGCATCAGGGTCCAATGTCTGCTGTGCTGTTCATCTTGTCCCGGGCCCTGCACTCCGCATGGAGCTAAGGGAGGGGAGAATGTTCCTGACTTATAAGCAGATGAACGAGTCCATCTAGAGAAAAAAATTATAGTGAATCTTAGGTAGGAAAATAAAATCAGAAGACAATTATATACTAAAAGTCTTGCAGAATAGTAAAGTCTGAGAAAGAATATCTTCAGAAATTATGGACAAAATACTTCCTTAGAAGCCTGTAAAGGTCTGAAAAAAGTTTGTGGCCCACATGCAACTCATTGGAAGTTGTTGAATTGGCCAATCCTCAAGAAAAAGAGGATCCACCCTATAAAAGTTTTGTGCTTGTTGTGTCTAGCCTGCTCACTTTTACACAAAAAAAAAGTTATACACAGATCAAATTGAGTATCCGATGGTTTGGGGATGTTAACTCATCTTTTTTGTGCTTTTCATGGTTATTTTATTTTATTCTCCTAAGTTATACACTTTCCATGCTAGTCATTTAAAAAGGAAGAAAAAAGGAAAGGAAAACAAAATGTTAAAATTGAAGTATCTGACTACCCTTCTATTGTTTTAATTTTAAAATAGAATTCTTTACTTATCTGAATTAGTGTCCTTGATCACAAGATGGTATCCTGCTTACTGTTTATTAACTTAATATTAATTTACTCTCTTTTCTTTTCTTACACTTACAACAGAGCTGGGGAAGGGATTATGGTTTAAACAGTCACAATAATTGCAATTTTCCATCTTAGTGTCTTTCTTCCATCATCAACAAAACAGTTAAAATTATATTTTTCATAGTCTGACTAGTGGGATAAGGAAAATAACTAGTCCTGAGGGCCATGTAAATCAGCAAGAAGAAGTGCTGTGAAATAAATGCTATCACATGCTTTATATAATTAAACTGGAAAGTTCAAGTTTTACCCCATTCCTGGCTTCAGTGCTACCAAACTTCATTGGTTTCAGCTTCATCTCAAAGTCACGAGACCAACCCTTAAGCAGTATTTACTAATTCCCAAACACTCAGTATCAAAGAAAAGTTACAGATGTAATTCTAAATAGCCTTGACACCCTTGTTTGCTGTCTGAATAGCTGAAATAAACAGGCAGACTGCCAAATATTTCTCCAGAGTAGTTATTTCCCTTTCAGCTATATAGTTTTAATTTACATGGAAATCATCGATAGTTTAAAGTGGTGCTTGTCCATCAAGTTTGTTTATTTCCTAGCTCTGTAATGTGTTTTAATATAAATCCAAGGCATTGATTGGTAGAACAAATGTAATCGACTCAAACAAATGTTTATCAGATTGGGTGTCTCAATTCTATCTGAACTGACTGAAGTCCATCCCATGAAGATAGACCCATGCCAGGCATAAATATGTTCCACTGAGCAGTACTCCACTGATTTCACATTATACTCTTCTGAAAAACACAGACTGAGTTGTGTGCAATTATGTCATGAATGGTTTTTTACTCTTTTGGATATTCCTAGGATTATAAAATACAGCTGTTTAAAAACAGACAGCACCTATTAAAATTGCATTGGTGAGACTGGTATGTCAAATAGATGACAGACTTAAAGTGCCAGAATGTTACTGTAGTTTACTGCCCTTGGCTTTTCTTGCTTTTCGGTTCTTCATTTAGATACTATATACAGGGTCAAACTGATGAAATACCCCTGAATGAGTAATTCAACACTACTTTTGTTGTCAACAGGGAGAAATAAACACCTTGGGGCATAATTCATGTCACTCTATAGTGGAGACTCATGGTATATTATATTAATTGCTCTTTTAGTCTTTGTCTTTCTCCATCTGGGAAGGAGATCTCCCTAGCAGGAAAGGAACTCATGATGACAAGCCTGCATTATAGGCATCTAAAAGTAATTTATTCCCTTTCTGTCTCAAATACATTCAGAAAGATGCTGAGCCTTTTCAACTCCAAATGAATCTGTAGAAGCCACGGAGCTCAAAACTTTCTGATCAGCATGATTAGTTACCATCTTAAAAACATATTGAGACAGATTTTTTTGTTTTCCATTATATTGAGATAAAGATAAAAGGAAAACTAAAAAATCTGTGTTCTACAAAGGGCAGCAATGATTCTGTAATATTTGTGTTGGTAATGCTAGTGGTGCTGAAGAGTCAGCATGGTAGTAACTTGGGGAGGAAAAAGTGAAAAAATGCACAGTGTTGCCATGAAGAAGGTCTTTACCTAAAGCTCTATTGATTTTCCTTTTTTTGCAAAGTTACAGGTGTGTTTATATTTACAAAGGTATAGTACATTCTCTTACAAGTTATTAAAATGTATGGTGCAGTTCCAGACATGTAAAACTAGACGTTAGCATATCTCAAACAACATATCTCTTTCTTCTTTCCCCCCTCCTCTCGTTTTTATTTTAGGTTGCAGAAAGACAATCTTTTTGAATTCCTAACTACCACGGGCCAGCATTTAATAGGTGACATCATTTCTTGTTTTCTTGCATCACTATTTCTGGGAATATTTACAGAGTTCACAAAATCTAAAGTTCTCTTTTTATTTTTATTAATAAAGGCAGTATGATATATTATTATTTAAATATTTTTTAAAAATCTTTGAAAAGCTGCAAGATTTTAACCATATATCTTAGAGAAAAAGACTAATATTTATTAACTCTACCCTGTTTCTTTCAGATGTTGCTAGTCCGATTTCACAGGCAGTAATACTTAAGATAAACACAGAATGTGTTTCCACAGGAGAAATAAACTCTGAATATATTTTAGCTATTAACTCCATATTTTTAAAAGCAAAATTATATCATTTATGAAATCCTTTTGTTGAAGCTGCACAGAGTTTTCACCTCAGACTACTATTGCTGATTCATTATATTCAAATTCTGGAGAAAAAGATAAAATGTTCTAAGAAATCCATGTCTAAAATTCCACAAGTGCCAAAGTCTATCTTCTTTATTATTTAAATGGAGATATAAAATAAAATATTAATGACATTCACAGACAGGAGCACCTGCTTGGATGTTTGTTTTCCCTCGGTTGCAATAACCTAATCTCATCCT
Organism: Petroica traversi; assembly: GCA_025920805.1. Taxonomy (NCBI): domain Eukaryota; kingdom Metazoa; phylum Chordata; class Aves; order Passeriformes; family Petroicidae; genus Petroica; species Petroica traversi. The sequence continues at coordinate 17,324,859 of JAHLSL010000017.1, forward strand.
GCTGTGCAGGCAGAGTTCATTTTACTGAAAGGTTTGCTTACGTGTTTGGAGGCAGCAAGTAGAGCTGTGAATGTTGGATTATCAGATCTTATATTTCAGAACCGATATGTCTGTAGTGGCATCTGAAAATTTGAAATGGTTGATGTTAAAATATTTAAAGTTCTCTACGAATATGCAATTTAACATTGAAGAAATTAACTCAGTCTAACCTAAATCTGTATTACAGTAATCAGCCTCATTCAAAAACTTTCATAGGCTTTCTGATATGGCTATGCAGAGTTTTAGTAGTCCCAGGAGTGGACTAATTTTGCAGTAACCCATAAGTAAAGACATTTACTTCCACTCCCTGATCATATAAATGTTTTCATATGAGTTTGGGAAGGCCATATTAAGGAAAACAGACATAAACACCTTGAATTTAAAGACTGGCTGAGGAATTTTTCTCCCCTAACCTCTGAAGTTAGTGTATATACACATATTTGCAAAAGTCTTTGAACTTAGATATTACAACAGAGATAGGTCATCTACAGCCAAAGTCTTTAGCTACCTTAAACAATGTGCTTCCCTTTTTGTAGACAATACTTGAAAAATAGCAGAAAGGCACTATGCATTTTTTCTCTATGGCATCCATTGTGAGATGGTAACAAAATTCTTTGCAATTAATTTATACTGGTGACTACAGAAATCAAAGAAAATAAACAAATCAATTACATCCTTTAAGTAAAATAATATTAAATACAGAACTAGTCAGAGAATGAGAAAACATTTCTGTACACTTGATTCAGCAAAAATACTAGATTTTAGAGCCAAAATTTTCTGTCTGTAGAGTTAAACCTTTAACTGTAGTATATCTCCCCAGTGTTCAGCAGACTGATGCCAAGATTTTCTTGCTATAGATCAGCTACACTGACTTTAAATAAAAAGCTTCAAAGACAAATTTCTAACTCCTCATCCAATCACAACAATATAAAAGCTTATTCCCACAGGTTTCTTGTTTTAAAGTGTACCATTGTGATGAGTTCTGAATGGGGTAGGTGATGAAATTCTACATGAATTAACCAGATTTGAAAAATTAATGTTGTGGAAATTGAGCTCCATTATTAATTCTTTTAACAAAGCTAAAGTTTGTTAATAGTTTTCTGATAACCTAGAGAAGTAGGGAACTTATCTCATTTACTTCCAAGATTCAATTTGAAATTAATTCCACGGAAAACCCTGAGGGTGTTTAGATTTTTTGCAGAAAAGGAATTGCATCCATTCTCACTGCATCAGTTCTCATTACATAATTAACAATCTGTGAAATACATCTCCCCAAAAAGTTACAGATACCTGACTCTGAAGTGTATAAAGAACACAAAACAAATCTGAAATAGCGTTTCACTGCTTGCAATAATTCAAAGACATTTAGTTAATATTTTATACATGCCCTTTTATGATGGTATAGATGTCAATATACAGTCAGTTAGTGAGAGAAAATAAAAACAAACAAACAAACCAACAAACATTTTAAAAAAATTATCCCCCCCCAAACTTTTTATCAGTGTTACCTTTCATATTCCTGCTTATAAAACTGAAATGTGCAGAAGTGTGGAGCAAACAGGAGGAAAGATCTAATGGTTCTTAGATATGTAGTCTTTCTCTGTCTCCTTGCCAAGTCTCTATGAAAAAAAATTTAATCCAAAAAAATTAACATTACCTTCTTCTAAAAGCCATACTGACATTTACAGCATTTTCCTTACATATCTCTGTAGATGAGACTAAAAATACCTTAATTGCTTATTATTATAGCATTCATATATCTTAAGTAAAAAAGAAATTGAAATAAACTCTTCATGCAAAAATCTTGAAGGAATATATTCTATGTATCTAATGACATGTCTTTACTGTGCTCCTCAAGATTTCAATTTTTATTCTTGATTCCTTATTTTACAACAGACATTCACTGATATCTCTCACAGTCACTGGAAAACATTTGCTTCTTCTTTCAACCCTGTAAATGCAACCTTCTCTTGAGCCTTACAGTCAAGCAGTAGACCCCATTAACTAATGTTTTGATGAAAATGAAGTTGTGCTGAGAGCTTCAGATTTTTTTTAGTGTCCCAGATATCTAGAGCATATAAATGTTCAGTACAATACTGACTAGATTAAAAAAAAAAATGCTTTACATATGTCCAGGTAAGTAAAGTGGAAAAGTAGCTTTTATTCCTGACACCCTAAATAAATATATATTTAGCAATAAAAGAAAAAAATAATCCTACACTTCCACTGAGGATACATCTGAAAGCTCTCTTTCTCTCATACAGATATTTGTTAGAAGTCAGCATTGAAAACTTTTCCATGATCTTTTTTTTTTTTGACTGAATATGATGATGTCTATGGGCAGACTACACTTTGTAAAATATCTGAACTGTCTAGATCACTCTACTTTATTCTTAAGTTCAAGACATTCATGTTATCTTCTTAATTCATTTAATTTTCTTAATTGGAATAAATGTTGTTTTCTTGCTGTGAATGGCACCATAGCTACTCAGTTAGGAAGAATTTTCTGCGTTTACGTATCTAGTAAACATCTCTTTGCTACAGAAAGTTGAAAAATTCTCCTTCTTCCCCTGGGTCTGTTCCCATAAGGAATGTCTTGAACTAGACTTTGCATGCTATATCAATATTTTCCATCCAAGCTTGCTTCAAGCATATGAAAAACCTAATTCATAGAACGGCAGAAAACTTTGGCTTGGAAGGAACTCCGATAATTTAATTCCAGCCCCACTGCCATATCTTGGTGCCTTTTCCTCTAGACCAGATTGCTCAAAACCCATCCAACCTGGACACCTCTGGGAATAGGCCACCCACAACTCATCTGGGCAATCTGTTCCCATGCCTCACCAGCCTCACAGTAAAAAATTTCTTTATTATATCGAATCCATACTCTCTTTCTATTTGAAGCCATTCCCCCTCCAGCATGTCAACTATACCACACAGCTTGGGTGTCGCCAGATGTTGTTTATATTGTAGTTTTTTATTTGTATTTCTTAATTGTTTATATTTTATTATTAACTCTTTTTTGAAAGTGGGAGTTATCAACCAATTGGAATGATACATAGACCCCCTATTCCTTTGTATATCAGAACTGTGACCTCTATAGAAGCAATATTCAGCCTAATTTTCATAGAAGGCACATTGCCTTGAAAGCCTCGGGTTTGCAAATATTTATTCAATGCTATAACCAAGCTAACTAATATGTACAAAATGCGTTTCATGGATAGTTAGAATTTCATTTACGTCACAATTAAAATCAGATGGGACCACACCCTACATTTTCTACCATTCACAATATTTCACCACAGATTAAATCAAAGCATAAGTTTCAATACTTCAATTATGTAGAAATGTGAAATTTCTCAGAATTATTTCCTTGAATAAGATGCTACAGAATTCTTAGGTCTGTAAAGTTTTCTGAATGCTAAAACAATATGTAAATGGAAAAACTTAAGTCTTTCTATGAGTGGTTCAAGGCAGCATTAAAAATATTATTTTTCCTCAGAGTAATCCCTACCACCAGAGCTAGCACTATTCGGTTAATCAACAGCATCCTGAAATGAATTTTTCAGTTACATAATTTAATGTATCTGAAAGGAAATTCCTTCAAAGCCTTCACTTTTTCTGCTAGGCATCCATCCAAGAATTATTTTTGTCATTCAGCAATAAACCTGGTAATGTATTCTAAAGTGTTTAGTCATGGATTTTACTGCGTATAACAAATCAGATTTCTTTTTCTTCCTAACTCTGTAAGATGATACTTGGCATTAGAAAGTGATTGTCTTATTTCTATTCATTTAGAATGACGATTAAAAAAAAAAAAAACACATGCACAACACACCAACTTATTCTGCAAGCAGATACAAATCTCTGTTGCTAACAAAAAAATAATCAGTGTAGATCTTGAACTGGGCATGCATTTGAACAAAACTTCCCTGGGAAATAGAAACCTTTGAAATAATATTCCTTGACACGTGACTGTATTTTGTCAGTACAGTTACTGCAGATAAGTGACCTTATAATCCACTACTTTTTTTACCAAAATCTATTTATAGCTCTTCATTGAATAGGACCAAGTTGCGAGCAAGTAGAAGTTAAGCAAGAAATTGCAACTCTCACTTTGTTGGTCATTTTCTAAGAATGTGCTCTTAGACTATCTGAGCTTAAGCTTTATGACCATGCATTTTCCAAAAATAATTTATATTTATTAGTCTAGAATATTAAGGCAAAAGCAGAAATTTTTAAAGGAAAGAAAACTATGCAAGTTTCCAGTGTCATCCATCCACTAACTCCTTCTCGTACCTGTTTGGATCAAAGGAAAACTCATTCAGATGATATTCTAAATAAGATAACAGAAAATGGTTAATGTGATAATCATTTCACTTCCTATGTAATCATCTATGACCATTTCAGAATCCAAGCATGAATCTGACAAATGCAGAGATTAACTAGAAAACAGAAAGCTGAAGATATCTGTGGTCACAGTACATCAACTAATTAAACTACCCTGTGTATTTTAGATCAGTAGTGCATTTTAAATATGTAATTACATTTAAGATGTGTAGTTCTGTGAGATTATTATGGGAAGCACTGCTGATTAAATGTCATTGCACAGCTGAAGAACCAAATTATGCCATTAGACACTCCATCCTGTTTAAAAAAATTATACTGTCTGTATAGCATGACAACTACCTTCAGCAAGATATCCAAAAAGGGCTTCCTAAAACTCACAGCACATACAGGAGCTGTGTTACTTATTCTAGGCATTCCAAGTCTTTATTTCACCATCTGGTATACCGTGCCTGAGTTTAATAAGAAATTTTGCAGCTTGTTAAGTCCTGTAATCCTAAGAAGATGCTTATATAAAGATTAACCTTTAAAATAAGCAATATGGAAAGTAAAGTGGCAGAAACTTGATGAAGGAAGGGAGAAGAAAGTGACTTCATTTTTTGCTTATTACTGTCTTAGTACAAAGTTTCCAGGAACAGAAAGGAACACCTTAACTGGAAAGAATTCAACAAAAATTAGGCTATTTTATTGTAAATTTAACTGATAGATATTGTGCTTGATCCTATCTTCTCTTTAGCCTTCTGATAAGAGAACTCTAAGACAATGATTTTACATTAAAAATATTTTTTTCAATAAAGATTTCATTGGTATCTAAAACCTTAGTCCAGGAACTGTAAAACACAGGAGGGTCAGCAAGAGCACTGGATTGGCAGTCATTATCAGTACTTACTCATTGGCTTACTCCATTTGCCTCTGGAATTTCTCTATTCATCTCTCTTCCAAATAAACCTCTAAAGAGGTAGCTAGCCCCATAAGCACAGCTGTGAGATAGTCAGGGCCATTTTACCTCAGTTCCAGAGAATGGTTTCTGGCCCCTTTATTTATGCTTTTTTAAATTAACTGAATAAACCATTCTAAAGTGTCAGCTTGATAAAGCAGCTGAGACTGAAACAGAAAAGGAAATGTGAAAAGCATAACCTAGCATTGAAGTGACTTATCCTTTGATTTTTTCTTTTAAATCAAATACTAATTATTTGATTAGTTTAAACTAATAGTTTAAAGGAATAAAATAATATATTTTATTTACATACCTCTCCTAATGATTAAGAGTCTATGTGACATAATACTGGTTCTTTGTTCTGGGTGCCCATGAAGCTACTCTACTGAAGTTTCATACAGGTAGGAGGTAGGGTTAGGAGTACTCAGGAGTCAGAGGAGGATTGTTTAACTAAGCAGACATGGTGGGGTGTACCAGGATTGTGGAGGGGAGTATCCTACAGCAGTTGTAAACCAGCATTTCCTGGCAATCTCTGCCTCCCAAATCTCTCCCTCCAGGCAATTTAGTTTTAATTGATGTCCCCATGTTAAAACAACTGCAAATTTGTTCTGTTCAATTCATCAAACCAGTGAAAGATACTTGATTTTCGCCTGTCCTTCCTCCCTCAGAAATTTTTAATGGTGAACCTAATGGGCTGAAGACTTCTTTTTTATATTTTTTTTAATCTGAGTGAGTTCTGCTAGAATAAAATAGATGATGAATACTCTAGGAAATTCCCTCGTCAAACCAGAGCGAGACCCATATTTGAATATCATAATTCATTTGCATTGAACTTTACACTAAGAGCAAGAAAGAAGGTAAAATCATTGCTGCTGTGAATCTGCAGAAAGCATGTCTGTGGAGAGAGACAATACAAAGTACAGGATGTTGACCCCGTGCTCACCAGGGAATCCACAACTAAAAGCAAAACCAGCAGTGAGCCTGAGGAGTGTGCTTATTAAAAAGGGCAGGAGAAAATGTTGGCACCCATATGTCATTACTGGAAGAATTCATTCAAGGGCTTAAATGTGTCCTGCAGCTACCAAAGCTTTTCCTGCGAGAAGTCCCAGCAGCATGCCAGCACACTGAGCAGAAAGGAGTGAGTGCATTGCATATGGTCAGAAACAAGACAAGTTAAACTGAAAATTCAAGCGAGCAGAGCAGGATGCATGCGCCAGATTGCTCAGGGACTAAGCAGATATTTTTAGCAATGCTGGATTGCTCCAGCATTTGGCAGGTGTATTTGTTGTGGCACATCTGCTTTATGTTAACAAAACTGTGTTCGTAAAAGAATCCAGAGGAGCTTTGTGTCCATATATCATAAAGTCTTATAGTTTTATGGCTCCTCATATAGTCTCAGGAGAGGATACTTTTAAAAGCAATAGACAGAGTGGTCATCTTATATGGGAAATTCAAGTGAAGGCAAAACTTCCATGTAAGTTTTATCACTGACAAAATTTACAGTGCACAAATCTCAGGAAATAAAGGTCTAATAATGTAATATAATTTAAGTATACTTTGGTTCTGTTCCCAGATAGATTCTCGGTGTCCTTTCACTAGAAAATCTTGGCTGATCTTCAAATACAAAAAAATAAAAAAAAAAAGCTATATTGCAGTTAAGAGCATTATAGTTTCAATATCCAGACTTTTAAAGAATTTCAGTGTCTCAAAAATATTGAAAAATTTCCATCTATCTAAAGTCTCCCCCAACCTTTCTTTCTAATACTGTGAGTGAAGGCAAAACCATAATGAATAAATTTTGAATTTGGTCATAAGTACTAATATTTTTAGAAAATTTGTCCTTGAGAAAAAGACTGAAACTTTGCCCAAGTAAAACATCTAATCACTTTTGAATATGCCAAGTTGGAAGGGCCCTCAAGGACCATCAAGCTTAACTCCTGCCCCCACACAGGACCATTCCCAAGATTCACTTTTGAACTTTGTCAGGCTTGCTGCTGTGACCCTTTCCTGGGGAGCTGCTCCAGTGCCCAACCACGCTCTATGATAAGAACCTTTTTCTAATATCCAACCTAAACCTCCCCTGGCACAGCCTCAGGCCATTCCCTCAGGTCCTGTCACTGGTCACCACTGAGAAGAGATCAGTGGCTGCTCCTCCTCTTCCTCTCACAAGGGAGTTCTAGACAGTGGTGGGGTCTCTCCTATGTTCTAGTGATCTCCACTTTCTTCCAAATGCAATATGGGTGCCATTTGACAAAATAAAAATGTTTCAGCAGAAGTGATTTATTATGTTGCCTACACAGTAACTGAGACTCCACTCAGGTTTTATGTAAGGTGTAGAAGGAAGCTTGAGTACTCTAAGACAGTAAAGAGAAACAGAGCATAATGTCATGGTAAATAATACTGGCATATACTGACTATATCATATCTATTAGTCAAGTTTTGATTAAAAAATAAGAGCAATTGTATCTTCATGACATTTGGAAAAAGAAAAAGGACTTGAGAAGCAAAATCAGGTAATGCTTAGACTCCCAGTTAATTCCTAATTAAGGCTGTTTCTTTGAAATTGGGATATAACATTACTATCTCTCTTAAAAAAAAAAATTATGGTCTCACAATTTTCTGCGTCTTTTCTGATCTCTGCTTGCAGCACTTATTCTTCCCTAATGGTACTAAAATTATATTGTCAGTCTAATTAGAAAAAATTTACTTATACTATGTCAGATTGAATTTTATTATATCTGCTGTTTCTGAATTTTCTGTAGTTCATATTTGAGAAAGCAAGTAATGTCTGCAGTTCTTCAGGAAGTTGCAGTACACAGTTTCATAGCAAAGAATGATGGGCTAGCTAGACATAAAAAGGGAAAAATGTTCTTTTTAAAAAGTGTGAAGAAAGAAACATTGTGTGTGTTATTAACTGAGACAAAATTTGGCTTCTCTATTTGTAGCAATTTCTTAATCATGCTTCAGAATAACTTTTTACTTGTTGGCAAAGTACAAAGCATCTCCCCTTTAAGGGTAGCAATCCAGAAAAAGTGTTTGGAAAATAGGTTTTAATTCAAATGTCTAGTGATAGAAAAAAACCTCAACAATATCTTAACTAGCTTTAAATTTTATTTTTAAAATATTAAATTTTTAGTAGTTATACGGTGTTTATTTATTAAATCTATATATAGCACTTTAACACTTAGAGGATTCACGTCTCAAGCAGGACTGCAAAATACAACACGTTTTCCTCAGGAAAATAAGTAGATATAATGTAAAGTATCAGAAGGAGTAGATGGTCAGTAATTTTATGGCATATTTACTGAGTTGTTTTCCTGGCTATAATGAAATTTTAAAATGAGTTCAAAAGAATATCCATTTGCTAATTGTCCAGTTAGGCTTAGGCTTAGACTTAGATGAAAGCACAGGACAGTGAAGAAATTTATAGAGGAAGAGAAACAAGAATTTCAGTTAAGTAACAAACTGTCCCCTTTCTTGAGGCAACACCTGCTATCTGGCCTGAAGGCTTTTTATCCATAGACATTTCCACACTTCAGGATGACATGAGCCAAATGTTCCTTATGTTTCAGGAATAACACAAAAATTTCATCTTTTGCATAAATTGGATAAAGGTAATATCCTTCATAAGGAAAATCTTATAATAGTAAGTAAATTTTTAATATTATAGGATATTTCAACCTAAGTTTCTATTAAAACCTTCTACTATAATCTGATTTGCAGTACCACTGCTTTATCAGATCTTTTTTATCTGATCTGTGAATCTCCTAAAAAAGCAATCCATCATGAAAGTGTGCACTAGCTGTCCACAGGCTACATCAGCAGAGCAATAATATAACAGTACTATTATTTTTATGTGTCACAGATCATTGGCTGGCAAATACATGAACTATGACTCTGCATGAATATAGGATACTACAGAAAATGAAAGTCACTTTGGAAAATAAACAGAGAGAGCAGTACTAGAATAGGTTAAGAATATCCATCAAAAGTTGCTTTCATTTAGAAATACCTATCTGGAAAAAAACCTACATGACAATTTAAAGAATTATACTTTCCCTTTACATTGGCCTTCACTCTTCTTGTATAGCATCTATGGAGATTTGCTTTCCAACAGAGACACCAAAGGGAGTCTAAAATTAGGCAGTAAGTATCATAATTTCTCAATTATTTCAAAATTCATCTAAAGGAATATTTTCATTGAACTTATTTGACTTTGCCTAGGCCCAATCAAACTAAAAACTATTATGATAACATCTATAAACATATATTTATCTTTAAAATATCGAAGTTACAGAGATGTAGACTTGAACATTCTTAAAGCTAAAATGTCAAGTTATTATTATTAGATGGAACATCATCTTTTGTATAAAAAGCCTCTGAACTCCGAAAACTGCAGATCTATAGTGAGTGAATCATATGCTTATCTTATATAATCATAGTAACGTTCAGATGCTATTCTTGTGAAATGAGTTGGTTCTGACAAGGACACATATATATAAGTAATAGAAGCAGTGAGGTGTACCTCTCCCCAAATAGAACTCTTTATTATCATAACATTTTTTTGTGCAGTTTTGAGTATGAAGCCATCAGACCAAACTGGTACCAACAGCACCTCACTTACCTTGTTTTAACTTTCACCATAACTTAAATTTAAAAATTAAAATTTCCAACTCTACATATAAAATTTATGGTATTTTAAATAATGAAACTAGTTGTGACTTTTTGAGGTTTTGGTTTGTTTTTTTTTTTCCATCTGGGCCTGTGATTCAATTTGCAGGTGTGACTGTATAGGAATCTACATTATGCACGGATACATAGAGCTAAAATATTTTTTCACAGGAATTAAATTTCATTGAGTTTGGAAAGGTATTGAAAACAGAACAGACTTTGTTGATGAATGACTTTTCATATAGAAGTTTTATTCACTTAGGTGTGAAATATATAATGTTATACTTTGCTGAATTGTTAGTCTTCCTTGGCCAACCTGATGCCTACAGTAAGCAGAGAACTTTTTTCTCTGTTCCATAGCCATAAATAAAGTTATTTTCTTTTTCATAATTTATAGTCTGAGTGATTCCAGCTTCTGTTTCACAATCTCAGTAAATTTTTCTTGTGATGTCGCTTGGTGTTACATACATCATAAGACTCAGAAGCCATGACTATTGCTCTTAGGAGCAGTTAGAGGTGGGACCATGAGCAGAAATTGCTGATACTTGCATCTCCATTTTTAATTCTGACCTCATAGATAGGTTGAGTAAAATTTGATGGAGTATTTCACATTAAGTATGCTTTCCTCCTATATATGTATGTATGTGTGTATATATATATATATACACACACACATTTATATATACAAATAGTGTATGTGTATTAAATAATTTGAATTTTGTTCTATACTTACATATACACCAAAATCCAAGCAAATTTTATTCTCTTTGTTTATAAAAATTGAACAATGATATTTCACCTCTGTTAGAGCTTAGTTTTTAAGTGTTGCTTTTATTTTGCTCTATTTTTTCCATTCTATTTGGTTTTTTTTCTTCTTCCCCCACCCCAGGAATGAGTATGTTTCTTAAATTCTATCATTTTAAGATTTGAATCCACTATTCTAGTGAGAAAGCTGTGAATTTTAAAAATACAAGCTGCTTTGTTGAACACATAGCTAGTTTTTTTTTTGAGACTTCTCATTAGAGGTCACTTTGGATTTGAAAACTGCCAAAATTCAAGAGACAAGAACCTGAGATGATGATCAAGCAAATGCAGGCAAATTCAAGTATAAAACATCAGCTTTAGAATTATTGTAACATCAAAGGAGATCCCAATTTCCCCAGAACGTAACTGAGAAACTATGAATATATAATTCCAGGAGAGGCAGAAATATTTCAGAGAAGAGAGACCAGAGACCAGAATGAAAAAATTATCTAGGTAATAAAAGCTCAGAAAGTAATGGTAGGAACAGTTTGGATTTTTTCTTAAAAGGTTAAGTAATGGAAACAAGAATGGATTTAGGAACTGACATCAAGTAGATAGAAAGAAATAAACAAAGTTCCAGAGGTATCTATAACCTTCAGATATTTCCATTATACCCAAAAGAATAGAAAATCCTGATTCGTCAAGGCTGATAGCACATTGTATCAGATCTGGACAGATTTCCATTGATATTTTGAAACAAAAATGGCAGTATTGTGAGGGGGAAATTTTTTGTACCCTTGAGGCCCTGGATTACTTATGCCTCATCTACATACAGCACAGAGAAAAAGCCAGTTGTTCAAGAAGTCCTCTCAGAAGGTGATAAGGGAAAATTGAGAAATATTGGGTAGAGAAACTGAAAAAATAACACCTGAGGAACATTTAAATTTATTCATTTATTCAGCTTTATTTTTTTTTATATATGGGGTAAGAGTTGAGGTGCAATGTTCCTCTTAAACTCTTAACTGCTATTCTGTTGTGTTTCTAGAAGAGATTTTTGCTTTTTTGTTTGTTTGGTGTTTTTTAAAAAACTTTTATTTTCCACTAAGCTAACTAACTAAATTACCAAGTGCCTAAACTTTTTTTCCTTGAAATTTGATGACCTCCCTAGGAGCATTTGCACATGAATTTATGGTTTACCTCTACCATTTCAGTGCTGGAATCCAAACATTTAAAAATGCATAAAACTGAGTTTTGGAAAAGCTGTTATTCAAGCTGTTGTCTAAAAACTGATTACATCTACAGCTGAGTACTGGGAATCATTTTTGTTTCCCTCTATGTTCCATTAATTTTGTAGTTTTTTTTTCATGAATATGGAAAAACATATTTCAGATGCTTTAGTGAGAAAAACAAAGGCTCAGCAAGATTCAGTGGTTCAACATCAACACTTGTATCATGTTAAACTTTGCAGTAATAGAGGATCATAGGGCTGTGTGTTTATAAAACCCCTAATGAGATGTATGTGTGCACATATAAGCATGTGCATGTGGATGAATACACTTGTTGAATTTCCCTATTTATGTATTGATATATATGATGGTACTTTTACTGCCTCATAGCCTTTAACTTCCTAAACAGCTGAACTTGGATGTGATTGTGAACAACATATCCATTTTTCTATAAGTAAGTTATAATTTATGTATTTATATGTGTGTATGTGTGTGTGTGTGTGTTACAAGTGTAAAATCACCAAATAATACATGGAAATGAAAAACATTTTTCTTGTTCCCTTGCTATTGCACATTCATTTAGCATACCCAGTGCTATCAATCTGTTGTTTTGGTCTTTGTCTGGGCTCTTGCAAAACAACTTAATTAATATCTAACATATTGATCATCACACAGATCAGTATGCTCTGCAAGTGACTCTTACTGAATTCAGTTTCTATTTAAATAATGTTGGTTATGCTCACAAAACTTTTCTGAAAAAAAAAACAAACCCTATGGGATATGTTCTTTCTTAAAAATTAGTAACCTTTCTCAGATTTTCTGATGAAGTTACTCTCTCACTATATATATTAAGCATAAAATTTATTTCTTAAAGAAATTAATTCTAGTACGAAGTCTCATTTTTCTAATAAGAATTCTAGTAATTACAGGACAAGCAAAAGAGGCAACAAGAGATTAAATCTTCTCCACAAGCAGATCTTTGGCTCAGCATAAATAATACTAAAGGTTTTATCCTTCATGTTGCTCTTACCTGCACATAGACTTTGCAGGCTGAGTTCTTTTGCTGCATCTTTATGCAGGTCAGTTTAGAGGTGAAATTACTTTTTTTTTTTTGGTAGGTTATTGAAACACCTGGAACTATATTTGGACATTTGAGATCCTTGTGTATCCCTCTTAGTACCTGCTGTTACTTTGATTTGAGTCCTTTTCACTTTTATAATTTTTCAGTATAAATTTATCCTGCTTGAGTACACTGTGCAGGACAAGAGTTCAAAATGAGTATAAGCATGATGGAGGACAACTGATTTTTTCTATAACTGACAGGTTTTCACTGCATGTGTCTTTTAATATAACTCAACATCCTTAAGCAGTGCTACAGTTGCCTTTATGAATTTTATTAATAGTATTAAATAAAAATATTGTTACAATCACTAATAGTAAATCCCTCCCAAAACCCATCAAAATTAATGTTATTTTTAAAAGGTTCATTCTGAAAACAAGTGGTTAATTATTTACTAATAATTGATGAATAAATTGTATTACAACAATGAAGATACCATTTGCATATGAAATTGGAACCAATATTCTCAATATCTAGCAAGGAATATATATATATATATATATACATATATATACATATGTATATTTATATACGCTTGTTAAATCAATTACTTATGACAGATAATATTTGAATAATTAGCTGTCATAAATTTCTACATCACACCTAGTCTTTCGTTCTTCCCTGGAACTTTCTTCTCACACATAAAACATAGAAATTCATTTTCTCACATGCATTATTTAATTAGGAGGGGGAAAAAAAGTATGATTACAGCATTTCTTGATGTGAAAAAAGGAAAAATTGAATCTATAATGCATGTATCTCCAGGTCTGAGGTTCAACCTTACACTAATATAATACTTTTTAGAAGTCTACAAAATAGCTCATTAATGATCAGTGGTTCATATGTTAAGTGCTTCCTGGGTCAGAAGGACTGGGTATGCCTGAATTTATTAACCTGTGTGAAGGTTCCTTACAGCTTCAGTAGTTCCTTCACTGGATCTCCTCTTGGAATCCTGTACAAGATACCACACTCAGAAAAGAAAAGAGATGGAGGTACATTTTCTTGTGTCATCTTTCTTTTGAATATGAACTTTGGTGAGGAGATCAAAATGATAGGATCTTCATAGAATAAAAAGCTTTCACCTAATTTGTGTGCAAATGGAGGAACTTTTAAAAGAAGCTTTTGAATTGACTGAATAATGTAATCCAAAAAGCTAGATTATAAGGATTTTGGTTGCATTTGTAACTTTCTTGATTGCAATAATAATTAAAGGGGTATAGATAAAAAAATAATTCATAGCATACAATTTCCATAATGGGTTTTTTCAATCAAGTTGACTTGAAATGATTGCATAAAACATTACTCATTATTCCTTGGACACAAGTTTTGGATTTTTAGATCACTTTATGATGATTCTACACTGAATACTACTGTATTGACAGGTCAGCAATTCTTTCCTAAAAGGAGATCTTTGAATGGACAGTATCTTTATATATATGAAACATTTTAATGAGGACTAGAACCTAATTATCCAGACCATAGCGATAGCATTTTAGAAGTTTACAGGATGATAAAAATATATACATATAAAATACATACCTGGATGAGGTTTTAATGTTAAATATTTATTTTCTTTTTACTTATATTTCATCAACTTTGGTGGGCTTGGATATCACATACTGTATTTATATGCTACTATTTTAAAATCAAAAAGAAATCCAAACTGGCACGTTGATGGGATTTTTCATAGGCTGTCACTGGTAAAGAGAGTTCCAGTGAACTGTTAAAAAAAAAAAAAAAAGGCAGAAAATAAGCCATCTCTTCATTTTGTTAATAAATAAGAAAGTAAATATTGTCATTTGATGACCAACATCAATTGATGATAGATCAATATTACAATTTTCATGCATTGGAGTACTGAGAGGAAAAGAGAAAAAAATTGACAAAAGCTAAACTGCTCCTAAATATTCTTTCTACAACTTCTAGAAAGCTGTAAGTTATTTACATTCCGACTGTGAAATTAGGCCTCATTGAAAATAGTGCTGCACTCACAGAAATTCTCAGTGATTACAACTGTCTGACCATAACACTTGCAGAGTTACTCTGTATGTGTAGGTTTTTATATTTCCTTTGTTCCTTCCTGTTACTTATTAGGCCATATCTTTGATTTATATCCACAGTATAGATCAGCACCTACCTTCTAAAAGATCTGGGAGAAAAGAAGATGCCTCAAGTTGTTTCTCACAAGGTAATTCCATTGAATATGGCAATATTGAGTATGGTCCGTATTACTAGGTCAAAATTTTAACTTATGGGTAAAATGAGGAACACTACAGCAGGATGATGACCATGGTTTGCATTCTGGGATTTTCTAGTTAAGACACTGCACGTCTTTTGGTAAATCACCTGGGACTTAACCACAGGGGCTTATTTTTTCATTTGAAAATAAAAAGCCATGTTCCATTGTCAAGGAAGACATAAGAATTAACATTTGCAGAGAGATTCTTGTATCTCAGATCCCATTTTGGTAAGAGATGGCAACCATACCTTTTGATTTTTTTTTAAAGGTTTTGTGTTTCTGTTCCAAATGTAAAAATCTATACTTTTTTTTTCCACTTTTTTTTTTTTTTGTTACAGGTTGGAGACAAATAAAATTCTCTGGTGTATTGATGTACAGAACTGAAACATGTGCAGTGAAGCCATCAGAAAATAGAATCTTCCCTCCCAATAACTATCTATTTTTTTAATACATATTTCAAGTCATAACTGGTTGAAGATCTGGAAGCATTTTCAGGTTGCAAGTAATATAGGGCTGAGTATATCAGATTTTAAAAAATAAAAAAATTGACATTCTTAATGCAAGATCTAGTGATACAAGAAGTTACCATTACATAATAAACACATCTGGTTTTATTGTAAAGCTGGGAGCCATTTCTTCATTGTAACATATACTAAATAGAAGTTTTATTTCTATTGTGCCAAATAAATGAAGGGAAACAACAAGGAAGTGGTTTAAATGAAGTGTAGTATACGGATAAAAAATACAGAAGATTATCTAAGAAGTAAAATCAATATGACTTCCGTGTAAAGTTGATTCATTCAGAAGCAGAACAGAAACTTGATCTGACTGTATAAATACCTTTGAGTCTTTTCCCCAGGATATAATCTCTCTCCTTCCTTCCCAAGGAAAACAAACAAAGCCCTCTGCTATGACACTGTACTAAAATAACATTTGAATTGACTGGAGTACCATAAATAATCTAACATCACTTGCAACAAAGCAGTTGATGCAGCTGTGTCTGTCACAACTGCCATTAATTTTGACAAGATTTCTACACAAAGATTGCTCACTGTGTTGAAGCTCTTATGTTGGTAAACTGCAACTTGTTCATTTTAATTATATTTTTTCTAATGATATTTTTTCCATGTTTCTCAATCCTATTTCTCCATTTTCTTTTGCGATACCTGTTTCTATGGAAACTGCAATGACAAGTACATGAATGGAGTTTAATGATGTCAACTAGTGCTGCCTGAAATCATTGCATGTAATAGATCAAAATGTATGTTATGATATGTACAATATTTTTCTTTGTTAGATATTATCAGTGTCTGCATCTTCAGAGTCACTTAAATGATGCTCTGTATACATAGCTGACAACATTCCATACATCACATGTTGTAAACTGCAACTATCCCTGACTGGACAATCAGAGCCCATGTGCTGGGAAATGCCCTTGTACTACATTATGCTGCAGCAGCTGCAGGAACAGCTTTACAACACTCAGTCCTTTCTGAAAGAGTTTCCTGCACAAGAACGTTTTTCCTTCTCAGATCTCTTCTTACACAGGCATTACTCGCATCACTGATGGGCTCAGCCCTGACCAGCATGAGTCCATCTTGGAGCCATCTGGCACCGGCTCTGCTGGACATGGGGAAAGCTCCTGGGAGCTCCTCACCAAAGCCACCCCTGTAGTCCTCTCCTACAACAGGACCTTGCCACACCACACCAGTGCACTAAGACAAATAAAAATCACAGCTTACTCCAGAAAGTGTTTTTTTTTTAATCTAGATACATGTGAAACATTGTGCAAAGTAAGTTCAAAGGTGTTAAAGCCTATAAAAAGATAAATAAAATTAAAAGGTTAATAAGGGCATTGATAAATAAGAAGAAACTTTGCAACTTAATTTATCTTTATCATGAACACAATGAGCTTACCACAAAGAAACTGTTAAAATACTATTTGGAATTTTGTATTATTGAGATATTTGTGGGTTTGCTTCTTCAGGATTTACAGCCTCCTGGGTATATTTAGACATGTTTTCCATCTGTTTTTAAATGGCAATAATCCAGTTTCACATTTGTTATCAAAAACATTTTCTCATAATCCCCCAAATCCTTAGTTATTTTTTATCTTTGGAAAGAACCAGAGGGGGAAAAAAAGAAAGAAAAAACAGTGTGAGCTGAAAGCCCGTGGAGAGTAAAAGAAGAGTTCTCATGGGCTGCTATGTTTAGCAAACTTGTGTTAGAAGATTTCACTCATCTAGTAGCAGAAATTGTGTCTTAATTTCAGCCAAAAAAAATTCTACCAAATTTGTATGAATATTTTTCCTGTCCCAGCTTTAGTCCTTTAATTTATAATATTTGTTTACTTTGTTTATTTCTCCTTATATATTTAAAGATTTATGGTTTATTCCCTTTAAATATGCCATATTAATTTCAACTTTTTATTTTGCTAAATAAACTGAGTCAGAAACTTATATTATATTTATGTATATCCTTATTTATTTTAAAGAATTGAAATATGTTTTCTAATTATCTTCAAAGACTGACTTTGCATTTGCTTGATCAGAATTTTTCTTGAACATGGTTTCCAGAACTTTACACAGTATTTCACAGAGGTTTTACCACTGTCTTGAAAAATGATACTGATACTTTCCGGTAACTTGGTCATGAATACGAGCTCTTTCCATATTTTTCACTGTTTTCTTTCTTTTTTTTTTACAATGATCAATAACTTTCACACATTTGTTCTTTGCTATCCTTTTCAGTTAGGAAAAGACAACTGAATGCTGTAATATTCCCGTGTAGTGTTTGGTCTTCCTATATGCCATTAATACCTCCCAATATTACAAAGGGTTATTTTCTATGAGGTCAATACTGATGGTGAGATCTCATCCTCTTCAGCCTTGGGATATTTTTTTTATACACGTACACTTCTAAAACAAAAACTAAATTACTTTTATAATTATAATTTAGTACAATTTTATCACATATTGCAATTTTTTTACAGAATCAATCTGTAAAGGAGTCATCAAACAATAATTATCTGGCCTCATCTTGTGGACAAGTAATAACTCCTAAATCTACAAAAGGCTCTGATTAATAGATGCTGAATGAATACAGTCCTCCCTGCTAAAAACAGCATAAGAAACTTTGAATGTTCTAGCAACTGTTGCTCATAGGGGAGTTGGTACAACTTGCTTTCCATTTCTGATGATTTCTTAGGCAAGCTTTCCAAATATACTTGCAAGAGACATTTGTTCATGAGCTACTGTTCTGGTCTTGTCACGAGGTGAAAAAGCAGAAAAAGTATATAACAGCAACACAGCAAAATAATACAAAATTAGACAAAAAACACTTTTGAAGTGCTGAAAATGTCTTGCTCAGACTTAGTTTGATATTCAGTGCCATTGAGAAAGTGCTTTGTGAGGTGGAGCACATGGTGGTTCTTCACCCTACAAGAGTCATTACATGACATCTAAACCTTACTTAGCAAATGGAAGAGACATACTGCACATGGAGACATCCCAAACCATTTCACTCTGCAATGACATAGTGAGAAGGATAATAGAATTCCTGTTGCTGTTGCATGAAATATTGCCTGTTGCTATTTATATATCAGCTATCTGCCCATATCTCTCACATCAAGCTCTAATGTGTCTTTTTACAGTGGTAGATCTATTCAGGTGTGAATTCCTATAGGTAGGAAAGAAAGTGTTAATTTCTGCTTTCTTTGACTTTGTGGGCCTACAGATGAACAGAGGGATGGTGGGGATGGGGATTTAACTGGAAGACACAGATTTTAGCAAGATTATATTAAGGCAGGACTGAAAAACTTGAAAACCTATCGTACTGTTCTAAATTTGAAAAGCAGGTTTTGGCAAGTCAGACTAGATGAAGAATCATCCAAAGTGTACACTCAAGCACACCCTGGGGCAGATATATGTTTTCCCATCTGCCTTTTGAAATAAATGAAGAATTGAAACTCCTGATGTATTAAAAAAAGATCAATGAAACTTTTAGAGAGATTGAGATTGTCCACGTAATTGCCAATGACATGCTTGTACCAAAGGCAATTTGGGCAGATTACCATGAAACGGTAAAAAAGCTTAAGTCAGACCCTAAGGATAAAACATCACTTTCAATTCTATTGATCCATTTTTTGCTAAAAAATTATGTATAAAGAGAAGGCACTCACATGAAAGAAAGAAAGTCTGCTTGCAGAAATGTTTGAATTTCAAATTAATGGGTAATACCATAGGCATCACACATAAACATTGGAATCACAGAATAACTAAAAAGTATGTCAGGTGTATGAAAATTTCCACAAGAATGTAGCTGCACAAACTACATTAGATGAATCTGAAAAGGTCTTAAATCAGAAATTTCATTGGCATTCTCTTTTTCTCTGCGTCTATGATCCCAACAAGCCAGTGGCCATTCAAGCAGATGCACTGTATTTTCAAAAGTTTAGCAATATAACAGACACAAATATTACCTTTATTTCATAAACAGATGAATTTATAAGTTCTGGCATAAAAAGAAGATTATGAAGAAACTACTGATCATTGCTCTCATCATAGGAAATGTTGCTAGCTAGTTCTAAGCAGATCTGGATCACAAGTAACTCAAAGACGTTTTATTTGAACCTCTCAAATTTTGATTCCCAATTCAGATGCAAATCTGATTTATTTATTGCGGAGAAATAAAAAATGCACTACAAGGAACTACTGAATCAAACTCTGAAAATATGTCAGGTGCATATTCACTATACACTTAGTAAATTTTTTAAAACAAACTGAAGTACAAACCAAAGTATTATGTGATGCAAAATTGTATTGATGATCTCATAGCAGAGAAGAAAATAATGATGTCCATGCAAACTATAACAACAGTCTAACAGCTTGAATTCTCAAAGATATCATTTCATTACAATGGACAATGATTTCTAACTGAAATTGGTACAAACTCTTATATGGTTTTTATGGGAAACATGATAGTACCTGCAGAATGGAAGCACAAGCCAGGGAAATAATAGATTGGTTAGGCATGATTTGCGTTCAGCTGAGCTTAGACATTCATATTCTACGTCAGGAACAGGGGCCAAACTTGAATGTATATTTCAAAATATGCATGAGGACCCATTTCCATGGCATAAGGTTATTTCAGGGTGTGCCAAAGGACACTATGCCATCTTAAAGCAGCATGGTCAAATTCGGATGAAATAAAGGTTTGTGGTTCTTGTTGGCTTGGGGAGGTTTAGAGGGAAAGAACAGAAAAAAAAGAAGAATTGTAGGAAGTTATGATGAGTTCTAAAGGATAGGTACTTCTAAGGATGCAGAAGCTGTTCCCATTTTCATGTCACCATGATATCTATATGCCTTTCGCGTTAATCTGAGCAGCAGATACTTCCTCCAAAACAGTCCTTACAAGATCTATCACATAAACAGCTGATACAAGACAACAGCTTATGGTATATAGAAAGTAATGAGATAAACACATTAAACAATTGAATAATTATACAAATAATATAATTTGTTCAAGATTAGGAATATTACAAAAAATTATTTCCTAAATTCAGCCTAAATTGAGACCATTTTTCAAAACAACAGACTTCAAAATCTAGAGGCTGGTATGCCTTCTCATCTCATTCTACTGTTTCTTTCCTAAGAGGTTTCTTGGCAGAGATGATGCTTATTCTCATTACTGTCTTCTCTGTAAATACTGCAAGAGAAATGTAGTAGTTCCTTCAAATATTAGAAGTACTGGTTGGTGTATAATATTTTTATTCTTGTTCATCCCTGGTTTTAAATTAACATTGTATCACAGAATCACATTGCATTTTCAGATGATGGTATTGCAAATACTTAATGCTGTTCACTACATGAAATTGCTTTATCATATTTCAGCTCCATAAAGAATGGGTTATTGATTAAAACAACTCTTTAAAAATATTTTTAATATCGATTGATTAAAAAGAATTGTGATTTTAAAAGTGCATATATTTAATTATCTTATTTTAACAAGATAACTTTAAATATATAGATTAATCCTGATATCTTTCCTTAAGTCAAGGAGACAAAATTGCTACAAAGAAGTAGCCTGCAATGAAGCAACAGCTAGGTGAATTTAATGGTGTTAAATTTCTCTCAATAAGAAATCTAGGTTTAAGAGTTACAATCTTTTAATATTGAAATTATAATTAAATAGCATTATTTTTTACTATTGACATAAATGCAATACAAAGAAAAAGGTAGTACTTTGGGTTATGAGTAATAGTTAGAATGTTTCACCTATTTATTTTTTAAGTAAAATTTTAAAAAAAGTAAAAATCTATGTTTTATATTTAGTTATCCTAAGAAATTTATTAAGTTAAAAATTGCACAAAACTAGTTAATCTTTAAAAGAATAAGTCTGCTATCCTTGTAACACACTGAAGGGAATTAAATGATGGTGTGGTAAATGTAGTACTTAGGTTAATTAACATATACAGATGAATCTTTAATTAACTGCACAATATCTACTTTCAAAATTATCAACTGAACTTGTTCTCAATTAATTTAAAATATATCACATTATATCCCTTTCTGATTTTCACACCCTATTATGGTAGTGAAATTGACATGAAAGCTAAGTCACAGGAGTAATTTTGACTTGTGGTACTTCCAAAGACTACAGAC
Organism: Petroica traversi; assembly: GCA_025920805.1. Lineage (NCBI taxonomy): Eukaryota > Metazoa > Chordata > Aves > Passeriformes > Petroicidae > Petroica > Petroica traversi. The sequence goes on from JAHLSL010000017.1 coordinate 17,346,844, forward strand.
ATAGAGTATTGTGGTGGGTTACCCCTGGCTGGCTGTCAGATGCTTCCTAAGCCACTTTCTCACTCCCTTTTCTCATCAGTAAAAGGGGAGAAAATAGGTGAAAAGTCTCAGAGAGAAAGCAAGGAGAAACACTCATTAATTACCATCACAGGCAAAAGATGCTTGCGCGGGAAAAAATAATTTAATGCCAAGTAGAAATGGTGTAGGATGGTGAGAAACAAAGACAGAAATAAAAACATTTTTCCCCTACCCTCCTCTTCTTCTCAGGGTCACCTTCACTTCTCCTGTCACGTCTATCACCTCCCTGCCTGAGGCAGTGGAGGAAAATAAGGAATGGAAGCTACAGTCAGTTCATAACATTTTGTCTCTGCTGCTCCTTCCTCCTTCTCACTTTTCCCTTGTTTCAGTGTCAAGTCCCTCCCACGCTATGAAGTCTTTCACAAAGTCCTCCTGTGTGGGTCCTTACTGTGTGCTAGAGTTCTCCAACAACTGCTCCAGCATGGCATCTTTCCATGGGATACAGTCCTTTGGAAGCAGACAGTTCCATTGAAGGTTCCCATAGGCAGTAGTTCCTGCCAGAAAATCTGCTCCTGCACGGGCTCCTCTCCACAGCCCAAGGAAGCTGCCAGTACTCTGCTGGGGCGTGGGCTCTTCTTTTCCAGGGCATATCCACCTGCTTCTGTGGGGCTTCTTCAATGGGCTGCAGAGAAATGTTTGACTTGCACCTGAAGCACTGCCTCACCCTTTCCGTTCACTGACTTTAGTATCTGCAGAGCTGTTTATCTCTCTGCTGTTTAGTGATTTTTACCCTTTCCTAAGTACATTATCACAGAGGCACTGCAAGCACTCCTGATGGGCTCAGCTTTGATCACCAGTGGTTCTGTTGAAGAGCCTGCTGGAACTGGCAAAATAAACTGCACAAAGAGAAAAAACTGACAAAGCTGGAAAAAAAAATAAAATAAAAGCAGCCTGCCATTTTCTTTTGTGTTGCACCTCTTGGCCTCCTCCTGCTTAATACCAGAGGTAGTATCTTTAAAAGATCTTTTAACTTTTTTGTTTTAAGGTGTCTGAAATACAGTTTTTGTTCTGAAGGATCATTAATAGAATTTTCTCCTTTTTAAATCTTAGAGCAGTAATTTAACTAGGGAATTCCTAAGTGTAAGATTGGTCAATCTTTGTTTTAGCAAATTGAAAGATAAGAACATATATTTTCCAGGTATATTTATGTCCTTTCAAACTAAAAATATTCTTACATATTCTTCTAGTAGAAGAGAAAGGGAAATTAATTAAAATAAAATAGTGGTCAAGACTACCAGGCATCCTCTCCATTGGCACAACAGATCAGTCTCTGAGAGATCCAGAGACATTTGTAAAGTTGCCAACACAACTGACAGTGAAACCTGAGAGAGCAGAAGCCATTGATAGAGAATTAATCTCTTCAGCTTTCATTTTTGGCACTCAGAACCTGATGCAGAAAAAAAGAAAAAGAGAAATGGAATGGCATAATCAACAGAATGCTATTATCAAAACCATTGCAAAAAAAAAGTGTGACTAGTCTTTGATTAATATAAGCTGTTTTCAAAATTTATGCTAAATCATAGAAAAGCCTATGTTGGAAAGGACCTTAAAAATCAAGTAGTTCCAACCTCCCTATTTACTTAGTACATGCATATATATACACATACATACACACACACACATCTGTGTTGTGGCTACAATAATACTTCAAGATGAGCAGAGTATTCCAATTAAGAATTAATTTATTAATTTAGTGAACACTTTACAGAACCATATCTCTATGGGTGAAATAACCTCGTTCTGTAAATGCAAGGATGAAATAAGTTTAACTTTCCCTTTCTTGAAAAATTCTTTATATTCTTTTTTCCTTTGTAAAACTGTTATTAATCTTAGTCAAATGGCAATGAAATTCTTGCAGAGATGCTAGACTGCTTAATTTAGATACAGAATCATTGATTTTAAGATCTGTTACATGACCTGAAAAGCAATAAGCTTAATGATAAACTATGGATATTGAAGAGTATGATTGCACTCATAATTTAGACTATGAGTACACCTACAGTATGGGAAAGTTTTCACTTAGTGATACAGTATCTGACACAGTAGTGTTCTTAGCTTTCTGAATGAACTCTGAGCCCTCTTGGTATATGAAAAATAACTCATAAAATGGTAATAGAAAATAAAGAGGGGAAAAAAGTGTTGGAAAAATAAAAAAAATACTTTAGAAGGGAATTAGAATAATTATGTGAGTATACAAAAGAAAGACAAAACAATGAAATGCTGTATGGTCTTGCTGTTCCTAGTTGACAGGTTGATTTTTCTCTGAAGATAGTCAGGATTTTGCTACTTTTATCTGAATGCTAAGATTTCTCCATAAGTTTCTAAAAGTGATTCAGAATAAAATCACCTTATACTTTTTGTTGGTAATGACAAATATGATGCTTCAATTGAAAATAATAAATTAATTGAGACACAGAAAATTGATGTGGGCTTTATTAGCTCAGTAGTCTTTGTCTCCAAAACATAAATCACATGAAGAGAAGTTGGAATCAAAGCAAATCTATCAAGCTGCTAAAAGAAATAAGGAAAGGAAACCTTAGACATAATTCACTAATTTGTTATTCTAGTTTTATATTAATGAAATCCACAGGCTTCTTTCCTTGTAGACATTTTGAAATCAGCTTAATTTATTAGCTATTTTAGTAGACAAAGCATCGTAAACTGAAATCACTAGCAGTTTCCCAGAATATCCATTCCCTGAAATACATGAGAACCTAATGAAGTAAAAGGTTTTAATAGCAACTTGCTCAGCTTCTGTATTTGGAAAGCAATGCATAGCCACAAATTCCAACACAAGGAAAGTTCAAAATTGGTTGCCCGTGCATTGTTTTTATCAATTTTAAACCAAATACGAGACGAAAATTTGACTTACTTATCTCTTATATTATTTATTTTATTGTCTGAGAAAATTCACAGTCTTCATAAAACGTTTGGGTTATGTCTGAATCACAGCTGCAGCATTACCTGTGAATGAAAAGATCAAGCCGTTTTGCCTTCCAAGATTCCTTGCATGCAACACTAGGCTTGTTGCTTTCCCCACATGCTCATATGTTGTACTACCAACCATCTTTAGCAATACTCCTGGTTTACTTCAGTTACTCCAAAAGAGAATAATTTTGTGTTCTTGCAAAATGTAAACTTCAGTACTCAGTCCCCTGAAAAGTAAGTAGTGAAACCATGTATTTTACAAAGGTCTTAAAATGCTTGTGTATAATAAGAGTTTTATTTTGTTGTGCTCATTCTCAGCTGTCATCAGTGTCAACCAGGTAGGTTGTAATTATCTCTGAATAAAACTATATAAATCTCTCCTTGATCTGCTAGAAGACACCTGCATTCCTATCTGCCATTCTTTCTTTAAGTTAAACATGATTTTATGCTCAGTCTTTTCAGCTGTTCTGCATCAAGAAGAGAATTCAAGATATTGCTCTAAAACATTGTTCAGTTGATAAATTCATTGTCAGTTAGGCAAAGCATTGTATTTATTCTGTCAAAAATATTATTTAGGTGTATTACCTATTAGTTTGTTTGAAGATATGAAAATATGAAACATTTCATCCTTATTGGAGCTGCAAAACTGATTCCACATGGAAACACAAATTTAAGTAACATATCAAGTTTATTCTAATACTTATCATAATGTATGCTATGGATACAAGAACCCCTCTGTTCAAAAGTTGTAATGATCATAACAACACTAGAGATAGTTTATTCACCCTTTTTTTTTTTTACTCCTTACTTTAGAGGTGTCATATCATAGATACATTCCAAAACAAAGATATTTTGATGTGTACTCACCCACCCAGACCCAGCCCACCCCATCCCATCCCTCCTTTTCTTTTTTCTCAGACTATGATATGATCTTGGAGTTCCTGTTACCCCTGAGCTTTTCATAATGAGTTGGGTGGCATGGTAAGGTGGGAATGTCACTGGCTGCACCAAGGCAGCACTGGCTGCATTTCTGTGGTGAAGAACAAGAGCAGGGATAATCAGTCATTCCATGACAATGCAGGGGTCATGGTATCATTGTTGATGAAGTTTTTGAGAACAATTTCACTGGAATACTGGAAACTATTTACCATTATTTTGGAAGCTTCAGAAACTACTGACCTGAGATTGGAAAATTTATATATGATTAAAGCAACCATCTTGAGACCCTATTAACAGCAGTCCTAAGTGAAACCCTTTGAGCTCTTCTGGGACACAGTGGGCTGCACCAGGATTTTTCTCTGAGGGAGATGCCTCTCAGAACTTTTCGGAGTTTGTGATACTCAAGGACTGTTGACTAACAAGAGGACCTGGGGCAATATCCTTACTTCTCAAGGCTCAACCCTTCACCGATTGAGAAGAGACAAAGCATTACAAGTGAGCAGCCCTCTGACTCTCAAGTGAAGTTATTCAAAAGAATGTCTTTGTTCGTATTCCTTAATGTCTTTGTGCATGTGTGAATGGATAAAATATAATATGAATATCATGAATATCACTATTTTGAATCAATACTAGGCCACAGACAATTGTAATGAATCCTATTTTACCACATTGAAAATTAGTCAGTGGTTAAGTGTTGTTCTAAGCCTTTAAACATAAACCAATGATCTGTAGCTGCAGCTACATTCTGTCAGGAGTTTAAAAAGCTAGTGGATCCACTCTGAACTTTATAATCAAAGGGATGGTTTACCTCTTACACCTTTATGCCTTCCCCTCACCCCATAGTCTTCACATTAATTATTCTGAATTAATTCTAATTAAATGCCCTGATGTGTTTCATCCATGTATTAAGTAGTAGAGAGAACATTGTCATCAAAATTTGTCACACTTTTGAAAATTCATATTAAACTTGCTTTTGCTGCTACCTTTGCTGGTGATTCTTTAAGCCACCAAAACCACTCATTTTGTGGCAGATTATTTTAACACAGTCTTGCCTGTGCTATTTGGAAGTATTTTGCTTTCAATGCTTCAGACTGCAAATGTATTTCTGCCTATTTTTGACATTTAAAATAAAATCTCATTTGCCTAATTGCTAGCTCCTATTTGTAAGATTCATTTATTCATTATCTCTTTTTCTAGAACTTCAGTTGTGCCTTTTACAGGATAGAGGACAATTTTTTAAGCAACTACTTGGATTATATGACTTTTAGCTAGCCACTGGATTTTTGACATATCTGTCTTGAACAGCTCTTTGGAATTTCCCTGGTGGAAACAAATCTTTGCCATGTACTCCCTGATGTAAGAATATGTGGTGTGTTGACCTTGGATCTGCCCACCAAGCTGCCCTTGCCTCACTAGAAGCGGGAAAAATATGATTAAAAAGTTCCTAGGTTGAGGTGAGGACAGGGAGACCACATAAAAATTTCAATCACAAGAAAAAACTTTGGGAAATTATTATTGTTGTTATTATTATTACTTTGTTACTGTTATTAACTATTAATTATTAATTATATTTTAAATTATCAATTATAAAAAGAATTTTTTTAAAAGTGTGGTGTAATAAGAAATAATAGCAAATCTACCCTTTCTTCCAACCTTTCCTTCCTCCCAGGTAAATTTCACTGCTGACTTCTCATACATCCTCCCCTCAAAGCAGCACCAAGGCACATGGAATAGAGGTTGTGGTCAGCTCAAAACAAATGTGTTGTCTCTGCTACTCCTTCCTATGCTCTTCCCCTGCTCCAGCACTGTATCCCTCCTATAGGATAGGTCCTTCTTTACTTTCTCCAGCCTGGGCTCGTAATGGGTTCATAGGTCCTGCCAGAAAACTTGTGTGGGTCACATCCTTTTTTTTTGGCATCCACTTGCTTCTGTGTGGGATCCTCCATGGCCTCCAGAATGGGTACCTGCTCCACTGTGGGGCTACAAAGGATGCAGAGGGACAACCTGCATCACTATGGTCTTCACCATGGGCTACAGAGAAATCTCTATTCCAGTGCCTGGAGTACCTCTTCAACCTCCTACTTCACTGGCCATAACGTCTGCAGACTTGTTTTTTACATCTATGTTCCCTCCTCTCTCTCAGGTTCTCTCGTGAAGTGTTTTTTACATGATCCTAAATATCTTAGTCCAACGGTGCTACCAGCATCGCTGATGGACACAGCTTGGACCAGTGGTGAGTCCTCCTTGGAGCCTGCTGGAACTGGCTGTGCCTGACATGTGGGCACCTTCTCCAGTCTTGTCACCCTTGCAGTTCCCCCAATGGCAAAACCTGGCCACGTAAACCCAGTACAGGGTGTTAAACGGTACATAATCCTGTGCTGAAATAGAACCACATAAATTCATTCTAGATTTAACTGTTTCTTAAGGACACATATAATGGCACTCAATGACATTCAACACCTGTCTTTTCTGCCTTAAATTCCACTCATTTTTGTGGCATATTTCTGCAATATTAAAACTGACACACACCTCCCACTAACCACCCTGTCTGTTCACAGTACAACAAATTTTACATCAAGGAGGGGAAAAAAATTCACTAGAGATTTACAAGAAGTTATTTTAGTCATTGAGGCAAATCTTTCTAGGAGAAACACTTCACATAAGTTCAAACTTTAGCATCCCTTTTTTAAAAAGAAACAAATAAGAACAAATCTGTCATTGGGTATCAGAATATCAGCTGTAACAACACTCTCTTATGAATCTTTGCTTCAGAGAAAGACTTTTATAGTTCCATCATACCTCAAACTGCTGTGAGGTAATTTGACAAGTGATTTCCAAACTGTCAAGACTTTTAACAGGAGTACTGTAGGAGCAGATGCAGTCATAATACTTTGCAGGAAATCTAAGTATTTTAAGCAAGTGAATATCTGTAGGCAGGTGTTTTTCAAGGATTCCATGCGGTTGATGTGAGTAGTGAAAGTGCCAAAATTCCACAAAGTAGACATAAAATCAGAAGAACACTTTAATTTCAGAAGTCAATAGATTTTCTTTACAATTCATATATGATTTTGCTTTTATTTGCTTTATTTTGATATAGGTTTATGTAGTCTGACCATTAATCTCTAGTGTCTTTCTACTTTTCCTGTCCTATTTAGATAACTCAAAAAAACTCTTCTCTTTATTCGAAAGGATGAAAATCACAATGGAACTTCAATTTTGGGCATAGATTGAGAATGAATTGTGGAGGATAATTCAAACTTGAAGTGACAGAAGGAAATGTAACTATTCATAGAGAAAGGTAATGGTTGAATTGTTGAAGGAAAGAGACATTTAAAAGAAGGAAAAAGAGACAAATTAAAACAAATAGGTTTTGATTTGGAAAGAGCTTTTTCTGTCCTCTCCACGTTTTCCTACCCCCCTTCATCACCCCCTGATCATACCTGCTTTTCATTATGCTGCAGCTGATTTCCGTGGCTCAAGAGAAACAAAAGGAAACAATACCGTCACAATAAAAAGGACAGATCTTAATTTGGTGATGGTGGAAATTATTTCATCCAGAATTCTATAACTGTACCATATTTGCATATCTCCTTTTCTGCTGTGCTAACTATGGAGCTCATATTTGCTGGTCCCAGGCACACCAGGCAATGTGCTGGTCCTGTGCAATCCCTGGGCTCCTCACAAACTCATATCTCTTAGACACTCCAGACATGTTTAATGAATGATGCTCATTTGGAGAGAATGTTGTTTGAATTGATGCAGTGCTTGAACTGCAAGTCCATCCTTTTTCTTTGAAAGCTGCTGATCTAAATGTCCTATAAAACTAACCTGAATTTTTAAAATTTGGGTGGGGGGGTTATTATATTAATTAAGTAGTCATGGACTTTTGAACTTTATAGTCTAATTAGTACTATCTTTTTTCATTTATAAAATAAAAGTCTATATACATATGTACAGCATGTCTGTTGCCATTCTTTACAGAAAACAATCCAAAACAATGGTCAAAGAAAACAGAAAGGTACCATTACTATGGCTTTTGCAATGTTTCCCAGGGATCATGATGGCTGTATCAGTGTCTTTTAGTACATCTTGCTGAGAATTTCTTCACCAGATATACATATATATATATATATATTAGGGGTTACATGTGAGTGTTGCAAAGGGTGTCTATTTCTGCAGTAGCAAGAAATACATAAATATAACTGGCAGCCAATGCAATTCCTCTTTGTTCTAATGCAATTTCTTTAAATGTAATGCTTTTATTTTTCTTCTCTGAATAAATCGAGGCTTTTTGGGTGCTAATTATTACCCCTGATTGATTACTAGCAGATAAAATGGCTATAATGGTTTAAAAGTATCATACTTAGGGTCTTTTTAAATTACAAAAAGTAAATTAAAAATGCAGAAGTAACATAATCTTCACCTAATAAACTTAAGTAACATAATCCAAACCAAAGATAAAAGTGCCTTATAATGTTGTAATTATTTATGAAATCTAACAGTCATACTTTTGTGTCATGCCTAAATGTTTTTTAGGTGTTAAAGGCTACAACACCTTTGACATAATCTCAGAAAACAATTTCTGGACATTAAATACCCCAATGATCTACAAAACTTGGAACAGGGGAAATTTTTAAAGAACTGTTGTAATTTCATTGTTGTTGATCTTCACATCTTCTTACTATAAAGAGGTAAAATTTTCAACTTAATTTTTAAAATTAAGTAAAAATTACAGTCTAGTGAAACAAATACGTTCATTTTCATTGAAATAATTAAATATTTCATCTGCCTAAAATATGTAATAAGAAATTTATTCTGCAAGTTAGACATGTAAAATCCACTGCTGTACTGTGCCCAGTTCTGGGCTCCCCAGTGCAATAAAGGTGTAGCTTTAGCAGAAAAATTCCATCATATAGTCACAATAATAACCAAGGAATTGTATCATATTTCTATGAAAAAAGGCTGAGAGAGGTTAAGATTCTTCAGTCTAAAGAAGAGCAGGTTCAAGGAGGAGCTTATTACAATATATAAACACCTGCTGGCTGGAAATGACAATGAAGGAGCTGGGTTCTTCTCTGTACTGACCCTTCCAAAGGCAATGGACACAACTTAAAGCACAAATCCCATCTGAGCATAAGAAAACTGTGAAGGTCCTCAAACACTGGCCTAGGCAACCCAAAGAATTTTGAATTCTCCATTCCCAAAGGCATTAAAAATTTGACTCAACATAATCCTTGGCAACCCATTCTAGATGGCCCATCTTGACCTATGGAGTTGAATATGATCTCAAACTGTTCTTTCCAAATGAAATAAATTAGTTATTCTGTGACTATATATATATATATATATATATATATACACACACACACAAATTTATGTTAATAAAATGCAAAACCTTTCGCTTTCATAGCATGATAAACACTAAAATATTGATCACTGAACTTGGTGATTTCAGTCAAATCCTTAAAACAAATAAGTTTGTTTTGCTCATAGATGTCCTTGACACGGTAAAAAAGAAAATGAAAAAAAAAAAAAGGAGAACCAAACTTGTTTTAATTTGCTCAAAGCTTTCATTAAAACTCACCTGTAAAGAGAATAATTTCTTTTTAAATAATTTGTTTCATTCTTTATGGAGACATTGTTGAAATTGAATTGACAGAATTTCAAGCACAGCAGCAGAAAATGATGTTAATGATAGAGACAGTCAACTTCTGAAAATTCCTGTTTCCAAATTAAAAAGGGGGGAAAATCAAAAACAAGCAAAAAAACAAACAAAAAAACCAAACTAGAATCCCCCAACCCACCAAACCTCAAAAAAACCTTTTCCTGGTCATCATAATGTCCTCACATTTTTTCCTTCTCTATTTAACCATGTTTATATAAAATTCATGCTTTTAAACAAAGTGAAGCTTTAGCATTTTGGCAGTATTCAGAACCTTTTGTCTTTTGGATGCAAGCTTCAAAACAGAAGTCATGATGGCTAAGACATGAAAGAGTCTTTTGAACTATGCTTCTAATTCATCTCTTTGTGTACATACATAACCAACAGTGTCAGATGAGGAAGGAGGGAAGCATTATGAAAAGACGTAATTTTCACCTTCATTTGCAACTTTTCAAAAAAATATCACTTAGCAGCTGCTTAAAGAACAAGTGTTAGACAAGGAAAATAAAGAGACCAGAAATAAGCAATTAATAAAGACATTTTAATATAGTTTCTATGGAGTAGGAGAAATTTGATTTGAGGTTTTATTTTGTGGACCACAGAATTGCAGAATATTTTGGGTTGGAAGGTTCATTATAGACCATCTAGTTCCAACGCCCTCTGGCATGAGCAGAGACACCTCTCACTGGACCAAGTTGCTCAGAACTCCATCCAACCTGAGCTTGAACACTTCCAGGAATGGGGCATCTACAACTTCTCTGAGCAACCTGTTCCAGTGCCTCGCCACCCTCAGAAGAATTTCTTCCTAATATCTAAAATCCACCCTCTTTCAGTTTGAAGCCATTCCCCCTTGCCCTATCACTAGACAGGACACTGTTTTGTAAGAAATCCCTTTCCAGGTTTCTTGTAGACCTCCTTTAAGTATTATAGGCCCCTCACACTTACTAACATTGTTTTATGGTAGGGAGACCAATGAATATTACATTGTCTGCTTCAAAATTTCTTGCTCAGAAGCAGATTGTGATATCCAGGGAAAATCTATTCTAGTTGGTTTATGAAACATAAAAGTATGCAGATTGGAATGTATTTCATAACTGTACAAAAGCAAGGCAAAGGCAAAGGACAAGGAAAAGGACAAGGAAAAGGAAAAGGTAGTGTTAAAAAAATGCAATTTTACCGCTTGTTTCAACCACACTTAGCTTTTAAAAATTGACAATTCTGCTTTAAAACAACAAAATTAAATGACAAAATAAAATATTATTGCTACTTTCCAAGGATGTCAAGAATATGAAGAAGCACATACCTGCCTCTTAAGATAAGGAGAAATTTCTGAGGGTATGAGGATTTGAAAACCATCTGATAATGCTTTTCTAAACCTCTGAGATTTTTATGAATATTAAAGTAACTTCTGGGCAAAGATTTATGTTTGAAAGGGGTTCTTAAACACAGTTGACCACCATGAACATAAAAGAAATAATGATGATTATCCCAGTTCCAGGGGATATGGTAAGGAAAAGGTAACTACACAGTATGTGGTACACAAGATAGGTCTCAGGCCATTATTTGAGGTAACAGCATTCCAGGAGCATGTATGCCTGGAAGTGAGCAGCTTCATGGTTTGAATGTCAATATATTCTAAGTGTAACCTTTTCATGACTGTATTATTGTGATATAATTACATAAAGATTACCTATGGAGGCAAATCCAGAGCAAATAAATTGTTAATGAATTTCTATACCTTTTAAGCTAGTGATGAGTGGCAACTACAGAAATAAAGATTTCCTGTAATGGGTGTTCCAAGCAGAAGCAGCCCAGACACACAAACCAAAAAAATACCCTAAAACCCTCACACACTTCTTACTTACGCCATTAATTAAAATGATGAAAGAAATTAGAACTTTCTTCAACACTGTAGGTTGTTTAGAAAACTCTGTTGAAGATAATGTGTTAACATTGGCTTTATTCCAAAAGGCAGTAGTCAGTAAATTATAGAATATTGTTGAATAATGAATATTGTTGATATCATTACAAAGATCAAGGAAAACTGAGGAGAGAATTTTTTAAAGGCTGCTTAATACTATTTTATTGGGTGAAGCTATTTTGGGTTCTTTTACTGAGGAAAACAGGTTGCTGGACAGAATTTAAATATTTGTGTGAGGGACCCCTCCCTTGTGTCATTGTGTCGCAGAAATTGTTTCTTTGTGGCATCAAACTTCTGCATCAGGGTCTTGTTCAAACAAATTAAAAGTATCTTTAACTGAAGAGGAAGGTCCCAGATTAGTATTCCAAGAAGATGAAATACAGGGCTCTGTACAAAAGAGTAGAGAAGCACTTGGAGATCTGAATATAAATATCAAATACCTTAACTATAAATTGCTTAATTTGCAATGCTTTCACTTATCTATGCACTACATGAAAGGCACAGGCACGTACATAGATGTCCCCTCCTGCAGAGCAGACTTCCATCAAGAAAACAGAAAGGTTGAACAAAAAATAGGGGATCTACATGCTGATAGAGATATTAAAAGCAAAGAGACACATTGGTAAGTATTATATATAGTATAATAAAATTCTCTCTCATTAGAAGGCAGTAGCTCAACAGAGCATCTAAACACACTTTGCAAACTAAATTTTAGAAGTGCTCATGCCCACCTCTCTGGCAGGAACCTGAAGAGAAACAGATATGTTTGAATTAAAAGAAATGTTTAACCCGGAGATGGGGTAAGAACACAAGACAGAACAAAAAACTAATAATGCCGATATAATTATCATGTGAACAAAGTCATTGAAGATAAACACAAATTCTAAGATACCTGAGAACAGATGTTATCTCAGAAATACCTTGGATATGTCCTGGAGCTGAAGCAGATGCCAGGAAAGAAAGTATTTCTTTAAATAAAACCTGAAATGTTGCTGACCTAGTTAGTGTTTGCTCTCCAAATTTGACAACATTTATCAAAGCAAAAGGAATAGCCCCCTACATACACATCAATATTAATTTTACTAGTTTATAAGTCTGCTTTTCCTGTGAAAATTGTCTTGTAGTTTGGGAGGTGAGGGGTTCAGCTTTCCTTGGTGCTGTTGTAGAACTTGCAGTTGCCAATATATCTTTGCCTTTTGATTTCCTTTTGCTAGGAATTGATAAGAATCAATATTTATTTCTGGCAAGCTATGTAATTTGATGGCAGGTGGCTTTGGTACTCTTGGATCTATTTTCTGAGTTCTGTGAAGCTGAGGTGTCATTTTTCTTACTTGGGAGGGTGAAAGGAAGCAGTACTTTTAGTATGTAATTCTGGATTATTTCTGAAATTTGTATCCACAAAAGGAGAAAACCAAAGGTTTGTACTAAAGCTGTTTTAACAGGAGATAAAAAATAATTTACCAGAAATGGCCTAAACATAACTGATCATAACTGAGACTGAAGTGCTATCTGAAGGTCTCTTCCAATCTTTATTGCTATGATTCTGGAAAGATTTCCAGAATAAATAGATTAACTGCTGCATTATAAAATATCTGAAGGTGCTGCCACAATTTGAAAAATTGATCACTCAACAAGAAATGTTATGTTTCAGAGGTCAGAGAATGAACTTATATTGTGAGAAATAGAAAAATTCAAGCTGAGTTTAAAAATCTCTTATAAAGCTCTATATCTGTAATCAGAGAACAAAAAATCATAGAATCATAGAACGTTGTGAGACAGAGAAGAACCACAAGGGTCATTGAAGTCCAAGTCATGGACCTATACAGAACAAACCCAGGAGTCACACTATGTGCTTGAGAGTGTTGCTCAAAGGCTTCTTGAACTCTATGAATTGTGAGAAACTGGGAGTTAGGCAAACAATTTTCCCCATCACATATTTTATTATTGCATTTTATCCCAAACTTTCATTTTATTTTTTTTTTAATGTGCTCATGAATGTAAATTATCAGACATCTTGAAAGGATAGCAATAAAAGCTGTTTGTATTAGAATGATTGATTACATGTTTGGTTTAACACTGAAAATTTGAGGGCTGGAGGAAGTTATATTGGGTTTCAGGAGATAACTAAGTTGTTTATGACAAGTATTTTATAAACACAGAAATAAAAACATCCATTTATTTGCAGAAATGTTCATCCACTGCTTTAAATGAATAATTTTGAAAGCATTTCTGGTTTTCTGTATACACTTTTGTGATAAAAATTCCTCTAAAATTTTTCATTTTCCACTCCTCTAGCCTGAACAGATAATTAAGTTTTTAAAGTTGTAAATGTATAGACTGATAAATGCTCGATAACATTTTGAAATTAGTTATAAGCATAGATTGGTAGTTTAGGTGTAAAATAATATGTGAATAAAGCATTCAAACTTAGAAGCATTTTCAAGATCACATTAAATAAATAGTCTGAACCCAATACATGAACACATTAAAGACATCAACTGAGGTGCAGATGAAAGAGGCAATGACATTCTCTTCTACTTTTGAACTTGTTTCAATCACTTGGAGCATTAAAACATTTCTGTGAGGTCTGAAAAGTATGTCAGGGAGAGGAAGAAAGGTAAAATCTCCCTAATACCATAGAAGGTGGAAATTTGGATTCCTTTCTTTTATCCAGAAATTACCAGGTACAAATTTCCTTTTGGGAATATAAAGATTTGTGATCTTTCCTAGTGTTTGCAGTCAGTTATAAACTATGGGTCAGTGATACAACAGCTCCTTCCCATAACCCTTCCCCCTATCCACATTTCAGCAGTTCATATATCATATAATTAATAGTCATGAGATGAAATATTCATCTAACAACAGGCACAAGTCTTGCTTAAGTGAGCTTCATAACTCCTGGGCTGGTCCTAACTGTAAAAATTAATATTTGTCTTGCCCACTCTCTCTAGGTTGGATGGGGGTTTCATATGTTTCATACAAAGCAGAATAACAGAAAAGAGTAAGAAATATTCTCTGAAATACTCATAATGTCATAATTACAGGAATTGCCTGAACAGGTGCATTTGGCTCCCCTCAGGCCATACTGTCTCACACAGTATGTCTATTAGTTAACAGTTTAATAAAAATTCTCTTTCTAAAGTAAAGAAAGGGTAAACTGAATATCTCCATCACCATTGCATATTTTGTCCCAAATATATCACACTGCCTCCACCTACTTCAAAAGGTAATTCTGCCTGTGAGTGTTTGCCACATGAGATTCTTTGCCAGATGTCAACGGAATCGGAATGACGGATTTCAAAAGAATTTTAACAATAAATTTTGATCATTTTACCTACAAATAAGAAACTACTGTGGTAAAAGAAACCAAATAACTTGTACCTCTTATTTCAGTTGCAATTTCTTCTGTATTGCTCTTCCTAGAGGTAGTGCAGTAGCCATCTCTATGAAAAATGAATACTCCTTGAAATTGGCTTTCTTCTTGAGGCAAGATAAATCTAAGGACATAATTTCAAAAATCAGTCTATAACTATGTGGTTAAGGAATTTTATGGACAACAATTCTTAGATTGATGTAAGAATTTAGGAAGCAGGGGTAGAGTTTCTTATACAAATGAGTGTTCTTAAAAACTTAAAAAACTCAAGGAAGCATTTAACTCAGCTATCTCAAATGGATATTCAAGAACACCTCTTAAGGCATGTAATTAATGCTGAGAATCTTCAATTCTTGCCTAAATATCACCCTTATTTCTGTTTACATAATCCTCCTTCTCAAAAATCTGACATCTGAATATGCAGGAGAATCTCTTAATAAATCATAAAATTATTTCAATATCAGTGAAAATGCAAAAAATCAACAAGTCCTCTTTTATATTCTTAATGCTTGAGAAAATGCCATTTCACAGTGATAATATGAGTCTGAAATAGATGGTTGATTCATTTGAACTTATTTCTAGGGATTCCTTTTAGCTGCCCAGTTACTTGCTGAAAATAAAAAACTGAGAATGGAGATTTATAAAAGTGAGTGTGGAAACTTCTGTTGAGTGTTGCCTTCCAAAACTAAAATGCTACCAGAGAATTATTGCTTGCTTAATTGAGGGCTATTTTTGAACTAGCTAACAAAGAGGGACACACCTCTTTCAGGTTTCAATATTTTTCAATACTAGCTGCATTAATATTTTAATGTTCTTAGCATACTTTTCCATAGCACCCTCAGCTTATGAAATAAGATTATTGTCTTCACCTTACAGATATGATATCTGTTTCCACAGAAGGAATAGAATTGTTTGGTTGTTTGGTTGGGGTTTTTTTCTCTTCTTTAGTAGGCGTACTGCCTTTGCTCTCATGACAGAAAAGTCACAGAAGTATTTTTAAAAACAGACTTTTGATTTTTCACTGATCATTTGACATTTTGAGATGTCATGTTAGTTTCTATTATGTTTGATAGACATTGAATTTCTATTTTAAATTGTTTTAAACACCCTGAAACACTTTGGCATATTTCAGACTTGAAAAAATGTTAAATAGTTACTTTAAATGTTTATGTCTCAGTGGTCTTTAAAAAAAATAAATCTGTCTTTCTGACTGTGTCTGACAAGTTGCTTAAATCCTGCAGGGCATATAACCATTCCTACCCACATTGTCAATGACAGCAGCCTGTAATTAAACTATTTGTTTGCATTAATTGCAAAACTTCACATGAGTTTATAATTCCCTGCTGAAATGAATGGTTTTCCACAGACAAGATAATTAAGTTCCACATATAAGATAACTATGCAGCTACTTATTCTTTTCACATACACCTTTGGCCTTTCCTTCAACTGAATAGATTGCAGGAGGTTTCAAATATGCTCAAACCACCATAAGTTAAGTGGCAGCTTTATTTTGTGTTCCCAGATGTCAATAAAGAGTTTTGGTAGGGTTGGCTTTTGTGTGCATGTGTTAGTTGCAGGAGTGCCTTTTTTCAAAAGTGACTATTTTACTGTAGAATGCCTTTAGCTGAAGGACCCAACCACTTCATTTACACCTCAATTGCATTTTTATCACCCTTCCTGGCTGGTATATTTGCTCTTTTAATGTACTCAGTTTGGTGTATATCTTATGCAACCCAATGAATTTCATGGTCTTTTTGAAGCAATTTAGTGAAAGAGATTAATTTTTTTAATGTGGTGATACATAGAGCTATCTGACACCTACAGTACAGACACTGAATTGTTACTCTGCAGACATTCATTCTTCTTGCCGATATAATGTAATTTTTTTCCTCAGAATCTCGCTTAGGTATATTTCAAAAAAAACTTCTTCCTTTGGATGAACAAAGTTTATTTTATCTACTTGGACTGCATCAAATCACTTCTAAATTAGCAATTTATAGACCCAAGACAGCAAATAATCTTTGCTGATGATGTCAGCTGGAATGTGATACCTGGGTAGCATATTATTTCTGTTTTCTTGAGATAAATAAATATTAAGACTGAAATTTTCACTATTTCCTGAGAAATTGTCCAAGAGGACTAGGAGAGCAATCTTCTTCTTGACAAGGGTTTCCTGTAAATGACTAGAAATTAAATGATAGTGAGACTCTTCAGAAGCCTGAAGCTAGAATCTGAGTGAGAAAAATAAGAATTTACCACTCATCCAAAAATTTAGGCAGGTACATCCTTTTACCTAAGTAAGAAAAGGAAGATAATTGAAACTGAAATTAATACAGGACTCTAAATAAAGTTGTTGTGAGAACAATGAATAAAGGTGTATAATAATGAATTTCTTATCTTTAAGAAGTAGGGTTAAATATAAGTATACTCATTTTTTCATATATTTATAAAAATCTCATAATTACTTTCTGATTATTTTTCTATTACATTTAAAAATTCCACTCATAAGAGTATAGTTAGTCTTTACTGACAAAATAAAATTGTGTGTAGATTAGTGATATAATTATTTTTTTAAAAATAAAAAAATTACAAACAATAACTGCACTTTAAAACAATAAGATAGATTAGAACCATTTCAGTTGGAAGGTACCTACAATGATGACATCATCCAATTGCCTGACCAGTTCAGGGCTGAATAAGTTACAGTAAATTATTACTGTAAACTCTGACAGGTTTGGCGCACCAATCACCTCTCTAGGAATCATGTTTCAGTGTTTTACCATCCTCATGGTAAAGAAATGCCTTCTAATATACAGCTTTGATCCATTTCTATGCCTGCTGCACCTGGCTTTGTTGTGATTCAGATTTCATGGTGTGATTCGTTGTGTCAAAGAGGCCAGGTCATTCCATCATGGTGTGCAGCTAAAGCAGAAGCCTTTTTCACCCCTTGTATTCATACTAAGCAAGGCATAATTAATATTTCCTTATCTTTATCCCAGCAAGATTATTGAAACATTTTACAACCCTGTAGTTATATTGGTTGGGATGGAGTTATTTTCCTTCATAGCAAATTGTGTGGGGTTATGCTTTGGGCTTGTGATGAAAACGGTGTTGATAACACAGGGATGTTTTTGTCATTACTGAGCAGTGCTTGCACAGCCTCAAGGCCTTCTCTGCTCCCCACCCCACCTCACCCCAGCAGCAAGCAGGCTGGGGTAGTGAAAATGTTGCATAGGAGGGGACACAGCAGGGGCAGCCAACCCCAAAAAAACCAAAGAACTATACCATACCATGTAGCACCAGGTTTGGCAATAAAAGCTGAAAGGAAGAAAGCAGGAGGGGACAATTGGAGTGATGATTTGTCTTCCCAAGTGACCATTATGCTTGAGGGACCCCTGCTCTCCTGGGTAGAGCTGAACACCTGCTTGCCAGTAGGAAATGGTGAATAAACTTTTGCTTTCCCTATTAAACCACTTTTATTTTAACTCACTTTTATGATTTATCTCCTCCAACCCACTGTGTGAGGATTTAAGTAGCTGTATGGTACTTAGTTGCTTATGGGGGTTAAACCATGAAAAAACAATTTTAGCATCATAACTGACACAATATATGTTTTGTAACATATCAAAAATAGAGCATAAATATTAATTAATCTGTAACTCCAAAGGGATACATTTGAATAGTTACACAAATGGTGGATAGGTAAACTTGCTAGTAATATCTTCAAGACAATACATAAAGGATAAAAATAGGTAGGAAAGTTGTCTGAGGAAACCAGGTTTTATCCTGCAGATTAATTGGGAAAGTTGTCTGGTGAAACCAGAACTAATTCAGGTCCTAAAAATAGAATGAACTGTATAAAAGCAGATGAAACCATATTTTTTATATTCTGAGGAGTGGGAAGAGGAGCACAGAGCACAAAGGATGAAGATGACCCCACTTGCGATACTGCTCTGAAGGCTCCAGAATAAGAACTTGGACATATTTGAGTGAGTACGGAGGAGGGCCACAAAGGTGATCCCAGTTCTCCAGCAAAAGTGCTCATCAGAGGAATAGGAAAAAAAAATCAGTCTGCATTGTTCAAGGTGTGAGGTTGTCTTTCAGTCTTCTTAGCATCTTAGATTAACTGCTGTCCCAAGGAGAAAAAAATTAGAGAGAGCAGAGGATAGAATAAAGAGTGTTCTATATAGAAATATTTCTCATGGGTTTGTGAAGCAGATGTAATGTATAAAAAAGTCTGTCTGGATTGATGTTAGTTCTTAAAGTGGCAGGGTTAGTTTCTTGAACAGAGGAAAGCAAGATTTAGTGTCATAAATAAATTAAAAAATATAAATTCTGTTTTGTCCTACCTTGATTTTTACTAGGAAAGGGTCCTGCATTTCACTCAGAGAGACACAAATAACCCACCAACATCTGTGATCTGTCAGTAAAAAAATAGGATTCCAGCCAAGCTATGTAAAATTTTTGTTAATAACATGTACTTTAAGCTGTTTGTGTAAGACATAAATTGTGTTTCACTACTCCACATGGATTACTCAGCACAGCATCTTGAAAACAAAGCCACCTTTCCCTTGTCTTGCCCTGATGAGTAATTAGCAAGGCACTGGGCTGTAATGGAAATAACTATGGATGAGAATGGCCTTTGTAACCCGATGGGATATGAAGCATGAGTAAAGACAAAATGTTTTTTACAGGTGTTTTTCACATCATTCAATTCAAATGCAATTTTTTCAGTCTTCCACTTTCAGTTCTCTCAGTTGCCTTAGGGGAGTAACATTCCTCAGTCATCTTGAAGGAGAAAGTTGGTAAAGGATTCTGTAAACCCAGGTCCTATTTTAAAAAACTATATAAATTTCTCATTGCTGCATTTCTTTGTCATCCTTTATTCTTTTGCTTCTCTTTGTTCTTCTCCCAATAGACATTTTTCCTTTCTGTTAAGAAAATTGAATGCCTCCCTTTTGGGAATTAAATTTTATAAAAACTTACTTAAAGTATGTCTTTCATAGAAGCATTCAATTAAAAAAAATAATAAAGGAACTTCTCTCTTAATTAGATATTGAATGTTCTTAAAAATACTTAATAAAGATTCAGAGATAAATTCAAGCCTGATTAATCTCAAGGTGAAAAAATTATAAATTGTGCGGTAGTAAATGTTAGTTTTAAGAAAATATTCATTATCTTTTCAGACAATGTTGCATCAGAGAAAACTGAGCTTAAACCACGAAGACCTTATTTAATTAAAGAATTTCATCAGCACAAGCAGAACTTCAATTAATCTGGTACAAAAAAAAATTCCATAAAATATACATTTGCTTATATCTTTGGATCATCTCTTGGAGGATCAGGTGTGCTATTGAACTAAGCATCTGAGGTTTAATACCTCTAGAAGACCTAAAAATATCTGTTAACTTTCAAATTTTGTGATTCCCTTTGTGAGTGTTCTATATAAGATGACAGATGTATTATCCACAGAAGTTTGAGTAACTTTAAAATCTTGTACTCATTTTAAGGACACATTCATTTGAGATTCCTTCTATTTTAAGAAATACATCCACTTTCTTATTTTAAACTGGGTTTAGATATAAAATATTAATTATTTTCTATATACATATTTTTATATTGTCTTTTTATTACATGATCAGTGCAAATGATAATCTCAAAATAGAGAATGCTACATCCCACTGTGTATGCACTCAAAATTATTTTGAATTTAACACAGTTGACACTGTTTTTGTGACTATAATACAAAGTGCAAAAAAGCACCACAAAGAAGTCCATAGGTAAATATTTGTGCTGCTCTTGGAGCCAAATTTAAAATAGTTGCTTTAAAATAGTTATTAAATAGTCTCCTGAATGATTAGAAAAAATAAAACTACTGCTCTACCAGATAAGAATCATCAATGTTGTGATATGGTAGGAGCAAGTTCTTCAGGGTAAAAAGAAGTTATTTTGTTTCATAAAATAATATCAAGATATGACATTAATCATAATTTTATGTATGTAATATAGATATACACATATTGCCATAGAACTGTTTAAATTAATTTTTTGTATTCTATTCTGAGGGTAATGATTATTAAGTAAGAAAATTGGAAATTTGTTATCTCCTATTGTGGTTTGCACAAAGTTAATGTGTACAAGTATTCCATTAGATTTGAAAGGTAAATGCTCCTTTTAAATAGTGATAACACTTTTAGAGACATAAATTCCTACTCATACTGCAGAATAAGACTTCTATGTTGCATCCCTTTCTAGGGAATAAGACAAGTGGTATAGTCCTTAATTCATAAAAACATAACTAAATGCATTTAGAAGAATGAAAAACAAGGAAAATTTAGACTCAGTGATTAGTATGACAGAACAATGTTGCTACTCAAGTTCCAAATCAAACACATGGCTTTTCTTTCTGCTTCAACCTACATTTAATCTGTATAAAAATATGACACAAAGTTCTTAGTGTCTCAGTAAAAAGGTAGAAAAATCTTGTATTGACATTGTAGGGCACTCAGCATGAAAAAAATGGCTAGAAAGAAGGTGCAACAACCCTGGAAATAATTACAGAACTCTTCATTATCTGCTATTCTTGATCTGTTCTGAGTGGTTCAGGTAGGAACAAAATGATTAAAAAAAGCTCAGCTGTCATAATTCAAATAGATATTTAGATTAAACTTAATATTTGGGTTATACTGGAATCAAATCAGGAGTTAGAAACTGACATAAGATGTTGAAAGTTAAAAGCATCTTAAATCCCTACAGAAGTCATTTGGGAATTAATGTCTTTTCCTATTTAAAGAGTGTACATTAGTCAACATAATCTATATTTTAAGTTACATTCATAACAGTATAAGGGAGACTTCCACATTTTTTCAATAGCCTGGATTTTCTTTGAAAAACTGTATTTCTTTTTGCTTTTTGCCTCTACATGTCACCAAAAAATTTAATGTTTTGTTGCTGGAAAGACTTCAGGAATTAACACTGTTTGGCAAATGTGTCTCTTAAACTTAGCTGATGAAATTTAAATTATGCTAACGAATAAGTAATTTCACTTTTCAGTCTCGCTAGAGACTGTGCTTTATACACACATTTTGTAATATAAATCTTTTATCACTCTGACATCAATCGAGATGTACCCCTACTGAATGGTTAAATAGAAACTTCAAGTATGTAATGAAACTCTTTTATGTCTTCCAAGTTGCAGATCTCTCACCCTGCATTTATAACTGTGTCATCTTAACCTTCTATAATCCCACTGAGATATAGTTATTATCCTTTTGCTAATTTTTTTAAGTGACTGTATTTAAAACATGGAGGAGTTTTTAAGTAGGGTTCAGTGACACAATTTAATATAATTATAGTTTCTAAAATAAGCATATTTAAATAATTCTATAACATAGCTTTTGATATACTACTTTTGAATTGTCTCCACCTTACAACAATTTGACAACCTCCATCATATGTATCTAAGTTTATATCGAGTAAGCAAAATCCTATGCCGCATGTCTATGAAAAACCTGGAAGAGACTTTTGTCTAAATTTCAATTTCAAGTGACTGTCAGTGCCACTAATTGGAGATAAGAATTCCTACGCAGAATTTCAGGCTGCAGGGGAACATGCGTTCTTTCAGAATTGTTCTCTGTCATAATTATCCTGAAGTGAGCAATTAAATCTAGCAATCTGGAAAACCATTGAATAGAGAGAAGTGTCTATTCCCACGAACCAATCCATAGAGCTTTGAGAGGTGATTTTATTTTCTGTCACTCAGTGGTCTCAAAATAACAGAAAACAGAAGTGTTACCAAAGGCATTATTTTGGAATCGACACATCATTTTGAAAGCTCTTAGTGGTTTTGAAGGCAGACATAAAAACAGGATAAAAAGGGTATTGAGGAAAAATACAAGATACATTTAAAACTGTAGAAACCCTACAAAAAACAGGACGCAGCATTTTAAAGTTTAAGAATTAGCAGTTAATTTAATTGCAAGAGTATAAAAAGATGATTATGCTCAGTGACAATGGACCTGACAGATTTCCTGCTCTATCACATTGCAGCATCAGGGATGTTTGCAGTGACACTTCTTGAAACACTGCAGAAGTGGTGGTGGTGTTGCTTTAATTAAGTCACAAATCTAACAGAGAAGCATATTAATTGCATGTGACCCCATGAGCCAGGCTCCAGTATGGGATAAGCACATGGATTAGATTATCGCATAACAAGAGAGCTGGCAATCTAAACAAGAAGGAATAATAGTGTCAGCTCTGGTGTGAGTTTTCCTGCAAGGTCTCTCTAGGTTCAGGCTCATTAACAGTAAAACACTGCCTTCTTTCTGGCCTTCCTGTGGGTCACAGTCTTGGCAGCTGCCTTTGGAAGACAGACGGCAGCACCAGCCACACATAAAATATGGAAAGACGACATATGAGATATGCATTTTATACGTTAGACCAGTAGGTTTGTAGCTTTACAATTAGCCAACTTACACAGAGCCACCTGAACCACATATAACTGAAAACAAATTGAAAGGCAGAAGCAACTGACAGGAACTGTACTTGGAGAAAAGAAATTTCAAAAAAGGATGGCTGAAAATAATTTTTCCAAGTAATTTTTTTCCTTGGAAAAATGTGATTCATTATTATACAAATGTTCATAAAAGATTATTGAATTTTTTGTTTTGGTGGTAAAATTGTCAAAAATATTAGTCACTTCTGTGTTTCATTTCAATATTAAATAAATTTTCTTCAATAAGATTAGTAAACTTTATTTCATATCTATTTAGTCAGAATTTTGGATACATAAGGTTCTTTAGGTTATTTAAATTAATCATAGCATTTCAGTATCATTGAAGAAATGCTTTTCTAAGATAAGACTAATTATTGAAATTAAATGATTCAGCATTGTCAAAACTGTAGAGCAGAACATCATCAAATAAATATTTGGGCATTTCTACCTTAGAAGTTTTAAATTCTAGTTTGTCTTTCTAGTTTTGAGAAGAAGGGTAACCAAAAAAATGTCAAACTATCAAAATTTACAGTAAAATTATATTTTCATGTTTTACAAAAAGCTGTAGAAGGTAAACAGGAACAAAACAAGTAAGAGTTTGGTTTTTTTTCATGATTAGAGTATCAATGCTCTCTATATTGGGGTATATTGAAATGTCTTTTCAATCCTGGTGAAAACTTTTTGAATTAAAGGAAAGGTCACCAGGATTTATGACAGGCAATGCGTTGTTTTTGGCGGCACTCAGCTCAGCTATATGGAGGACTTCATAAATTCTTGAGAATCCATATGTATAAAGAATTTTTAGGTTAAATCTGTTTTTCAGAATGACTCTTAGATCTCACTCTTCAGTCACCTTGCTGTAAAACTTAACAATGTTTATTTCAGGATCTTCTAAAGCAAAGTTTCTAAAACAGTAGGAGTTAAGAATGCATATTTTTCAAAGTGATGTTTTTATCCTCAGAATGTGATGAGGACTTGTACATCTCAAGAATTTATTGGCTTAGCTTTTAAATAGAAGGTTTCATCACAAACAAGCACTCTTTAGTTTATACTTGGGAACCAGTTAGGTGTAAGTTTTTGAAGAAAAAGGTAGACCCAACTTTTCAGCAAGACTAGGGTAGGCTACATACAATGATATTTGACCCAGGCTACACAGTCAAATGTCATTGTGTGCGGCTTACTTATATTTAAGACTGTTTTTTTCAGACATAAGCAGGAGATGTTCACCTTCATTTCTGACAAGCACCTCTTTCTAAATTAGAAATTTGTGAAAGTCAGGACATACCTATTAAGGTAGAAATCAATGAAGCATAATTCCAAAGTCAGGTTATCAGTAAATTAAATATTAAAGGAAAATGTCTATCACTGCTGTTTTTATTCAACTAGTAGTATAACAAAAAAATAAGGACCTCAGTTTTCATTGCATAACAGAAAGGATCCTCATTATCTTGGCAAGAAGTGGGTCACCATTACTTCATAGCCAAGACATATATCTGGGCATAATGCTCAGACATACATTGTCTGTCCTCTTTCTGGAGTGTTTTGGTTAAAATATTTCCTGAGAAATATTTTAAACATTGTAGTTTAATGGAAACAAATATGGTAAATCATGTATTGGCCTTAACTGAATGCTGGCAGCATATCAGTTGAGGATAAGAGTGTCACAATATTCAGTTTTTCAGTATTCCAAGACACAAGTATCACATTAGTAAATCTCCTAGACACATCCTAATTTCAAGGTATACATGAGAGTTTTGTAGGAGTAGAATCAAGGCTTCCCATCAGTGGGGCAATCTTTAGTAACAGAATTGCTGAGACAGATTTGATCCTATTGATTGTCATTACTGGGGAATGTCTCTTTTGTTACATTCTGGAAATGCCTATATTCAGGGTATGGAATGTACTGCAGTCTGGGGACTTTAGGCAGAGAAACTTTGACAGTCTCCAGTGCCAACAGATTAAATCAAACCTAGATGCCTCTTCTGCTGAGGATTTTGCTGATGTAGAGGGCTTAAACAGGTATGTCCATGTCTGTATCTCATGAAGGGATGTGATGCACTGATCTTCAGAGTAACACTGTCATTTCCACATGATACAGTTCCACATCACATTGCAACTCTAGCTTGGGTGTGGAAGCAGTATGGGTGGATCTGCAGCATCCATAAAATGCTGGAAAGCAATCCTTACTAGCTACAATATTAACATAACTAAAGTGTTTGCTGAAGCAGTTTTTTCAGGGACAACTTGGGTTACTCTTTACAGCACTTATCTGTAGACACATTCTACATCACTCAGATGTCCTGGAAAGGTAGTTTTAGCCTTGTAGCTTTATGTAGGAGTGAATAATTTATGTGTGAGCTGTTTATGCTTGACTGTTTCAGTGGGAGCACTTCTCTTTTATAAAATAACATTCACTAATTCAATTATAGAGCTCTACAAACAGTAGGACTGGCTTCCCAGTTCACAGCTAGAATGCCAAGATGCCTGCAGGTAGATAGGTATGTCTGTCAGTGATCACAGCACCCACTGTGCAGAAATGTGCTTCAGAATAAACATTTCAGATCTTGAAAGTCAGCAGAGTTTAAGAGCAAAACACAGACTATATGCTTTAGGAAACTAGTTTTAGTATTGAAACACCTGAAAATCCAGCACCTAGCTCTTTCTGGGCAGTACAGACCACCCTCTTTATTTACATGGCCTATTTATATAGTCAATGGCAAAAGATTTTATTCATCTAAGAGGCAATTTCAAATAGCTGAGTTTCCTGGTCTTTAAATTGACTGCATACAGAGCTTGAACTCTTTGACAGGAGAGATCAAGTAGGAAGCTGCCTGCTCAGGGGCATATTCTGAGTCCCAAAGCACAGACCTGGAGCTAAAGAACAGGAGCCAGCCTGCACAGACTTTGCTTCAGATTGCTGCATCTTTAACTAAGATCAAGGAAATAATCCACTTTATTAAGATGTACAAAGTACTTGAGGCAATGTTTCTGTTCTGTGCAAAAGCCTAGTTGACTGCACAAAACCACAAAACAGTCTTGTTTCTCAGCATTAAACCTCACCTCCCATTTGCAAGCATTTGAGCATTATTGTACAAGCAATAGGCCTGGTATAGAAAATAGATACTGGGCTGCATGCTCGTGCTCTATATTCTTTCTCCTCCCACATCTTGAAGCTGATATTGTGTGATGAAGAATGCAAGTGGCATGGGGCTAGGCAATCAGTAAGCAAAGGTGAAAAGAAGGATAAAATAGGTAATCTGCAATTGGAAGGTGCCATTCTGCTAAACAAAAGCAGAACATAATTCTGCTCATAACACTGTGTACTTTCTATCAGGGTCATTGGACAATACCCAGAAATAATATGAAGGAGTAGATCAGAACTTTGGTTTTGATCAGACATTGCTGTGCTTTAGAAATAAATCAATGTTTTCTGTCTTTTTAGACATGCTCAAAGAGCCTTTGCCAGTTGGAGTCCCTCTGAGATTCAGGGTGAGGCTCAACGCCTCCCTTTCACAGATCTCAAGCACACAAAAGCTTTGTTGTCCACAGTGCAAGTGCTTACAGGGAGATGCAGTGAAAGGAACTGCTTTAAGAATCTTTTTTGAAACTCCCTCTTTTCCATTGCACCTGAGTTCAACTCAGGCAGTCTGAAGGTTTTCAAAACTTGTATTGCTTTGTTAAAGTGTAACTCCATGCTTTTTCTAAAAATGAAGTCTAAAGAGACTGTTGAGGGGGGAAAAAAATCACTTTGCACACATTCCCTGCATCTGCATCCTGGGCACGCACTGTACATTGGTATCAAGAGGAAAGTTGCATTTCGTTCACGCTTTCTTTGTAAGAGCAGTGTTACAGTTTCTTTGTGCTCAGAAGCTCGGGGATTAAGCCCTGGCTAGCTGGATGCCGACAGTCTGGGACCTTTTGTAGCAGACTGCAGCTACATCAGGGTTGGGCAGACCTTTGCTGAATGGAGCAGCACTTTGTACAAGGGTGGCAGCACAATAAGGACTGGTGTCCTCCTCCGTCACCTCCTCTCTGAGAACAATGTGAGCTGAAGTAAAAGCTGGGTTTTTTTCAACATTCCCAGAGGACAAGCCAGATTTTTTTATGTGGAAGCCTTTACAATTTTCATTGATACATCTTGTTTGCTTCATGTTTGTATCCATTCTCTCAGACTGTGAGGGCAAATGTTGGATGCAGCACTGTGTTACAGTTTGCAGATCAGCCCTGGCAGTTACAGGGCTCATTGTTTCACATCATACTCTCTTTACCACAAGAAACCTGACCAGACCCACTACTAGCCTATCAATAAGTAAGTAAATATAATCTTTTAATCTCACAGCCAACAAACTTTTTCATGCTGCAGCCTTTACTAAGTACCAGTACTCTAACACTGTCTCAGAAAAAGGTGGAAAAGTAAATAATCTAACATGTGTCACCACACATGTCAGCAGCCATCAGCTCTCTAAACACTCGATCTCAAATATAATGGGCTAGATTATATACACACAGCACACTGCCCCTTTCTAAAGAGTTTTCCTGAGCTATTTTACACATTTTAAAGACACTTTATAGGTATTGCTCCACTTCTGATTAAGACTAGATTTTATGCTGTCTATACAACCAGGCACAAAAAAATCCCATGATGGTGATGAGATTTTGTTCATACTTAGTATCCACCTACACATCAGAGATTAAATATGTATTTAAAATCCACTTCTCTACTAAGAAGGACATCTTCCTTCAGAGGTGATAATGGAAATGGATTGGAATTCCTGTCTTCCAGTTTACTAGTATTTCTGGATATTTACTGGTATTTCTGTGATCACATATTATGTGTGTGGCAGAGTGTAGCCTGTAGTCTGCAGAGTTTCTATTGTTCTAATACAACTGCTAGAGGGAAGGTTTTATTTTCTAAGTGAAGAGAGACAGGATAAGCGCTTCTATCTAAGTAACACTACCACAATATATGCAGTTTTATCTGGAAGAGCTTACAACGTGGATGTAACAGTTACAGAGATCCAGCGAGTACCAAACCAAACTGATAAATCTAGCGAGCATCATGGCATCAGTTTGTGTCCTGAAGCAGCGGGTGACCATTTGCATAATGTTGTATCATACTGAAACCTCGTCTTTCTGAAAGTACTTTGCTAGGAAAAGAAAACACAAGTTTAGTGGAAGTTACTTTAGCTAACTTACTATTTCCTTAGCTCATTTCGAATACTCAAATGTGGTTCATAGAGAAAGAGCAGTGAGAAAGATATTCACCCACGTGAAAGACTGACCTTGTTATATCCTTACTATCTAGTAGAAGCTTCCTTTATTCTTCCTGTAGGCAAATCCAAATATAGTCTGTATGCAAATGAAGGGAGAAATTAAACACACAAGGTCATATTCCACTACCTTTCCCCTTTTGGAGCAATGCACACATCATCAAAGTGTGATCTATCAAAAAGGTACTCTGTTCTACTCTCATTTCTCCCTTTTACTAGGTTATAGAGGGAGGAAATGTTAACTGTGGCAAAGAAAAGACCAGAGTCAGCCGAAAAATTTTTAATATGGGTTTGTTTCTTTCGCTTTTATGTAATTTTAAAAACAAATAATCTGTGTAACTCACAGCAATAAGCAGCTATTTACAATATTTAAGTATTTCAAAGCTCTGATACAAAGGGTTTGTCTAAAAGTGTGTCTGAACTTAACTCTCCCTTTTTAGTATGCAGTAGGTTATTCACATGCTAATCAGCTCTCTGCTTTCCAAAATTTTGATTCTGCTGCAAAATTCAATTGTTTTGATGAAGACTAGAGGTCTGCAGATTTTGCACTCAGTTTAGCCAAGGATTAGCTTGGTGACATTGTATTAGAAACTATTATCCTAAAAATAGAGCTCTTTTATGACACAACATCAGTTGTAAATCTGGTGGTTTATCTGTGAGACAATGGGTTATGCCAGGACACAATGTAAATTTAGTCTTTATTTTGATTGACAAGGTTCCTTAAATGTGTTATTAACTTGTTCTTGGACACTCCAGTGTTTTCCAAGGACATGAAAGTTATTTACAGGGGTATGTTCAGTTAGGACACATAAACAAAAATAGGAACATTTTTCCTCTTTTTATAATTTTTATTGAAAATAGAGATTGAGGAAATAGAGAACAATAGAGGCAATTGGCATGCAAAAAAAGAATGATTGTCTTGTTGTCTTCTTTAAAAAATACCAAATCTGCAAACCAAACCAAACAAAAATGAAAAATACCTAATTGATTTTTAAAGTTAAAAGTTTATTTATCTCACTTGTTTTCGTTCAGAGCCATTTATTTGAATATTTTTCAAGAAAATAAATAATGTGAAAATAAAATTTATTTTAGCAATGTTTTTATATGGCCAGCTTTACAAGGGAATATGTGCTTATTATCAAATTGAAGTCAAATGTTGACACTTGGAAGTCTAGGATCTTCTACTGAATTTCCTAAGTGAGACCTATAGTTTCCATTTGTTTATTTTCTACAGGGGAAAATAAAATTATTCTGCAACCTCTACTCCCTTTCAGTTGTGAGGTCAAAATATGTCTATTTGACTTAGGGAAAGAAAGAAAAGTTAGCCAATTGTATTGCTCAGAGGATATGTTGGCATGAGTTAAAAAATATTTACACTTCAATGAAAAGCATTCCTTCAATAAGAAGGTCTGTTCCCTCTACCCTTCAAATATTTGCAGTAGCTCTGATAATGTTAATAGCACTTCTATCAGTCTTCTCAGCAGTGCTAACTGTGAGGAAGTCCCCAAACACCACTCCAGTTAAGAAACACGTGTACAAACACAACACGACTGCTAAGCCAGCTGCCCAGTAGCTAAAAGAAATTAATCTTGCCCAATTTCTCTTAAAGCTGAATTTCATTGCCCAGTTTCATGTAAGCTTACAGCCCATGAAATAAAAGATTGGTGCCATCTGTGTGGCATATGTTAAGCAGAAAACACTTCTCTTGTATTACACAAAAAACACCTTTTTTTTTTTAAATTTAAGTTTTATCTTTAATATCAGACCTTAAAAATTTCTGGAGTTCATGATGTGTCTTAGAAAATGCAGTTTTAAAGTCTCTGTAGCAGGGTTTTTTAAAGTAGTTTATTCAACAGAGAAGAAACTAGAAGAAAGGAGGGGGTGGGAAATATGAGGCACTTGAAAGAAAAGAATAGTAAATTTAGAAGATTTTGTTTTTTACATCATCTATTCCTGAAGACATTTCCCTTTGACAAAATAATGATTTAGTAATAAAATATGGGTAAAAAGTGATTCCAACACCTAGTGGTTTTTTTTTTATTTTTTAAAGAAGTATTTTAATTAAGAAACCAAATAGAATTCTAATTCATATCTAATGAAATGACACAGGATAAAAAAGCACAAGTAAACTGAATAGACGATACAGATTCTTGTCTTAGCGTTCTGTTTTCACAGAAAGCAAGATATTACTTCAGAATTATATAGTGGCTAGTGGAATTATTAATAGTTCTGTATATTTAAAATATTAATATCTCCTTTCCAACTCATTTGTTTGGTGTGGGGGTTTGGGGATTTTTTGTTTGTTTGTTTTTTTTATCACTAGCTCAAGTGGTAAAAGAGGTTTACTGAGAACACAGCTACTATGGGGAAATGCTGTCACTGAACAGAAATCATCCAAGATGGAGAGAAAATGAACAAGAAATTATTTTTTAATTGCAGTTTTAAATCTTATTTTGCGTTCCTGTCACCAACTCAAAACTGCATATGCCACTTCATTGATTTTATTTAGCACACACAGAGTAACTACATTTGGTGTTTAAATCACATAAGTCATCTAGCACAGAAAAACAATGATATAGTAGCTATTGTGAAGTAGCTTTGGAATCTTCCTGGCAGACCACTAGAAAGGGTTATTTGCTGCTGTGATATAGCCATCTGACCTTTATCTGTAGATGAGAGGAGTGAGATGTTTCATCTCAACCAGCAGTTGGAGGCACAAGCCCTCACTCTGTCCTTCTAGACACTTCTATGGTCTCTGAAAATTACCCATCTGTGGGCTTGGGTACTCATATTTCCAAGTAATATTGATGCATCCTGTTTTTTGGTTATTCATTACTTCCTCTAGGACAGCAAATTCTAATTTTGCCAGTTTCATGCAATTTTTCAGTCCCATCTTCTAGAATTAGATGATTCAATAGTAAAATCACAGATTTATTTCATAAATTTAGGGTAATGCTTATATTATATTATAATTTAATTTCTGTAAACAGGTTAAATATGTATGTTTATATGTGTACATATATAAAAATTCAGTACTTATTTAAATTTAATAGGACTTCGTCCTAGCATACATGGTAGTTTTCACCTGAACTTTCCCATGTATCTCAACTTCGTCCTGCAGAACCCTGCACTTCCTTTCTAATAAAATAGATACTTTAGAAAAAATATTTGGTCCTAATCCAAAGACACTCCACAAAAATAAAAGCCAAGAAAAATCAGTAATATATAGCAATATCACAATAAAATGACAAAGAAACATTCACATTCAATCCTCTTCAACAAAATAACATTCAATGTACTTAGACCCTTCCTCTTTTTGATAAATTTCTCAGCTGAAACCATATCTATTTATGAAAATATATTCCTGGTTTTGTTGTCCTCATAATAGTGTACCAATAATGTATTGCAATTTGTTCTAAAGGCCCTGCTATTCAAATAATAACAATAACAAATCCGATTTTTGTGTTTAGACCCTAATAGGGGTTAGTGTTTTGTAAAATTTTATGGACATTTTTTTACAAACTTCACAGTTTGTTACCCCATTTCTTTATGCTTAATGAAACTCCATGGTTTGTGTCAAATAAATGAAAGCAGAAATTTTCCTCTTGGCTTGCCCTTTCATCTCTTCATTCTTTTATTTTTCTAGATTATAGTCCATCAGGCAGAAACTTTGGGTTTTTTACATTCTGTAAAGTCATTAGCATCTCTTTCTTGATGAATAAAACATATTCAGATCTTATATAATTTTAAACCAAATGGTGCTTCTTTTTTTTTTTAACAACCTCCCCTCTTAAGATGTCAAAGTAATACTCAGTCTTTTTTTAAAAAGTAAAAGGAGTCAGTTTATATGGTTTGGTTTTCAGTCTTCAGATAAAGATGCTACAGAACAGAACTTGAGTGAGAGCCAGTTCTAAAACTTAGTTAATCATAGTAGCTTTTATTTGATTTTTTTCCAGTTTTGACCAGTTCTGGACTCTTCAAGTAATTTTGTTTGTTCAAAACTGACATGGCAGTGACAAAAACTAAAGCATTTCTACTCAAATATGTTAGAGAGTCATTGTCATTTTTTGGTCACAAAGTCCTTTTAAATACCTACTAACCTAGCTCTTGCGCTGAAATTTGCCATATATAAAGTAACAAAGTAAAAAAGGAATTCCCATGATGTTTCTTTTTCACTCAGAGCTGAGACCATAATGTTTAGTTCAATAGTATGTGTCAAATTATCAACAGATGAGTAGGATGTAAGGTTGTGACAGGACAAAAGAGCTGAAAAACTTCAGCTGACAGAAACCCAAGAAGAAGACATCTGACACAATGCAGACCCTGTGACTAATTTACAATGCTTTGACAACTCTAAGCAGAAAAACATTCACTTCCTACCTGTTTCAGAAAATAAATAAAAATTTATCATCTATTGAAAAAGGCTGTAATGAGTTTTTAATCTCTTTAATTTGGGTTGCAACTTTTTGGTCTCTGTGAGCAACACTTTCAACTAAATCAGGAGTACAGTAAAATCAAAAAAGGCTAAGGGAGATAATTGTGCCCTGTTCTTTTCTTTGTTCCAAGCAAGAAATTTCTCTGCTTGCATGCAAAAATGGATATAGGGACATCGTATCTATCTATCTATCTATCTATCTATCTATCTATCTATCTATCTATCTATCTACCTACCTACCTACCTATCCATCCATCCATCCATCCATCCATCCATCCATAAATATACATACATACATATATATATATATATATATATGTATGTATGTATATATACATGTTGTATACATGCAGATCTAGAAACAGGCATGCATTTGAGTGTACTAGCCATACATTCACTGAACCATAGCTTGAATAGGTATAGTCACCCTGATCAAGCAAAAATAACCTAGGCCTTATTTAATTTTTTTTTTTTTGGAAAAGGTGTATTTCAGTAATTCTTCTCCTCCGGGGTACTGTCACTAATAATTCCTTTTAAGAGAATTCAGGAGTACCTTATGGACACCTCATTTCTTTGTACAATGAGGCAGAATTATCATGGAAAATTTTAGTAAAAGTTAGTATTAGTTTTATGAGAACTCCTTTAGTTTCTTCTCTCTCACTGACTAGAAAATAACATTTTCCAATATATTGCTTTCTTCTGTACTTCTGCATTTGAACACATTTTTAAAGCAGCTTTCAACACAAATTATTTCAGGACATATATTTTGAGAGGTTCATCTTTGATAGTTTTCACCAGTACACTGGAAAGAATGATATTCTGTATGATAATTGGAAGGACAATTTACCTTTTGAAAATATGGAAACAAAACAGGAATTTCTGTTAACACACCATATCTAAAGCAGTCTTACTGATACAGTAAGGTTGAGATCAGTGTAAGATGACAGGAACCATGAGGAGATGTAGCGCAATATCAGTACTCTCTCATCTTTTTCCAGAGGAAGACCAGCTGGGCACCATTACTCTTCTTCCTACTGGAGAGCTACAGTATTAAAAGATATTCTGTGAGCAAACTGGAAGAAAGCTGGAGCACTGCAAAGGCTGCTATTGTTATCATGCAGATGATGCTGCAAATTGGATGTTCGCAACTTTCAGACTGGGACTTTTTTAAGAGAGAAAAGAATACTGGGAAGAGAGTGAATGCTTCTTGCTTTGACAGTTGTAAATAATTCTAGCTGGAAATAAGGGGGTTTGTGTTTCAGCATAAATAAAGACTATAGTTCAAATGCAGAGGTTTTTATGCTCTCACTCCATCTGCTCTTAAAATAATGCCTGTACAAAGAAAGGTCTGCCTTTTTCTCTAAAGGATCAATGAGTTTTAATTTCTTCAAAATGTGTCATAAATTTGGTAAAAGAATAATGCTTTTAGCTTCATTAATTTGGCTTGCCAACACTTAGTATTAAATTCTATTAATTCTCAGCAAACTGCCAGCCCAAATGACAAATGCCCAAACAAAAAAGACAACCTTCTAGAAAAATCTTCTGGATCAGAGAGTAAAGACTTCCATTGTTACAAGTACTAATAATATAATTTCCTTTTCTTTAGTGTGTTGTGATCCTTTATTAGTTCCGTCGGAATGCAACTTAGAAAATCTCTTTGATAACAAGAAACCTTAAAATTT
Source organism: Petroica traversi (assembly GCA_025920805.1). NCBI lineage: Eukaryota > Metazoa > Chordata > Aves > Passeriformes > Petroicidae > Petroica > Petroica traversi. The sequence goes on from JAHLSL010000017.1 coordinate 17,381,626, forward strand.
TCACCTGGTTTATTTTGAGTCATCATTGTGCAAACTATGTTCCTTAGCTGCAATATCTTGATTTCTTGATTCCTTTCCTGGCATTTATGCTCTCTACAGATACAAAAATCACATCTCACCCTTTTCTTTTTGGACTAAGAGGGTTTTTTTTAAGACCTCTATTCCCATAAACCGTGGGTGTTTTGGTAATTTATGAATTATCAAGAGGAAATTGCGAGGGAAGGTAGAAAACTCAAATTTGTAGATAGGCTTTGCTTTCATTTCCAAAACAATTATTTCAATAATGTCCTACTGAGTAGAATTCAAGTGTATAATTACTTTAAATCACACAAATAAAGTTGTTCATGTGAATAGTTGAAGTAAAATCCCAACCAGAACTATTAGAAAACATCATATATTTGCAGGAACAAAACCTCTTGACAGAATTCTGGATTCCCAGAGACAAAGAAGTTCAAATGAAATTGTTCAAGGTAGAAGACCTGTACATCCAAAACGATACCACCAATCTCTTGCTATCAGATCTATGGAAAATAAAGCTCATGATCTGATGTTCCGTGTCACACTCCGGTTATATCTTCTGCTCCAAACCTAGTATGATTAACTCCCATGTGACAAGAGCTTAAGAAAACAAATGCACACTTGTTAGAAGGGATATTTGTCAAGAGGAGTAGGCATTACTTTTATTATACAGGACACTAGACTTAATGTAATGAAAGTGAGAAGTCACTGAGAAACTATGAAGTAATATATTCTGGCTTATGAACAAGAAAGAGATATTTAAAAGTAAAAAATAAGATAAGATTCTTTAAAAAATATGAGAGGTAATGTTTGTATATAAACCTCTTTTTCCCATTAAATGTATCTAAAATTGAATGTATGAATTCTTGAGTCCTCTTCCAGACAGATTTGTTCTTCTCATAAATGAGGGCTTTGCAGGTTAATTCAGAACTTGCAGTGTTTGTATAGGCTGCTAGAGGTCACAGGCAACAGCTTAAAGAATTCCAAGTCCTACCTTTATACAATCATCATTAGCATACTCAAATGAATTTATTTGCTTTGATTATTTGCTGTTCACTGTCTATAATTGAAGAAGAGAAGATTATAGTAAAAGTTCTTTTACTTGTAACTTTAGGAAAGAATCTTTTTGCTTTTTTATCACAGGAGCATAATGTAGCTAATTATGACTATGCATTAAATCAATCTATAAGAAATTTATGATTCTGAATATATCCTGTTTCAGATCTTTTACAAACTTAACACACTTGCCATCACCATTTTCCTCATAAAAAGTTTGCTGTAAGTTCAGAGAAGACTTCTAGGTTCCTAACTACCTCACGACTTGAAAAGTATATTCAGCTTAATATTTTAATGAATAATTAGGAACTGAAATATGATGCTGCTTTCATTCCTTAGTGTGCATCTATTCATAAAAAATATAATCCTGCTGTCAGGAATTGCCTTCCTATTTGACTTGTATGCAGTTGAGTGAACCACCGGTTCTCAGCAGCCCAGATGGAGCAGCGGGAGACATGGTGTGAAATGTCTCTCAGCAGATTACATTATTCTCTGCATGGAGAACTGAGCAATCTGTCATGCCCCTTTAAGGCTTTTACTTAGCAGCTCTGTTGGCTACTGCTTAGCAGTGGCAGAAACGTTATTCCATCTACACTTTGGACAGGGGTTGCCAGCTGGGAACGTATTTACAGCAACATAGGGGACATGATTTTATGAAGTCCTTTTGCACACTCTCAGAAACAGAGTCTCTTTATTACTTCCTTTCTTAACTGTGTTTGGGGATCTAGCTCCAAATACATTATTCATAAAATGGTTTATATGTGTGTGTTAAATCAAATGAAAAGCTTCCCACGAGAGGAAAGTGTCCTAATAATGTACACTTATTATGGGAAAGGACATTACTAAGGAAAAGTTACCCTATCTACATCTTTTAACATTACTCTGAGAAGCTCACACCGTAAGGTTAAGAAAAGTTAAGAGAAAAAACAGATGACTTTGGAATTCTTACAGTTTGTTAGTTTAGTATCTTTGCAGCTCAGGTTTGTGGAAGCTCCGGGCTTTCTCTATTGCAACTGCAATCAGAATATTATAGTTATGAACCTTTTTTGAGACACCAAATGCATGATCAGTGTTTATTGACACTTTTGTAATGGAAGACATCTAATCCATGTAAAATTCGTTGTTCATTATCTGCACAAACAATTGTTTATTATCTGTTTATCAGGGAACATTTGCTGAATAGCACCAAATAAAACACATGCACTACTTACAAGGAATGAAACTAATATTTAAAATAAGCTAATAAGCAACAGTTGGCAACAGTTTAAGAGCGCCTTTGGACTACTGAAATTAATGGAATTCAGCCAGTAATTTTTCAATCCATCCTTGACTTGCTATCTTACAATGGAACTAACTGTCCAGTTTCCTTTGCAGCTAGGAGAATGAAATAGGAACTGCATAAAATGATGTCATTTTTTGTATACATATATTCAAGCTGCCAATGCTACCCATATGTTTTACAAACACTAACTATGTTAAGATGAACAGACTTTAACCAACAAGGTTTGAAAAGTAGCAGATCTTTTCAGTGTGATTTCTTCTGTGTTCAATGATTTCTTATAATTTTTATTAAAAATGTTAAGAGAACTACTGTAGACTAAAAGTTATGTAAATTTTAAAATATACAAAAATACATTCTTATTTAAATATGCTTTGACTGGAAAGAATTTTTGAATGAAAAATAAAATAACCCGTATTGTACAAGACAAAATACAGTCCCTTTAAGCACGGGCTTGGGCCTCTGTTTTTAAGAAGTAACAAAGACTGGTAGGACAAAATAGGTTCTTTTGGACATTAATTTCTTCTGCAGGCATGAGTCAGATATCAAAAATATCCCATTTATATATGCACAGATTTATTAGAAAGTGAATCTTCAATTCAAGACACACATAACCTCTCCAGCTTGTTACCTGTGTGTGTCACAGTGATGCTTTCTATTAGAAACCTATTTGCATTATTAGTTCCACTCTGAAGAATGGGAAGAAAGACCAAAATATCCAAGTGCTAGTTTAAAATCTGAGGGAGTCTGCAGTAGAAAACAAATTTTAATCCAAATTTCCATCATGGCAGTTTAGTATAGCAACTACTGAAAAACCTGTTCTCTCTAGAATTTCTTTCCTTAGAATTTCAGTAATTTCCTCTTGTCTGAATTACTACAGGCATTCGAGGTCTTCCATGTTGCCTTTCCAAGACCAGATTTAGCAAGGAATGAAAGAGAGAAAGAAATGCTGAGGGGTGAGGGGCCTTCAGAGACACTTTCCACAGATTATTAGCCTATGTTGCAGTTCTGCAGTGGCTGCAGTCTGCTCTCCCTCAGATATAATGTTGCATCCAAATTTGTCCAAAAGAGTTTTGTGCCAAAATTGCTTTCTCTGCTCACAAGGGCTAGAGCTTTTTCATGTACAGCTGTGAGTATGTGTGATATTGTAAAGAACAAAAAAAGAACTAAGAGCAAGGACATGGAAAATTAAACTTCTGATAGAAGCAAAAGGAGGAGGGATACTGAATGAGAAGAGTTACCAGAATTCATTTGCAATGTTCAGAAAGTAAAGCTTGAGTCCTTTTCAATCAGATCATCATAGAATGGCCTGGGGTGGAAGGGACCTTAAAGTTCACATAGTTCCAACCCCCTGCAATGGGCAGAGACACCTTTCCCTAGACCAGACTGCTCAAAGCTTCATCCAACTTGATTTCCAGCACTTCAATGATAGGAAATCCCCAGCTTCTCTGAAAAGTGAGTTCCAGTGCCTCACCACCCTCACCATAAAGAATTTCTTCCTGCTATCTCATCTGAAGCTAGTCTTCTTTCAGTTTGAAACCCTTCCCCCATGTCCTGTCACGTGTAAATTGTCTGCCTGTCTCTTGCAGGCACTCTGCAGGTGCTGAAAAGCAGCAATTAAGTTACAATGAAGCCTTCTTTTCTCCAGGCTGAACACCTCCAATTATTTCACTCTTACTTTTTAGGAGAGGTGCTTCATCCCTCTAATCATCTTGATGGCCCTTCTCTGGAATTGCTCCAACTGGTCGAGGTCCTTCCATGCTGAGAACCCTAGAGCACTCAGCACTCAGGTGGGGTCTCACCAAATCAGAGGTGCAGAATCACTTCCCTCAACCTGCTAGTCATGTTTGTTTGTTTGTTTGTCTGTCTCTTTGTTTTTTTATATGTCAATAAAACAATACTATGCATTCCTTTCAACAGATATCTGTTAGATATCTAACAGATACTAAATGGGTTGCTTTTTATCATTTGCAAAGCTGAAAGTCCAAACAAGGAGCCCTCCTGGAGATTTTCCATTTTTATTAGAAAAAAAAAATCTGTTGGTATACTTGAATGTTTACGTCCTGTTTTTTACTTCTTGGCACTACAGTCTCCCTTCTGCTTCTGGTAGAAAAATAAGTTCTTGTTCTTGTTTGAAATGCATGGTTCTGTATTTCAAAAGAAAAACCAACATTAGGCTTGCATGCTGTATTATTAAGGGCAAGGTTAAGTATGTTTAAAGGGATACTGTCTATTAGTCTGAAGTGAATTACTGTGGAGATGCTGGATTTCTGCCCAGAGATTAAAGCAGTTAAGCTACCCCTTCTTCAGCTACACTGATTAATTATGTATTAGTCTTATTATTAATTGTGTGGATTTGTTCATTTGATAAAAATGGGAAGTTACAGACAAATTATTCATTTTACAGTAAATAAATAAGTGAATATTTAATTCCAAGTCTACTGGATAAATTATCCAGATGACAGATTCCACCTTAAAAATATTACGAAGTTTTGTCATTTGATTTCAAATAGAAATTTTGCAGAAAAACTAGTGATGATATTTTCAGATTTATTTATCAGTTCTTTAAGGGAAATTTTTAATGTGCTTTTGAGAACATATTAGTTGTCTTATATGTCTGACATTTCTAAGGCAATGATCTCTTCATTTCAGTTACATTTCAATTTGTTGGGTTATGACCTAATTTGATGCCTTCTGCTTTTCTTATGATGACAATTGGTGAATTATTTTTGTTAACCTACTCTATGCTAATTCATAATTTGTGTTGGAGTTGTTTTGCCAGCCAGGCCATAGCATATCCTCCTTGAGCTGATTATAAAGGAGTTGTCAAATTTCAATGATCAAACAACAGCGTTATCCAGGTTGCTTTACACTTCTAATACAAATAATTTAAGAGACATGTTAGGGCTTGACTCTGAGTTTTGTTCAAGCTTTAAAATGCAAAGTAATCTTTGGAATCAGATCCTTAACCTTGTATTCAGGACTATTATTTAAGTTAGGGAACAGTCTAACTGCAAATGGAAAAGGACTTCAGAACTTGCTTACTTTGAAAGTGTGAATGTTTAGACATTTATAGTTATCCCTTTTGCCATGGAGAGGGTAACTTGGTAGCATACATTCTAGAATTGTGATAAAATAGAATGAACATAAGGAAGACAACATCCACACGCTTCCATGTCTCCACAAGTGTCTAGCACCACCAGAATACTTACATTTATCTTCTTCATTAGTTCCTCTCTTTTTTTTTTCTTCTCTTGTTCACTTGCACAACATATGGGAGAGGGTTGAATTTATTCTTGATTGCATAATCATGATAATTAGTCCCTCACCTCATCAGACAGGAGGTTGTAGAAATAACCTTCAATTTGCTATGCACAAAATGGATGATCTCAGAATTTTTCTTTATTCAAATGCTGTCATTATCATATTTCATTATGAAGTTATCACCTGCTTCTTTTAAATCCTGAACTCTTTCAAGTCCTGGCATTCAGGAACAAGCAACATTTATTCTGAAGAGCTGTGCTGTACCATAGCACAGCGTATTATCAAGTCATTCAGGGCAGGAGGATCAATAGCTTGGCAGGTGCTGAAAGCCCTGTGTCTATGTTTTACATTGTTTCAGTGTTTTACCTTAGAAAAAGTATATCCTGTCTCCATGGATAAACAGTCCTTCCTCATGTAACTGATTTGAAGTCTGAAGGACTGAACATGTCTTAATGGGGTGGAAGTCATTTGTCCATCTGAATCAGACATCCTGGTTCAGTTTTCTCTCCAAGATAGGTTCTTTGCAATGTCTGAAGCATATGTGTTTAAAAATTTTTAAGTAACTGATACAGACATAGACTTTATTTTAAACTTCTTATACTAAGGTATATTTTTCTAAGACTACAAAATGTTTTAATCGCTCTTTTCATCATCACATTGTATCTGCGGTGAAAGTTCATTCTTGAACAACTGGATAGAAACAGTCTCCATGGTAAAAAGGCCTAATAAAACCCCATTAGGTTTTAGTCAATCAGGAACAAATAACTACTCAATATTCTGTCCACACCATACAACAAACAAACAAAGAACATATGTTCACAAGAAATAACGGTGTGAATCATTAGTCACAAAATAGCTCACACGTGAAATATATTAATTTTCAAAGCTGAGATAGAGTCTAAAATAAGATAATTAGTAGCACCACCTACAGTGGTGAAAGAGAGTTCAGGAAAGTTCCAGATAAGTGAAGAAACTGAGGAAGCCTAACAAAGCATTCAGAAGAGATCATCCCGTTGTAAAAGCTACACTAAAGTGCAATTGCTGCCTTTTCTCACTAGAGGGGAGTAAGTCTTAATACTCCTGGCAAGATGCTCTGCAAGTGCACTGGTTGGAGAAAAGGTATCAAATGTCTATCCATACCTGAGACATGCTTTGCCATGTTTTCTGGACTACTTATGCACTAAATAATACTTCTGAGAGACATCAAAAGGCCACAATCACTTAAGCTGGAGGCCTGTCACTAGTGATGTCCCCTTAGGTGAAATACTAGGCCCAAGCCGTAATGACTTGGATGAAGGAGCAGATGCCTCCTCAGTGAATTCACTGATGACACAAAGCTGGGAAGAGTGGCCAATCCCCCAGGGGCTGTGCAGCCTTTCAGAAGGACTTTGACAGGCTGGAAAAAAAAGAAGAGAACAACTGTCTGAAATTCAACAAAGGGAAATGCGGGCTTATGCACCTGGGGAGGAATAACTCCATGCACCAGTACAGGCTGGGGCTGACCTGGGAAAGCAGCTCTGTGGAGAAGCACCTGGTGGACAGCAAGGTGTCCATGAGCCAGCAGTGTGTCCTTGTGGCTAAGAAGGCCAACAGTGTCCTGGGTCAATTTAGGAAGATTGCTTCCAGTAGATTGAAGGAGGTGATGCTGCCTCTCTGCTCAGCCCTAGTGAGGCCACACCTGGAGTGCTGTGTCCACTTCTGGGCTTCTCAGAAGAGAGAGACTTGGAGCTCCCAAAGCAGGTCAAGCAAAGGGCAACAAAGATGATTAAGGGGCTGAAATATCTCTGTTACAAAGAAAAGCTGAGGGAGCTAGGCCAGTTCAATCTTGAACTGAGAGAAAGGTGTCAAGAGGATGGAGCCAGGCTGTGGTGGGGGTTCCAAGCAATAGGACAAGAGGTAAAGGCAGAAACTGATGCACAGGATGTTCCAGCCCATCATGAGGGGAAGTTTCTTTACACTTCATGTGACCAAGCACTGGAACAAACTGACCAAAGAAGTTGTGGAGTTTCCCCCACTGGAAGTATTCAAGAACCATCTGGACACAATTCTGTGCAAAGTGCTCTAGGATGACCCTGCTTGAGAAGTGATGTTGGACCAGATGATGCACTGTGGTCCCTTCCCATTTTATGATTATTTGATTACTAATCTGAGAGTGAAGGTGAACAAAAAGCAAAAGAGAGCATGTGTAAGTTGAACACTGAAGTACACTATATTTTGCACCAAGATTAAATGAGGCCCTATACATTATAACCTCCTTCCCATTATAGACTCTATTTCCTTATTATATAGATGTACTGTGATCCACAGGGTCACTGCCAGCTATGATTTTCTCATGGGGGAAATGAGAGGACCTGTGATTGTACTTCTTTTAAAAGCACTCAGCTACAAATAACACTAAGAACTACATATTTTAAAAAAAAAATGAAAAAGTGGTTTTTATGCAGTAAGTCACTTGTGTTGAAATTTTCTACATATTCCCACTAGCATTCTGCTGGGAAGATAGAAAATAAAGGAATCCTTGCAAATAATTAAATATCATTAATTAATTATGAGGAAGACATGGTAATGTACCTCCAGAGTGCAAGTGCATTGCATAGCTTGCTAATTTTGCTCTACTCTTTTTGTTGGTTTTTCTTTGGTTTAGTTTTGGGGGTTTGGTTTGGGCTCTTTTTTTTTTTTCTGGGGTGGGAGTGTTTGTTTGGTTGGTTTGCTTGTTTTAGTTTTGGATTTTTTTTTAATTTTTACGCTTTGTACTCAAGCCTGGTCTGTCTTTTAATTTTAAAAGGGCTGGTGTAATGTGATTGAATGCTGCAGGAAATCTGGATATACTGGTTTCTTAGGAGAAAAAGTTCCAATATTTAGGTGTAGAAGATTTACTAGCATGAATCACCTTTTGTCCCTTCCTGTAAGCAGCCTGAAAGGGGAATTCTCAGAGTTTCCATAGCTTGACAGATATATTTTTTGACACTATATTCACACTGTTTTTACCAAGATTTTAACTGAATTTCGTATCAAATCTCCAGCAAGATGGAAGAATAACACTAATTTGCTTTGTCTGCACAAATATATTAAACTAATGGTTCTAAAGTCTCACATTCTTAACCCTTGGATTCTCAGAATAATACAGAAGCAAGCCTTTATGCCTGCATTTGAGGAATAAACTTCTTCTTTACAACCTTTGCAATATAATCCACCCTTCCAGGAAAACCATTCCATAATATCTTTACTTGAAAAATGTAAGGAAAGGAAATAACTGGTGGCATAGCACACAGAAATTCAGGTTTCTGTTAATAGCCTCTATATATCAGTTTGAAAATGTGCAGATTTCATGGACGTTCTTTTCAGACGAATCCTGTCTCCAAGTAGTATACATACTGAGCAGCTGGAGAATGAAGAATGACAAAGATGTGAATTTTGGGTGGCTATGTTTGTTGCTACAAGAACTTGGTAAATTTGGCAATCTGATAACAGAAGATTACACAGAAGGAGTCAAATTATAGTCAGAAGTAGTTATGAGGCAAATTACATTTCCTTTTCCTCTGTCTTCAGAGTGAGCAAACCTAAATGACAAGGCTTCACTGGCCTTGTCACCGACTCTGGATGTAGTGGCTTCTGAAGGTCAAAAGAGTTCTAGTGCAGTAGCTCAGTCGTAATGACACTAGAATGGTAAAACTTAAGTTATGATCAAACAGGCAAGGCACTCTTTTTAGAGTACATTTTCCTTTGAATAGCAAGAGAAGAAGAAGTAAGAAGGAATAGTGTGGTAGCAATGTAAAGAGGCTATTTCAGTCAAGAATGAAAAGCAAAATAAAAATGAGCAGCTTTTCTGATGGCAAGAATCCAATTTCTGTATCTTTAGATTTAACCACCAATTTCAACATTATCAAATTCTTTCTTAATTTTATATTTTAGTATCATAAACTCTGTTTACAGAAACTTCAATGAGATGATCAATATATAGCTAAGTGAGCAGTGATCCAGAATAGAATGCACTGGTCAGTACAAAAGTAACAGCAATGTGCCGTCAGAAATCTTCAATAACCTTTTTTGGATCAGAATAAATTTCTTGTCAATCTCAGATGAGACAGAAACCTTCAAATTAACATAACACAGGTTCCCAAAGAGATTATAGCTTCTTTCAATCATTACAGTGCAAGACTCAAGATAAATTATTGATTACATTTTAACATGAAGTTTAGATTACTTTCTAAAAGACTGTAATTTTCATTGTTGGTTCTTTTCTCAAAATTTTTTGTCTACTTTGTAAATATGGTTCTCCTCAAAGTATTAAATTCAACATCTCCTCAAAGCATTCAAATCCCCTTTTTCATATTTATGTATTTGCAGAGAAAAAACTGTCAAAAAAAAAGCTTTGTTTAAAATGACTTTTTAGGGAAAACACAGAAGATATTAACACAAATTTTGTATTTTTTTTCCACTAATCCTAAAACATATACATAATGTCTGCAGTTTTAGAGCCAGATTTCAAATTGGATACAATTTGATACAATTGATGTTTATGAGCTTGTGAAAGCTATAATAGGTATGTTCTGTATATTTCAGTGCCTAATTATCTTGAAAAACCTGGTCAATTACTTCCCCGCTATTTTTAATGGGAATGCCCTCCCTGTGTTTATATCAATCCTCCCAATGCTGTGTGAAAAAAAAAAAAAAATAGAAAAAAAACATTCCTAATGCAGCAGCCTATCTTGCAGCAACTCATGAATTTCAAAGCACCACATGCTAACAGATCTAGCTAATTAGGCACTCAGACAATGCTAAAGCAAATCTCAGTGTGCAAGGAAACAAACATGTGAAGTGAAACATATTTGCCTCTGTTCATCTATTTGTCTTGGTTTGCTCTTCTCCTTTCTCTACCCCTCTGACAAGCTGCTCTTTTTCGTTTTGTTTTTCATGCTTGACTGGAAGTGCCTACTTCACGTTGCTACTGTACTAGCCACACTTCTGTTATTATTGACAAAACATAAGCTCTTTTTACTGCCTTGTCTGCTTGGTTGTAGCTTAGCTTCTACTAGTCTAGTATCACTTCAGTTAAGCTGTCATGTTAGAACTGTCTGCACCTTCAGAAGCTGCTATATCCAGGGTATTAGCCAAAGAACTGTGTATTTGGGTTTAAAACTTTTGCAACTTCTACCTGTTTTTTAGCAGTGTCAATATTACAACTCCACAAAAAAAATAAAGGTTTAGTTTGGTTTCTGAGTGTTCCCAGACTCCTCATGTCTAGTCAGTTTTTCAGTGTTCTTGTATCATTCTTTTTTTTCTGTATCACTGCTGCTTCCATATACAAGAAATTATAGTTGAGAATTTCCTTTTACAGAATCATTCACAACTTCAAGAATTCCCCCATTTAATATAAGTCCAGCAAAGAAGAAAATCCATTTAAATTTACATTTCCTGCTATCAACAGTAGAGTTCTGGATTAATTTGATAATCCATATCCTTTTCCCATACAAGCAACTTATCCTGGACTGCCATACAGTTTGAGAAAACTTGGCTGCCTGAAGAGCTCTGGCCTGTGACAAGAGGACTTGTTGTCATAATTTGTAAAAGAAATTTTTAGAAATAGTTAAAATCATGATGTAATTTTTTCTTCTTCCAGAGAGTTTTATGATCCTCTTGCACTCATAGTTCAAGATACAGTTTTGGATAATTAAATTACATCAATCTAGATGTATCTAAATGGTAATCAATCAGCCAGAGTTGATTTTCAGGTCAGCTGCTGTGTTTGGCTTTCTTTGTGGATAACTTCTTCTCCCCCAACCTTGTTGACTTCTCCCTATACCTGAGATAATTGCACAGTGGTGGCATCTTCATCCTAGCTCAAGTTGCCTTAGGCAGCTTAACTCACAGTCCAAAGTTCCCCTCGGGAGGGGAGGGCTTTGGTGGTCACAATACAGTTTTACCAAAATGGGCAAAAGTCCTGAAATTATCCTTCTTAACAATATTTAAGCCACTAACCATAACATTTCAGTCTCTCACAAGAGTGATCTCCCTGTCTTTCTCAACCCATGAACTTCTCTGTCATATTTTCTCTCCCATTCTTCTGAGAAGACACCTTGGTGGACACCTGGCAGACAGCAAAGGTCAATCCACCACAGTAGCAAACAAAGTTAACTGGAACATGATAATTTTACCATATGAAATAACTTTCATACTTTCTTCTCTTTAAAAACTTTTCTTTCCCCTTGTATTTTGGAGTAAATCCAAATTTTTATTATTGTCATTGAATGTCTAAAAATCAGTATTACTTATTTTTATGTTTTTACTAATTAAAATTCTAGGCACCTTTTTGTTCTTTTTATTTCCAATTTTCACATTACCTGCATTGGTTTAAATTGTGCTAACTCTCAAATATCCTTACATATAATTCTGTCATTTAAGCAAATAAAAATCTATAATTTCTGAAATGCAATTTGTGATTAGATTTAAATTTTTAAAAGTAAATTAGGTTGAGATACAGGTGATTCTTAAAGTACATGTAAATATTTTCATTTGATTATAAAAAGTAATTATGTTGACAAGCAATGTGTTTGAAAGTGAAAGTGAGGTTATGAAAAATTAATGTAATCATTGAACTGCTTGATAACTCTTGAAAATGTGATAATAAAATAAATAAGGAGATGTCATTTGGCAGAGCAGAAAAAGCAAGGTTTGGGCAAAAGTAAATGTTGTAAGAAAATCAAATGCTGTCATGGAAAAGAAAATGCTGACATAATCAACTATAAACTTTAGACATTTATTTCTGACAGACATTTCACATAGAACTCCCATACTTAGGGGTCTGGAACATTTTACCAAAATAAAATTGCTTCAAGGTGATTAAGTGGAAATATCCATTGGCTTAAAACAGCCCATTAATGCTTCCTAAATACATGTTCTTTTATGAACCTGGGCTTTCTTAAGTGATCTAATCAATAAAATTCTTCAATCATTCCTACATGTCATGTTTCCAGACCTTAGCTTCAAAACATTCGAAGAAATCCAAAATAGAACCAAAGCCAATCTCCTGCAAAAAGTCCATATATATCCACAAGAAAGAGTTAAGAAAGGTTCCTCTCATGGTGGCAGGATTTTTCTCTACAAAAATGTACTTTCTTTTTAGTGGGCACTTTCTTTTGGCTGAAGCATAGAATCATAGAATAGTTTTGGTTGGAAGGGACCTTAAAAATGGATAGGGACCTCTTCCATAGGACCAGGTTAGTCAGAGCCCCATCCAGTCTGGCCTTCAACACCTTCAGGGATGGGGAGTTCACCAGCTCTCTAGATAACCTGTTCTAGTGCCTCACCAACCTCAGAGTAATGAATTTCCTCCTAATATCCAAACTAAACCTGCCCTCTTTCAGTTTAAGGCTGTTCCCCCTTGTCCTGTCCCTATATATGCTTGTGAATAGTCCCTCTCCAACCTTCTTGTAAGCCCTCTTTAGGTATGGGAAGGCTGCTCTTAGGTCTTCCCCAAGCATTTTCTTCTCTAGGCTGAACAGTCCAACTCTCTCAGTCTGTCTCCTCCCCAGCCTTCTGATCAACTTAGCAACCCTGCTCTGGACTTGTTCCACTAGGTCAATGTTTTCTTGTTTTGCGAGCTCCAGCATATCAGTCAAAGGTGGTGATCTTAAAACACTAAGTCATTCAGAACATGGAAGGCATAAGATCTGTGCTATGCCCAGGCTGTGCCATTCAACTCCCATGCCAGGAAAATGTGTGAGCAGAGAGAGGACTGAATCACACTCTTCATGTTCAAACACATAGTAGATGAAAGGGACAGAGAAGGAGGAAAGGGGGAAAAAATATCTAGTAGCGGTGCAGTTAGGGCAGTTGTGTTCAGCAGTCTGCACTCATGTTTCAGCAACTTTAATCCAATTACTTTGATTAAAATATATGAACAGTAAAAGTGAAAGGAATGAAAACACTTGTCCCTCTAAGCAAACCCAGAGTGTTAAATCAGAATTAGCCTTATACATCTTCTGAGGCAGCTCCTTTTCCATTAGCCTTAAAAAGCAAAACAAGAAAGAGTACATCTATATAGCTATATTTAGGAAAGCAATCAGGAGCTTTCATTAAGAATCAGCTCCTTAACATCAGACACCCCAGATCACAGAAGAAGAGCTCCACATTTGCTTGTAGCCAAACATGCCAGCACTGAGGAAGGGTGGGACAGACAGGAAGCCACAGGGCTTGGACCAGTCTGCAAAGTCATCTTCCCTTCCTCCTGGAACTGAGAAACTGAGAGGAAATGAAAAGTAAATGACAAATAATAATCTATTCCATTTTATGTAAGACTCACTGGATCAAAGACAGTGTGGTACAAGCAATACAAGATAGTTTGTCCCTCAGGTATGTGGCTAAGCTTCCCAAATGCATGTCAACTGTTTACCATTTTTTCTTACACAAAGTGAAATGTCATTGCCCATAATAAAAAAAGAATGTTTTTTCTGGTAGAGGGCCAAAAATTTTCATGAAGGTCAAGACGTGGAGACAGCAGAGAACATTTAATATCAAACAGGCAGAAATGCCTAATCTTCATTAATACCGTAACAGTGTAGAGAGTTAAGCTATCAGAGCTCAGACTACAGCCCCAGTGATACTGGAGAGAAAATTAAATATTCTTTTCCTCTTAAATTGAAAATATCCATATTATACAGCATGTATTTAAAATATGTATGTGGTTATGCACTTTGAAGGCAGCTCTAAATCTTGAAGTATGACAGAGTTTTTAATATTGTATATCTTAGTGTATGCACTATCTAATTGTCTGTAGACAGTCAGTGATTGATCAGGTTGCATCTTACAGGCAAAACAATATTTAGTGCTACCCATAACTGAACTATGCTGATCAGCATTTTATTACAGACATTGTTTTTGGTGGAACAATTTTCAAAATGACAAGAAAATGAAAGAAAATTTAAAAGAAACAAAGGGTAGAGTGGAGCTTGTAAGACATGGATGACAGAAAAGTAACTCTAATAATTTGAAGAAAATTTAATTTGATTATACGTACAGAAAGAGCAAAGTTTGATCTTTCAAGGGTTAAATGACACAGGTACTATACTTCAGCCCGTGCATTGAAATAAGGACGAAACTTTGGAAATGAATATAGAAAAAGATGGAATACAGGATAAGAAACAGAATAAATATATACTATAATAGCTACAAAGGTTAGGGAATAGTATTTCTAAGAACAGTCTATTGGCACCATTTTAGATGTGACTGAATGTTAGTTATGACTTTGAAATCTCATGAAAATTTGTAGTCAGTGCAAATGAATGAGATGAAGGGGAAATAAAAGAGGAAAACAAAAAAGTTCATTTAACTAATGCAAATAATGCAGAGAAAATAAAAAGAAGTCAAGGTAAATCAGAATCTGATACATAATACAAAGAATGCAGTAGCAACCACTATAATTATGAGCATATTAATAAACCAGCTCAACATCAGTTATAAAATTACAAAATCACAGAAGCAACCAGGTTGGAAAAGACCTTTGATGTTATCAAGTCCAACCTATGACCAAAGACCACTATGTCAGCTAGCCCATGGCACTAAGTGCCACATCTTTTCTTAAACACCTCCAAGGATGGTGACTCCAGCACCTCCTTGGGCAGATCATTACAATGCCTAATCACTCATTCCGTGAAGTATTTCTTTCTGATGTCCAAGTTAAACCTCCCCTGGAGCAGCTTGAGACTGTGTCCTCTTGTCCTATTGCTGTTTGCCTGGGAGAAAAGACCAATACCCTCCTTTCAGGCAGTTGTAGATAGTGATAAGGTCATGCCTGAGCATTTTCTTCTCCAGGCTAAATAGCCTCTACCTCCCTCAGCAGCTCATCATAGGACTTGTGCTCCAGTAGCTCAATATTCTTCCTAAATTGAGAGGCCCAGAACTGGACACAGGACTCAAGGTGCAGCCTCACTCTGCCAGGTACAGGGGACGAATCACTTCCCTTGTTCTGCTAAACATAATATTCCTGACGCAGGCCAGGATGCCCTTGGCCTTCTTGGCCACCTGGGCACATCCTGGCTCATGCTCAGTCTGCCATCAATCAGCACCATCATCAGGAGGTTTTCTTTGCCTGTCCTTTTGCTATCAATGTATTAAAACATTTTTTTATTATCCTTTATGGAAGTGGCTAGGTTAAGTTTTAAATAAGACTTTGCCCCTCTAATTCTCTTTCTGCATGACCTAACAACACCCTTAAACACTTCCTGAGTTGCCTGCCCCCCTTTCCAAAGGTGATACAACCTCTTTTTTTTTCACTGAGTTCCTGCAAATGCTCTCTGCCCAGCCAGGCCATTTGTTTTCCCCACCAGCTCATCTTTTGGCACATGAGGTGATCTGTGAGGTGATCTTTTTCCTATAAGAACTTAAAATTTAAAAATTCCCTCTCCTTCCACAAGACACAGGAACATTACTTTTCTATTACTTATTCATCATTTCCACTGCTTGTTTATCAAGGTCAAGGTAACATTTTTGTTTGGTATGTGTAGTATTTTGAAAAAAAATTAGGGATTTAATAATATAGTATTGAAATACTCTATCAAAGGTATAGTCATCTGGGAGATGGAACTGACCAAATTAAGTTCATTCTTGGATATCAAAGTTCTTTCATATTTCCACTTTTAGGAGAGGTGGTTGAATGTCCTCTATGCTACCTACTTGGGATATTAGACTACATTTGATTCATATTTTTAATTAAGCAGTGTCTGTGGTAGCCCAGTTATGAACTCATTAGCATGTCAATAATAATATTAAGCAGTTTCTCCTCCTGAGAGTTCAAAACACTTAGTTAAGAGGGCAATAAACACTAGTATTATTTTAAATGTGGGTTAAATACAGCATGAAACATTGAACTGACATGTTGAATATCAGAGTCAGCAACGGACCCACAGATCAATTCTGGACACACTAAACCTCAATTAAACCAAAAACACTGGTTCAGATTCACTCCCAGGGCACACTATGCCATTTTATTAGAGTTTCACTCTTTTTTAGAAGTTGGCCTTTGAAAATTAAGATGACTTGTCACTGGACTAATTAGAGAGGAAACTAATAGCTGAATACAAACATTAAAGCTAAACACAGATATATTTCTGTATTTAAGACTGCTGATTTTTTGCACTTTTGAATATTACGTAAAAAGTAATTATATAGGAAAATATATCTGTGCCACTGAATAAAAGTTGGCTTGTACCTATGGAGAATGATTCCTTGTACTTAAGGAATCTAAATTCTATTTTGAGTCTACCACAAATGTCCTGTCTGATTTAGGACTATGTTTCAGCCTCACTGAGATGCAGTTGTTCTGTAAGTAAAAATTTCTAAATGTCTCTGAGACAGAAATAGAATTGCTGAAAATGTTTCGGATCAATGATTAAAGGCTCTATGATATTTTTAGCAAAAGCAGTGCTTGTTTTACTTAAACAAAAGTGTTGCATCAATGCTGCGCTATCTGCCTCCATATTTTTTGCATTGTTTAGAGAACTTGCACCAGCCTTTCTTTTTTTTTTTTTTTTTTGGTCTGATTTATAAAAACATACATTATTAGTATAGTTCTGTCAAACATTATTTGAAAATATTTTTATTATGTGATTAAAAAATTTTAAGTTGCACATATGTATTAGAATTTATAATATATATGTACAATAACTTGAGCATTGCTAATGTACCAATAATATCTGAATATTGTTCATGCAATGACAGCAAAAGTCTCGGTCTCTTTATCAACTTTAATTATGTCACTTTCATGTTTTACATAATTATGAATTTTTCTTCATATTTGCTAAAAAATATAGGGAATATTTCTTTTTAATGCAAAAAAACTATGCCTGTAATTATTAACCTACAAGACGGTATGGCTTGTCTTACAAACAAAGATCAGAGACACAATCCATAACCCAGCCAAATATAGAATGATACCAAAAGTTACATCCCAGAAAAATAAAAAAGAGTGATTGAGCAAAGAAAAAGGACAACACAATCATGCAGGATTATAACAGTGAAGGAAAATTATTAAGTAAGATAAAGCACAACCTCATTAGCCAGACTGTAATCCCCAAAGATTTGCAAAATATTTTCCCCATCAAAAGTTGATCTGAAAATTTTTCACTACATAGCTGCTTTCTGTACAGCAAATTGACCACTGGAATAATTTGGTCTAGCAGTTCTTAATTCTGAATGAAAATTTTATTATTTTTTTTGCCAGGTCAGTATATATGCTAATGAATATATGAATTCAGTTTTTTCCCAAGCTATAAGTTTATGTTAAAATTGATTTTTAGGAGTCTTTTGGCTGAAAGCAAGGAAGGACTTAGAAAACTGTTTGAAGGAGTATTAGTATTCAATTAACAATATTCTTAGAGAACAGCTTAGTTTAGGCAGTCTTGTCCCTATATATTTATTGGTGTTGAGAATACTGAACAAAAAAAAATTGGATGTGATGTTGAAATTTGACATCTCTAAACCATATTTCTGACAAGCAGGAGAATTAGCTTAGAATTAAGTAGGACAAATAAAAAACAACGCTCAAAAAACGTTGACTTTTTTTCATTTTTATAGAGAGGGTTGAAAGTTTAGAGTAACTGTTTGTTCTCAGTACTAGAGAAAAAGCCTAGGAAATTTTCAAGGTTACTGAAGCTTTCTAAAGAAATAAGCAAGTCCATCACATATTGTTTTAAAAGATTCAAAAGATTACTAGGCCTTACTTGGTTGACCTATTTTTGTAAAAACTTGTGGGAAAAATACAAGCCTGATAATTTATGTGTACGCAGCCAATATAGGAACAAGAAATAAAAAGCTTAATAACAGAACAAATCTTATTAATATGCCTAACATTAATACAACGCCAGGTAGGATATTTCCAACATAAAACATCATGAACACGACCAAGCAAACTGCAAATATTTTGTGTCTTTATATTTGTGGTGGTTTTTGAAAGGGATATTGAAATCTGATCTGTATTAGAAGACATAGAAAAGGGGAGAGGACTAGTTTCTCATCAGATAATTTTGTATCATGTAAATTTTAACTTTAATTGTTGAACTGAAGTATTACTGTCTAAATTTTTTCATCATTTTTACAGTACTCAGATGAAAACTAGAAAAATAGATTCTGCATGATTATACAGCATTTTATGTACTGGCAGTGAGAACAGGAAGCTTCAGGAGTCAAAAGCTCTCTTGTATTTCAGCTGAGGGCTTTGGGATATAAATATAAATCTCCAAATACTAGAGGTGAATGCTTTGTTAGGCAGTAAAAATTGCTGCACTCAATGCATCATGAACAGAAACACAGCCATAACCCCAAAAGGACAATGCCAGTCAGGGACCTTCAGATTTCTCCCACCTCTAACAATCATTTAGGAGAAGCCCAAAGCAACCTGAGGGATGTGAAGGAAGTTTTTTTTTACAAAGAATAAGAGTGAGCAGTTGGCATTTTTAGTTTTGTTTTGGTTTCTTTCAGGGGGTGGGATTTATTTTCTACACCTTTTACAATGCTTTTGTCACTTTGACAAGTGACTTTAGAAAGGATCAATAACTAAAGTGGGCACTCAATGGTCTTCTCTCCTTGATTCAAATCTTCTGGCCTATCTCCAATATGAATAAGCATTTTTCATACACCTATTACTAAACTTTTTCAAAGAGCCTTAAGAAGATATTCACTCACAGATCAATGAATGGTTACATGCGATTGTTCCCCAAATCCTTCTTTAGGAAGCTCTAACATTTTCAAACCCTTTAAGATTTTCACACGCCCAGAATATTTTCCTCAGAGTCAGTTTTCCTCAGAAGCAGCTCTGCCTTCTGTTTATGAGAACACTGAATTTTTTGACCTTGACGGGATAAACAAACAAAAAAATATATATAGTTGCTTGATTCATTCCTCCTGGAATACTAAAAGGTACAGACAGCAAATGTTATATGCACAATATGTTTTTTTTTTACTGATTTTAAAAGTTATCTGGTCCATCCCAAATTAGAAAAAGTCCACAGAGTAATGACAATAAAGCCTAGTTGTTTCCTTTTTAAAAAATTAATGTCCTTCTGTCAGGTTTCTGTCAGAAAAACACTGGGATCTAGCCATTACATTTGGCATTTGGCCTCATAGTCAGCTACATGAGGTTGAGTACACTGAAGGAAATACCTGCTTCCCCGTGGCTACTTTGCACAGTGGAAGACTGAACCCACTAAACTAGACCAAAGTCTCATCCAAGAAATTTCAGTGATAATATATGAAAAACTGCTACACATTTTCTTAAGGTGTAAACACTGCAGGAATTTTCAAGGAAAAAGATTAAAGACAGCAGGGACAAGAAAATTTTACGCAGAAGAAAGACACAAAATGCGGAGGTTTTTTTTTAAAGGCTTTAAAATGTTCTCCATTGCACAAATGCTTCTATTCCCCCATTCCATTTAAAAAACTCTTTATTTTCAAAAAAAACTTATTATCTTTGAAATTAATATTTTTCAATACCGAAGTAGTAGTATTTGCAACTCTGACTGGGAGCAGATTGATAAATTTCGTTAAATCACTTAATAATTCATCACTGTCTCACATTGCACAAAATAAACTACTTACGGTAGAGCATACAACAAGTATGATAGGTTAAAAAGAGAGTCATCAGTTAATACCTGAATTTTATATATTATTTCATTTAGAGATAAAAGTAAAAAAAAAAAAAATCGAAAGTCATGTCTAAACACAGAAATTAAGTTTTCACCAAGCAGTAGACCATATAAATTCAATCCTACCCTGAAAACAATACTAGTTCATGGAAAAAAAAAATCTTCTGGTTTCTCTTTCATTATATTAGTGACGGGATAAGTAGAGGGGAAAAAATCTTGTCTCAACATAAAACTTTAGAAAAAAACTACAAGCAACATTTAAAATTTGTGACTGAACTTGGTAATCAACCAAAAAGAACTTTTAAAAACCTTCAGTTTAAAGGGGAACAATTGCTCAGGATTACAAAAAAAGATTATTTTTCCTCAGTTTGGAGTGAGTTGGGTTTGGGAGTTGATCAGTCTGCATACAGTGAAGAAACGTGAGCATGATATAAAGTAATCTGTCTTTATAATTTGGAGGCAGTCAGTGAGACTATATGGACTTGGGGACAGCTTGGTATGACATGCTTTCTCTTTACCTGGCCTCAGGAAGGTTGATTAGGGATTTCCTCAACTTCTTAACTACAAAGCTTGAGATCTCTACATTAAATGCATGAGGTAATACATAAATAACTCTTGTCTGTCCTTAACATTTCCAAACCTGCCAAATATTAGGGATCACTGATCGCACTGGAAATTTGCCATGAAGTGGAATAAGGTGTTTAAAACAAGCAGTTTCTTTTCATTACACTGACCTCTACAAATGGCCTCAGGTCTTCATTAGCAGCTTAGACTAGGTAGAAAACTAATTTTGCTTTGGAGGAGAAAATAAACTATCATCTTACACCCTCTCAGACCAATAGATTATTCAGCCTCTTTGTTCATGGTTAGGCATGCAAAATGGGCATATCCCCCAAAATTTTAGGAACATTGGCATCATTAACCCAATCCAGAGAATAGAATGGTGCCTGAATGTGCTTGTGTTTTGGGCTGTGATTTTCTTATAACAAGGTTAAATGTACCTGGAATATTTTGCAAAGACAGCACTTAACCCTTGCTAATAATAACTCATTTCAATCACTCTTTTCTAATGGAAGCAGTAGTCCCATAATAGATAAAATGTCAGTTCTGAGCATGATAATGTCTGGCAGCCAGGACTCCATCAGAAAGCATAGCACTTTCTTTTTCTGGCCTAATTAACTGTAGAATGATTCAAGGAAAGGATAGAGATCTTCCTCCTCTTTATTCAAGTGCTTTGGAATATAGAAAATATCCTTTTGCCCACCTTTGCAAAAGATTGAGTGTGTCTTGCATCTTCCAGTTTCTATGTGTGTTCTGCAGATATTGCAGTGTTGTATAAAAATGGGAACCTGATTTTTAATTTAAAACTGACAGAGAACCAGAGCTTGGGGCAAATTAAGGGAAAAAAAATCAATCTGAACTCCTCAAATACTGTGATTTACCTACATATTTATATATTTCAAAGCATAACATGAAAAGTCTTGGAAATATTATTTTTCTTCTTACTTTTTCACTAACCATCTCACTAAAAAATTGACCAATGAGCCAGTATTCTGACAAAGATAGTGATGTTCCATAATTACCCCTAACTCATACACACTTTTTGATGACAAAAAGGTAACTATCTTCCTTTCAAAACTAGACACTCTGTGTCATGATAAAACAGAATTTTATAAGACTCTATTAGACATTTTTTTCTTAAAAACAAGTAAATGTCCTAAACATTCTCACTTTGTGCAACCAAAATGGAAAGAGAACTCCAAATAAAATAAAATAAACGTTCCCTCATGCCCTTCAAAATTCACCAACAGATCTACAGTATGAGTGAAATGTGTGTTCCAGCAAAACATAATCACAGTTCTCACTTTTGTTTTGTAACCACTGTAAAAGAACCACACGGAAATGATACTCCCAGTTTAGAAGATTATTTCTCCATCATAAAAAATATTAGTTGTGGAATTATTTTAAAAATATGAAATACGGTTATAAAACAAATCAGGTAATAAAAATGAGATTTTTGGCTGGTGAAAATTAGCATAGTTCCACTGGAGACAAAGGAATCTATTTATATTAGCTGGAGATTTCATTATTATTTGATATTCAGGGAGCTCGGTGATGACAGAGCTGTAAGGCAAACAGAGAAACAGATGAGAGAAAGGGAGAAATAAGGAATGAGAAGGCATGCAGAATACATATTCATGCTGGTAAGGCAGATCATCTGTCCCTCCAGAAATCCCAGAAAGCACAGAGAGACCACACGTCCATTGGAAACATCTAACATACCTACTGAGAGCTCACTCAATCTCATTACAGTCCTTCCTGAGGCTTGTCTGCCTCTCTCATTCCAAGTCAAAAAGTGAAACAATTATCTAAGCACACAATGGCACAGGATCTCCGCCTTTGGACCTGTCAGCTGATACAGTTCAGACCACAGCAATTAAAGTAATCACAAATTAAAAACTGAGACGGAGGTAAGCCTTAATTCTCTAAGTTTCTGCTTTATCATGCCTGGAATTTTTATGCAAATTAGTCTTCTGAAAAAGCAATATCTGCTAACCCATAGGAAAATGCATGCAACACTCTTCCCGTTAAAAAAAAAATCCCCATGCTTGTAAGAATTTCCTCAATATGTTACAAATACTGATATGAAGTGACCCTGTTGAAAAGCCATTAATGTGCTTTACAGTGTGTGTTTCTTTCCCTTTATGGCAATGAGATGCTAGGGTAGGACTTAAAACACTACGGGAAATTTGGGCACGCCTACTGATATCAAGGGCAAGCAATCACGTCAGCTCTGCTCACAGCTGGAGCTGGCAGATGAGCCTTATTAGCACATCCCAGCTGTACATTGATGCTCCTGAATGCAGCTCAGAATGGAATCCATTTTAGGACTGTTGATATAAAGCAGGTAGGCTTCTCTGTATGCCTGAACATATCATGTTTTCCAGTGATCAGTCCATGCACCTTTGAGTCCCACATAACCCAATCAGCATGCTCCTACCTTAATTTAACACTCCAAGTATCATCTTTATTATCAATTACTTGGCTTAGATTGGGAATGCACAGTTGCTGATTGTCACACAGCTGTAATTTCCATTAATGAATATACTTTATTCTTCAAATATTTTTCTTGAGGATTCATAAGTTCATATGTTATTACAAACTAAAATATATTATTAGATCTTTTAAAAATTAAAGCTTTTTATGTTCAAGTTAGTTATTAAGTGGAGAAGTCATACCTGGTATTACATGCTCCTGGGGAGCAAATCTTTCTTCTGTAAATTCAATACAGCTAAGAATTTCTCATTCTTTTGTATAAACATCACTGTTTCAGAACCACTAGGCTTTATCTAATACAAATCAGGCTTATACTTGTTCCTGTGTTCTGGGGAACACAAAATGCCAAAATATTGTGCAACTGAAAAAACACATTTGCTCCCCATAGTTTCTTTGTGAACAAAAGTATTGGTTTGGCTGACAAAATCCTACTGGTGGCCCTTCTCTTGGTGGAAGTCACAGCAGATTGACAGAGAATTAGCCTGCAGCTATACTTCATAAGAATCTATGATTATAGTTATTCCCCATCATGGAAACAGTTCACTTGTGGGGGTAAAATTAAGAATGTCATATAAAGCTTTAGGACAAGAGCACACTCCTAAAAATCCAGGGGGTATTTTTGTTTACTGTCTTCTCAGCCACTCAGTGATATTATAGAGAACCTTCAGCAATTTACTTCTCATTTCAAATTACCTCCCTGTAACTCTTTCTCTAGAAGCCTCAAACCTGATGCATAGACATTATTAAAGTCAAAATCATTAGGCAGAACTAAATAAAAATTCTGCAACTAAATTTTTAATTGTTGAAGGCTTTTATTTTTGTTCACGTACCAATTCTTAAGCTCAAACCTTTCTGTGTCCACAGGCTGTGTGGGAGGACCTGCATTTTTTAAAAAATCCTATATAATTTTTAAGGCCACTATGTCAATAGTTTAAAATCAAACCACCCACCCTGCTCTTTTGAAGCTGATGCCAGGGACTTGAGTGCATCAAAAAGCTTTGCAACCTGTCCCAATTGACTCTACACTCTAGGTGTTCAACTAGCTCTCAGATAAGTTGAAATTCAGGTTTGACGTCATGCTTGGATCAGACTGATGTGAGCTTTACTATGTTGAAGCTCCAGTTCTTGTCCTTAATCCTTGCCTAATCTATACAAGCCAGTCCAACTCACATCTTTGCACTTAGCCAGGTACCTTCTTGATAAGAATCTGATCTGATCTGGCTCTACCTTGGATCTGTCACATCATTGAGCATATTTCTGATAACTCTGGACTGTGGCTGAACCTGGTTATCATCACTGGACCTGCTCTTCTTCCCCTGCTTGTGTGCAGCCGTGTTTTTCTTTGTCAGTTCTGCTTATGGCTGGCCTTCTCTTTCTTCTTTTTACTGCAATTTGGCAGCAATGGATAAAAAAACTAAATCTGAGGTGTTTTTAGTTACTCATTAGAAAAAGGAAAGCCTTACTTTAGGTTCCTTCTGAAAATAAGAACAAAAAACCTGAAAAACTCATTTGAATAATATCATGCATTCAGAACCTCTGATCTGCAAAAGATAAATTCTGTTATTTTTGTTCCAGTCAAAAGTGATAGATAGAAACTCACCTTTTGAGTGACTGACCATCACTTGTATAACCTGTAGTACACAGGAACAATGGTAATGAGTGCTTAAACGGAAACTCACAGAAAAAATAACAAAGTACCTTCGTGTTTCTTAAGGATGTATCTCGTAATAATTATTTTTACATTTGAAAAACTAGATTATCCAGTAGATTGTGCAGATATAAGTTGCCCCATCAAAACTAATAGCCATTGTTCATGCCCACAGTCTTATTTTACATGCGGAGATAAAAATGGCTGTTAATAAATATAATTGCTAACAGAAAAAACTTAAAAAAAAAAAAACCCAAAGAAATGAATCCATATCACGAAAAATTTTCTAGAAATTTTTATTTCCAATATACTTTTGTCTGTGCCAGTGACACTCACACATCACTCACACAAAAACAAAAAGAAATTAAGAGATTTTATGTGTCATATCATTTCAAGATATAACTACTAAGGATGTTTCCATTGCACAGCTCTGTACTGGAGTGATTGCTAGTAAGAGCTTAGATTCTCTAAAGAACACCAATGCAAGATAGTATAATAATAAACAGTGAAGAGTATGCAATTAAAATTTTCATTCTATAAATGTTTATAATGAAATTCTCAAAGAAATACAAATGGCCTTCAAGATCTTAGAAGTTTTTTCCAACCTAAACAATTCTGTGAGTCTATGAAATAACTATAAGATCCTCTGTCAGTAAGAACACAAATGTTGTATTAAGTTGATTAATTTGTAGTATTTGCTGTAAATAGGTTAAAAATCATTTAGGAAAAAAAAAAAAAAAGAATATATAAACACTTTTTAAAATAAAATTAAGGAAATTGTTCTCATGAACTCCAGAACTACCATTACAGGTTCAAAGACTTTTAGGATATTTATATTTGTATCTAAACATCTGAAAATTTTCAGTCCTATAGTTTATCTATCTCTAACAAAGGCAGAAGTCTTCTTATATATTCTTATAAAGTGTAAGAGATTTTACGTCAGCAGTGAAGTAAGAATGATAGATTTTTTTGTTCACACTGAATTTAAGAAAGGGATGAGTAGAAAAAAAAAAAGCTTCTTTTAAATAACCTATTCTTTAAAAGCTATAGAAATTAAAACTACATTAAAAAACAATGAGAACATTTCATTTTTACATTATTCTAATTTTGTGAAACCACAGACAATAAATTAATCATTTCTTTAAGAAGCCCTCCCAAAGAGTGTCTGAGGCACTAGAACTTGAATAAATTTTGAAAATTCATATTCATCCTTTTTTCAGGCTTTTATCACTATCATTTTCTTTTCCTCTTAACTAATATCACTTTTGTTATCAGCACTTCAACATACCTTCAAAATCTAGACTGCTGTTATTCCTGGCAACATTTTTAAAAGAGTAACTTAAGAAAATGAAAAATAAAAAAAACAGCTAGACAAAATCAACCACCCAAACAACAACCCCGTCTCCCCCCCCTAAAATTAAAGGTGAAAATTAAGAAAAAACCTCTCAGATATTTTGACAGACTATTAGGTTGTAATTTGTATGAACTGAATTGAACTAGTCTGTCAAAGCCTGTGCTCTGAGGTTTTAATGTAAATATAAATATTAATGTGTTGAGATGTCTGGCTTACAGCTTTACTTGGTTTTAATAATAAGTTTTTCAATATAGTCTTTTTGTCGTGATATTAAATTAAATGTAATGAGCTAATTATGAGACAAAAAGCATAGGTTGAATCTGCTCTTAAGAAAGAAGACCACACTGGGAATTATATATTTCTTCCCTATGCACTTTTGGTAAATTTTACCAGCTTGCACACTAAAAAAATTTATCTAGAAAGGCTTTTAGTGTTACTTCCTTCTTTCAGATTCAGAGCACGTGCCTCAGATAGTACATAAACTTAGTTTAACATATGAACTCAATTTCTCATGTTATCATAGAATGTTAATGACAAGGGAAGAGCTCTTTTGTCATATTAAATAGCTAGACAGAGAGAGACAGATTGATAGATGGATGGATGGATGGATGGATGGATGGATGGATGGATGGATGGATGGATGGAGATACTTGCATACTTAAATGTGATATATTTTCCCACTAACACCCTGTTCTTAACTGTGAAGAAAATAACTCCTGGATACTTTATTCTGCTATCCTGAACTTTCCTCTTAGTCCATTATATATTATAAAATCTCTGAACGATGTATTGTATTTCTTCAAATTAAAGAATTTTATCCATCTTAGCCAATGGAACAAAATATGTCTGCCAATTTCTCCATTAAAGCCTCGTTGATAGATTTTACTTAAACTGTATCAAACTTCAAATTTTCTATAATGATTCCAAAAGCATGGCTATGCATAGAAATAGAAATGACTGATAAAAGATGAGTCTGAACTCGCACAATGTTTGAATTCAAGAGATCACTGGAATATTCCAAACAATTACTTACTGTTTTTGAAACTTCAAACCTCAATTTACAAATGAGTTGCAACATTTGCTGTAACCATGGTCATAATTCTAAGTGCTGTTCCTTCCAGAGAACCCAGAAACTTAGACTAATTACTTAGCATTTAAGAGGTTTTAACCCAAGCATACAGGAACAGATGCTATGCTCATTTTATTATGTCCTATTATGCCTGTAAGAAACCATAGTACTGAAGATGTAAAAGATGGCTTTCATTTTCCAGATGATTAGGCCTGCCAGGGGCCACCAGAAAAAAAACTTTTATAATTTTCTTTATTTCTGTATTTATATGAATTTACTTGATTTTGGAGGGAAGGAGAAGTCATATCATGAGTGTTAGATTTCGTCTATAAAAAGCATCCCACTGGAATTCTTAGCAAAGTCTTTATGTCAAGGACATGACATTTTAAGAACAACATTTTGTTCTGAAGCTTGGGAAAGTTCAGATTAACTTGATATTAAAAACTAATCACCATTTCAAAATGGAATTGATCTAATTGAAATGAGAGGCCTAGTCCCTTTACACTATCCTTTAATCTGAATTATTCCCTAGTATTTTGAAGATCACGACTCTTGCCACTTTTAGCATCATGAGTAAGGGGAATTACTTGAAACCTAAGTGCAAACTGATCTATTTGACAGATTCAGAAGTCCTTGCAATCTATAGCTAAACCAGTAGTGAGACAAGGTAGAGAACATTTAATAATTTAATAAGATTTTATTTGGGTATTCAATTACCAATGGATTAAAATATAGATATTTTCACTTCTGAGAATTACTAGGAAACAGTATTATATGGTCATTCAATTTTTAAATAGAGCTGTTGGAGAACATTTTCATTGGAACATCTCTGTAAAAAAAGTGTTTTCCTGGGAAGAGGGAGCAGGTTTCTTTTCACAAATGCTTTTAAAATCTAACCTAGAAAACTGCGTAAAAATAATGGCCTGCAGGCATGGTGATTTAGCTAAGTTGGTTTAATACCAATGTAGTTATAACCCAGCTTTTCAGAAAGATATTTGCTAGAAAATCAGTCATCCAAGGGTTCCAGGCAATTAAAAGAATGCTAGGATATGCTCTCATCATTTAAGTCAAGAAAATAATTCCTGCAAAATGGCAATGTGAATAACAGAAAAGCTATTACTGATAGTCAAATAGTCAAAGAGATTTCTACCTGATATAATTCAGAAAAAAACATGCCATAAAAATAAGTAAAGGATAAGAGATAAGTTGTGTACTGTAACACAAACTACAGAAATATAAATTAGACAAAATATGATTTGAAAATAGAAACCTGGCTGAGAATATGTTACAAACTCTCTCACAGCTATTGATATTAGAAAATTATAATCACTTCTAAATCCATAAGGCATGAATGCAAGAGTGCACAAAGCTAGAAGAGGAAAAGCAATAACAACCAAGATTAATTTATAAACTAAAAATAAGAGAGGATGTTACAAGCATGTGACAATCATTTTAGTACATAAAGTTGAAAAGCTGCTAAATGCCAGAGTTTGTATGTTCTTTCTGCCTTTCACTGACTGAAGGTTTATCTCCCTGGCCTGTTGTGTGTCATGAATTCGTAGCATGGATTAAATTATAGTAAAGTTTATTTGTCTTTGAAGGAATGATATTGACAACGTAACACTGAGAAATACTACAGTTCTCCAGCTTTTAACATTTACAAATACAGCACGCTTTTCCATGCTTTATTACGAAGAAAGTACAGTACAGTTCGCTGCATTGTCAAGTTATTTTTGCTAATATTGAGAATATTCTTTCTCTTAACAGACTTCTTACACATGGATTTTTCTGACTCTAGAGTTTCTTAATATATTTACTGTAATGCGAATTAGCAAAATAAAATTAATCTGTCTTTCAACCTATACTATAAAAAAATCAGAAATAAAAGCAAATGTAAATTAGAAAAACTAATTTGTTGTCTGTAGAAAAAAAATTCATAATAAAATATCTCATCCTGGACTTCCAATCAAGGTCCATCAAGACTTCAGAAGGTATTCATCTTTATGGAGATTTTTATGTAATTTCTGTTTGCATACTCAAATTTAACAATAAAGTAATTACTTTTAGAGTTATGCACTATTGAAAAATAAAAGAACTATCTATCTATCTATACTATCACACAGTAAAGTATATCATTATATTTGAGTTGGATTTAGCTTAAAACAACTATTTCTGAAAGTGTGAAGTGAGGGTTTCAATTTTATTAGGTTTAGAAATGCTTCAGCTGTTGATTGACACAGTGGTTTGACCTCCTAACAAAATATTACACCATGAGAAGTTAAAATGGGGAAGAAAGAAAATGTAGTCTTGGTAGTGAGTTTCCACAGAATGTATTAAAATTGAATGAACTATATCAACAAAGAACCATTCCTCGCATTTGTACATCCTACAGATTTAAATGTGTCATTCTTCAGACTGATATCACCTCTGTCATCCTCCTCTATGCCAGTTCTGTGTATAATTTTAAAGAAGTTTGAACCCCTTCCCTAGAAGAGCTGGGCGACATGAATAATGTGGATCATCAATGCTTCACTTTCTTTATGTTATCTCCCGAGGGAAATGTGGCTGTCATAAGACATGTCCCAGTTGGATGAGATGGGTTTTGATTTTTTTCCCTCGCATTTTAAGCATGCACACTATAATTTCTATGTACTAACATTTATTTAATAGTTTATAAATGTGACTTAAAACAAAACCAAATCTTCAGGTTTGGAGATCTTATCCTAGCCTGCTTATTTTGTCAAGTACTGACACCTCAGACTGCAGTCCTTCTTTGTACGTGGACCTCCTGTGAGCAGTCACTAGCAAAAATGGAGGTAAATGAACACATTTTATAGTCTTAGTAAGCAGCATATAAACAATTTAGAAAACTGATATTAAAAGTTTAAAAAGCTTTGTAAAAGAGCAAGCTTTTGTCACTATTTTAATCTTCATTTAAAAAATACAAACTTGTTAATGGTTACTCAAAATTGTATTTATATTATCTGATTATCTATTCATAAATTCAGAGCTGAACAATGTGCAAATTATTTATATCAGGACAATCACACCTGCACTAAAAGACTAAGAGACACACACTCAAAAAAAAAAATCAAAAATAGCTAAATAAAAAAAGGCCAGACCAAAAGTTGAACACACAAATAGGAGCAAGAGATTTGCATTTTTCATTGTGAGACAAAGTATGGAAAAGGATAAAGATAACAAAAGCATTAAATGGACTTTGACACCTATAATTCAGGGCTAACCAACATGCAGACAACTATCTGCAGGATTTAACACTCCCAGTCAAAGGAAATGTTCCATGGCTCTTGGAACATAAATAGTTGAATCAGGCTACATATTACAGCTGAATTACACAGCTGACCAAGGCAGAGTCACCAGCTACAAAGCTGTTATGTGTGTTCTTGGTAGAACTCTGAATGAGCTGAACTCTGAAAAAAATCTTAATTACTAATACATAAGAGGTGAATCTTGGGAGTTTAAACTCTAATGTGAGATTTTATTATTTCTCTAAATATTCCAGAAAACATGAAATAATGAAAAGACTTTTAAAAATCAAGCACTCTTTTAAACTAGGTAGAAGCTGTATAGACATAATAGAGGTACCGATTGCTTAAGATTTAAATAAAAACAAACCCGCAAGAAAATTCCCATTGCTATATTAATTTTCTATAACTCTTCTAGCAAGCCAGTATTCAAATAATTTAACTTCCTCTTTATTTATATCTACTAACATAATTCAAGTTATAGAAGCAAGTTATTATATACAGGGGTTTATCAGAACTATGTAATTTGAGGCCAGTTTTGTCTCCTAATTCTGTAAAATAACCAAAGTACTAAAGCAAAACTTCAATAAAATTACATTTTCTTCAAGGCACATAGATATTATAACAAATGTTAATGCTTGTGTTCTTAGAACCTCACGTATTATAGTTTTGACTCAGATTGATTTTCTTCATTGTAGCTCTTATGGAGCTCATTCAGATTTGTTATGCTATGAATGTTGAAAAAACAGTGATGTTGTCTTTACTGTTGAACAGTGCTTTCACCAAGTCAAGGTCTTTTCTGGTTCTCATACCACCCTACCAGTGAGTAGAATGGGGGCCACAAGGAGCTGAGAGTGCACACAGCTGACCCAACCTGACCCAAGGGATAATCCTTACCATATGCCATTGTATTAAGCATAAAGATGGGAGAAGAAGAAGGAAGGAAGGGACAATCAAAAGGATGGTGTTTGTCTTCCCAAGTCACCATTTCATTTGATGAACCCCTGCATTCATGCTAATGGATGGACACCTGCCTGCCCATAGGAACTGATAACTGAATTCCTTATTTTGCTTTGCTTGCATGTGTGGCTTTTGTTTTACTTGTTAAACCATCTTTATTCCATTTCCCTTCTACTGCTCTGGTTCTTTCCCACATCCCACTGCAGAGGAAAGAGAATGATAAACCATTACATTGGCAGAGCAATTTCTTGGATTACCTTTGTGAAGGTATCTTTTCCCTTCTGGCAGTTCTCAGAGCAAACAAAGGCTCCTATGAGGAAAAGCAACTGCAGATTGAAGGCTCTGGTGACTGATGGTAAAAAGCCTTATTTAGCCCTCTCTCTCAGGGGGGCAGACTGCAGCAGATCCCTACCCAACATCCCTCGGGTTATTCTTCCCTGTTATCTTGACCTTGAGATTCAAAACTGGCAAATCTCCTGGTATTTGCCACATGATACAAAACACACATACATGATACAAAAAGAGTCCCTGAATAAAACATCTGTCTGATATTTGCTACACTTACAAATAACATTCATTTTTCCACTTATTGGATAATTTTATCAAGGAAAAAAGGCTTACAGAAATAGTCATAAACATTATGTTTCTATAGGAACATATTTCTTCTTAGAAATGCAAGAAGAAAACAACAGAATTTTATGTACCTTGCTGTAAGCAAAGAAAGACCTGATATTTATGCTGAATATTTCCAGGGGAATAAAAGAAATGTGAAACCCCACAGAGAAATTATAGAATGTGTCTCTCTCTTCAGTAACTAATGAATATATAAATTGCTGAGCACACAGGTAAATACTTTGGGGAAAGCCTTTCTCTCTGTATTGAATATTGTCCTAAATTGGAAGCACCTTGGAGTAGGGTTATTTTTTTAACAGGTTATTGTATTTCTGTTTAAAACACCAGTTGAATGTAGTTTATTTTATTAGTAATAAAGCTTTTGATTCTCTTTGCAAAGCTCTTTGAAATCTGTTGATGAAAATTACTACAGGAAAGTCAGTTGTTTCTATTGTTATTATTGTATGTGTAATTTAAATGTGAGAAGTTCACAAGGAATTATATGCTGTAATATATTAACAGTTAGAAGCAGAAATAAAAGGAACTTTGCAGGGACTTCTACTCCACCTCTACAGAGAATTATTAGGGGAGAGGAGAAGGAGGAGGGAAATAAGTAAGCAACCCCTTGCGGGTTTTCCACATTAGTTAGGAAACTAAGGGGTCTCACAGGGAAATATTCATCTGCATGTATGATTAATCAATACGATAAATTATGCAAATTAAGTGTTATGGTTTACAAGTCACTTGTAATTAGCTCACGTGAACACAGTTCTGTTTTAGCCATTCTGGAAGGAATCTAAAGAAAAAGATCATTACAAATACTGATTAGGCAAATTCTATTTAAGCAAGATGGAATCAGTACACCATTGTAACTTATAACCAAGAGACTTATCCCAAAACCCCCCAAACCTGACGTAAGCAATCTCTCTTTTTTTTTTTTTTTCCTTCACTGGCACAATTTATTTGTGGAAAGAATATATGTTTCTTCTATTACCTAAGATAAGACTTGCTGAAAAGTGTTAAAAAAATGTTTTGATTCAATTAGTTACAATGCACTCCAATGGTTATATTACTAGCAAAAATATTGAAGGAATGGTCAGCAATCAACCACAGTGAAGGGCAAATATTGCAATTTTCTCTATTCAGAAATCTAATGGCTGGAAAACAGAGTGTGAGAAAGTATTACAGTGGTCCCTAACAGGAAATAGCTGAATAGCAATTTCAATTTCTTAAATTGTGGGCAAGGCAATTCATCCTTCCAAGTGTTAGCACAAGCCTCAGTTTTAAAAAAAAATAATTAACCATACCATACTGCAGAAGTAACCAAGTTCACCTGGACTTGTTTGATCTCGAAAATGCTTTATCTTGATTTTATGTGTATTTCCAAATAATTTAAGAAAATTGCATTGTGGTGCCAACTTCCTCTGTCATGGGTTTACTGTCATCTAGGTTGTTCTACTTGCTATGATAAAATGGTCCAGCCTATTGCTTTTGCTGTGATTTTGAAATTTTAAAGGCATATTATTATCTAAATTCCTACCTTAAGTTTGGTTTATTTCTTTTGCCACTGTATGGTTTTTATCCTATAATAAAACAAGCTACATAAAGAAAAAAAAAGTGGTCTTACAAGTCTGCATAACCTTAGTACCTTAGTGTAAGTAAGCCAAAGGTGAACACAGAGTGTACTTTGTTAACAAGTATGGGTTGAGAAGTATAACCGTAATCCTGAGCAACAACGCTCAAGACTGAGAATGACATCAACTCCTGTCAATGTAGTAGTTATTACTGCAAAAAGATAGGGATGCTGACAACGTGCCATATCAGCATGTAATTAGGGTGGGATTTATATTATATGAAGGAATATAGGCTAGAAATTCAGTGCAAAACAGTTTTGGCAGGATGAAAAGAAACTGCCTCAAGTTGTGCCAGAGTAGGTTTAGATTAGATATTAGGAAAGTTTCTTCATGGAAAGGATTGTTAATCATTGGAATGGGCTGCCAAGAGAAGAGGTGGAGTCACCATCCCTGTAGGTATTTAAAAGGTGTGGAGATGTGTGGCTTAAAGAGATGGTTTAATGGTGGACTTGGCCGTGTTATTTTAATGGTTGAACTTGATTATTCTACAGGTCCTTCCCAATCTAAATTGTTCTATGACTCTATTCTATACAATTGTTTCTCTATCACAGTAACAGAGAAGATTCTGTTTAAATAGACTGACAGTATTTACCTGAATGATCAAGAAAAGACAGTCCCAAGACACAATATAATCCTGATTGATGGCCAGCTTAGCACTTGCCTCAGTCAAGACAGTAAGCAATATAAATCACTGGGTTCCGTCTCAGGCAAGTTAATCGAAAATCTGTCTTTAAAATACTACAATTATAAGGGAGATATGAATTAACTACATCAAATAACAGTCCTCAAAAATTAAGATGTAGTTTTTGTCCTAAAGACTTTGTGTTTCATTTCAAGACAAAGACCTCTTCTCTTTTTCTGTGTGGACTGCCTTCCTTAGTCCAGTGCTTCAGGTAAATCATAAATCTGTTGGGTTTTTTTTCATACAAACTACAAGCCTTTGCATTCACTTTCTTCTCGATTTCATTTTCATCAAATTTATTTATGGTGTCTGTTTATTCTTTAGTAATGACAAAGCTGTGATAAGGCTGTAGACAAAAGTCAAATATATAGTTGAAACATAGTCTGAACGATTTCCACCTGAATGATTTCTTCAATGTGTAATTGCGTTGCACTACAGATCCTGGCATGCTCATCAATCTGCCCCTGTTTGAAGTTACCATTCCCCTGGGAAAAGGAAAATATCACATGAAATTGCTTGAGTGAGCTGTTCTGTCTCTGTGTTTTCCCAAATGGTCAGTCTGGGAGTTGTAATGTTAGGAATCATAAAACAATGTTTTAATAGGAAAAAAAAAAAAAAAAAAAAAAAGTCCAAAAACAGACTTAGATGCAATGAGGTTATTAGGTCAAATAAACAGAAATGTAACATGCATTTTTAAATAATATATATACTTTTCTGGTACATAATCTTCCCTATTTAGTATCATTAGATTTAGTTACAGGTGATCACAATCACAGATTTATTTTGGTGAAGTGTCTTCTACAAATGGTTCATATCTTCCATTTAGCTATTCACAATTTTTATACCAATATAAAAGAACATCCTAGAAGTTGAAAAATCAGGTAAAAAGAAACCAATCTGAAAATTAAAATTACTTTTGAAAACTTGTTTCAAACATTTATATATGTTTTATGATAGTGTCATATTTTTCTCTACTTGCTTCATTTGGTAGAAAATAAAATTTGCTTACATTCCCCAAATGCTGTAATATTTTATATTTTCATTTAAAATATTTTTTCTCAAAGTATAGCTTTAGGATTTATTTACTGTACATTATTTCAACACTGATCTTATTACAGATTATCAGTTATCTCCCAGGGTGTTCTGGACTAGTCTAAGCACTATAGTATCACAACTTTTCAAAATATATTTGGTGGATGAAGGTTCATTTCATAGCTGGAGAGCCAAAATAGAGGAAGATTGCTACATTTTGTGCAGGAGGCAGCTGGAACCTCTTATAACTAAGTAATTTTCATTATGCAGCCTTTGATATGTTCAAAGCACATGTCCCTCTGTTTTTAATTGCTACTGTGAATGTACAGCATATTCAGAAATTTGTCGTGAAAGATCTCACGTTTGACAATTGTTAAAAATGGGTGACTATTTTCCAAAAAAATTTTTTTAGGTTGCTCACTTCATATTTCATGAACTGTCCTGCACACCAAATGAGAATTCATCCCAATTAGCTTTTAAAACACTAAGTAAGTAGAGCATCCCTCTTTCAGAAGAGAACTTTATTTTAGTCATTGCATACTTCCCGGGTTCTTACGGACTGCAGCAATTACAACCTTTAACACTGCTTGCTTTATCTACATCTCTCCTATGCAATGAAATAAATGCAAAAATATTATTCCACTTTTAAAAAGATTTTTACAACTTTATTAATGTTCAAAATATCTTATAATCTCACATTTCTAAAACATTGATTTTTGCAATATGTCCCTACTCTCTTATGTGGTTTCCAACTTAGGATCTATCTTTTTTAACAATATTTCATGAAGATACCTGCCTATTACAAGGAGTGTTGTCAAGTGAACAGGTTAATAACAGTAATACGTTATCTATTATGTGAATATTATTGAAGCATTTTGTCATTCTGTTTCTCATCTACATCTGAAAAGTCAAATAATTCTAAAGCAAATGGCATATTTCAAGGTACTTTTTTCCATCCCAATAATTTTTTGCATTTATATTTATTAAAAATTTTAAATCTTCAATTGAAATCAAATTACATATTGTTATTCCAGTGGTGACCAGAAAGATAAAATTATTGTTTTTCTTTCTTTTCCCTTCTAAGGGTTTTTGGAATGTGTGGAGCAAACTTTAGAAATTCTAAGAGAGGAAAAATACTGTAATCATAGGACTCTTTTTAGTATCTTATTTAGTTGCTAAACGCATGGCATTTAGGAAAACATTATTTTTTTTTTTCAAGGTTGATCTTAATTATTTAACAGCAGTACTGTACGAACAATGTCATATAGGTCTTTTTGGATTATATTATTAGATTTCTTGTGCTCTAGACAAAGAAATAATTTTTTGAATCCACCAGAGGACCCTATGTAGCCATTAAGGAAGGCTTTTAATGAGCTCTAAACACAAATTTTATTGCAAGATATGGAAGAAAGACTCTGCAGACATATTAAACAATATATATATATATATACATAAAGAAAATAATTTGTCTTTCAGGAGAAATTTCCTTTCAGACAGTGATAAAAGTACATTTTTACTTCCTTTACTTTTTTCTTGTCAGATCAATTATGAATGGGTGAATGACCAAGAAATAACCACTGTAAGTATTTTTTTAGAATGATTAATGAAGGTAATTCTAAGTTACCACAGTCTTTTACATATACTATTTTTTCCTAAAGAACTGTTTGTCACTGACTGAAGAATATGAGATTTGCAGTTTTTGCTGAATGTTGGTATCTGTTTTCCTATTTAGTAACAAATTTTGGATCTTGCAGAAAGGAAAATATAATAATATGCATGAATCCTCAAGCACATAGAATATGATTTCTAACCATCAGCATTTTTTAAAGCAGACTTCTTACTTTTGGAAAAATAGAATCAAAGCCACAGAGAAGAAAGCAAGCCACGGTCACCAGCGATGTTTCCTTCATAGGGCCCTTCAAGAGTTGAATCTTCTTAGAGAGAAGTGTCATTTATTTATGTAGCATTTCTCTTTGGTTCTAAATGGGAGAACATAAAGACAAATGAATGGATCAAGGTATTATAAGTAGTAGCTATCCTAGCAGGGCACCTGTGTGGTTTATTATGCATGGGTAGGGGTTCTATACTGATATATTCCTAATTATAGTAGGTTTAAGATTCATGTAAAAATTTTAAACAAACCCTACAGCAAATGTCCACTGTAAATGTGACCACAGCATGTGTCTGGGAAAATAATTGTGAAAAAACACAGGTTTGTACTCCAGAAATTCACAGGATGATTACATTAGAAGGGTGAGTTTCTAAATGAATCAGAGCTACCCCAGAAGGGGTGAAATAGTTTAGCATTTTGAAGCTTCAAATGGATTCTGGTTTCTAAGGATTTTTTGAACTCTCAATGAACTGACTCAGAAAACCATATTTGCCTTTTTTTAGTCAACCTATTTTTTTCAAACCTCCTTTTATACAAAACTTGTTTGTGTTCCTTTTTAAATAGCATATGTATTGTTAGAGTAGCTTAATCAATTTTATGCCAAAACTTATCTAGGCTTTACTAAAGCCTTCAACTGGAGTATTGAATGTTACTTGTTCTCTCAGAGCCTTGGTACAAAGGGTTGGAATGACAGCATACAATTTCATACTTGCAGCTCAGTCTTTTAATCAGCTGTGTTTCAGAACTGTACAAGCAAAATAAAATTTTCTGCTGTTTTAAAACGTCACAAATGCATACGAAGATAATTACTTGCATAGCTAATAGACTGTTTTAGTATCTTCTCTGCAGAGTCCTTTCTTGTCATAGTTCTGTCAAAGTTTAATGCTTTAAATTCAAGTATATAATTTTAATCTAATGCATAGAACAGCTAATATTTCAAGCATTGTGATATTTGCACTGAATCAAAAATGTGTAACTAGTTTAATAAGACGTCTAGACTGAGTTGGTGCTCAGCAATTATCTGACAATTTAAGTGAAAACTTAAATTTGTGTTTTGGTTTTTTGTTTTAGATGTTTGGGTTTGTTTCTTCTTTTCTGTTTTGTTTTTTTTTTTTTTCTAATCAAGCAAGGTGAGCCAATTCAACAACACTCATCTTGGCTAAGGAAGATGAATGATTACCCATACAATAATGAATATTAAGTAAGAAGGTTTTGAAGTATGATTTTCTCTTCTCTTTGCTTCTAAAATAGCCATTTTATTAGGTGTGAATTTTAGCATTCACCCTCTATTATGATATAGATTTTCTGTAAAAGTACAGAGTCTGATCACAAAACACAATCAGTTGCATTATTCTGATTATGAATATTCAGCTCCAAACATTACTCTTTTATAGGAATTCCCCACCTTTACAGACAAGCTGCAATCTGCCTTGTCTTTACCCCTTAAGATTTGTATATACCGAAAAAACTCTAGGCTAAGAGACATGTATCAAGAAAGTATTTAACAACTTAAGTACTTCTACTGATCAGAGTATTAATTTCTTTTCCCAAGCCAACATCTTAAATATTGGATAGAAAAACTGTAATGGATGTTTTTCTTACACTAGACATAAAATAAGAATTTCAATAGAACTGAAAATTCCCTCTTTTCTCGCTCTTATCTTTCCCCTTTTTACATTGCAACTGATTGTGAAGATATAAGGAAAAATGAAACATGATGGCTATGGTCTCCTCTAGTGACATCCCTCACAGCTGTTAGTTTTCTCTTCCTCTGAGGGGCTGGCTTTTGTATTGATTGGTGTACAGACAAGCAAGTAAAAACCTAGCATATACGTGGGCTAGTTTCATTGTGTTTTCCACCTCATCCTTGTTAGTTTGGTCTGTACTGGAGGGATCATAGAAGCCACTTATCATTCTTGTTGCCAAAGGGCATCTTGCCCTTCATTTACTTGGCCTTGCAGAGGTAAATTCAACTTGTTAGAAATAATAAAATGGCTGGTTTCTGGATGTTATTTGCAGAAATAAATGAAAGTTACATCACTGTGTGCTCATGGACACGTTTCTAGTAATATTGATCTAATACAAAAGGCAGATACTATTCAGCAACTAATATAATCAGTATGTAATGATTATCTTTTCAGACAAATTCCTCTTAATGTATTTTGAAATCACTTACAGACAGACTCAAGAGGCAAAGTGGATTTCATGCAGGCTATTACCAATTGTTTTTCTTCTCTGACCAAGAATGAAACAAAATATAACAAAACACACTACAATAGTATTACTAGGCTTATGTTCCATAGAAGCAACATGTGAAAACATTGAATGCATTTTCTTTTTTAAGAATATGTAGCTGGCCATATGTTCCTCATCAAATAGAAGGAAAATAATGGAATGGACAGCTTATTGCTATGAACTCACAAAACTATGGCTTTTTTAAAATGTTAAAAAATAGCATCACGGAGGCTATACTGTACATGGTGGCACAAATCCAGCACTAGATTTTGGGGGGGTGGTTTTCTTTAACAAAGTAGGTAAATTTTGGCTTGGGTACCCCACAGGCTATAAAAAGTCTGAAAAACACCACTTCAGTATTTTAAGTATTACCTCAATTTAAATATTTCTTATTTTACTTTTATATTTCATATTGTATAAGTAGTTTTGAAAGGAAATAAGACCTATTTCATTCAGAAAACATGGAAACAGAATATTACAGAAATGCCTAACCACTTACCATTTCTTGCCTGAAACAAATTCTCTATAAAATCTCCATGGTGTTAAAGGCACACTTTTCTTTGCACTGATTAATAATGACATCTGTACAAAAAGGGCTGTACACAAAGGAAGCTACAACACATTTTGAAAGAATCACTAGTGCCTCAAAAGAAAAATGCTACTAAAACATAGCAGTAACTTTAGTACATCTTGATTTTATTATCATCTTAAAAACACACTTGAGAGATGTCGATCTTGCAATCTTCATACAGATAATTCAACAAGAAAATTTCCACATCAACTGGTATTTAGAACCGAAAGTTTCCAGTTAAGCAACAACATGAGCCCGAGGACCTCATTTGACTGTGT
This sequence comes from Petroica traversi, assembly GCA_025920805.1. Taxonomy (NCBI): domain Eukaryota; kingdom Metazoa; phylum Chordata; class Aves; order Passeriformes; family Petroicidae; genus Petroica; species Petroica traversi. The sequence continues at coordinate 17,422,168 of JAHLSL010000017.1, forward strand.
CAAAAAGCAGAATCTTAGAATCATTCAATTTGGAAAGAAAGGTTACGGTCATCAAGTCCAACTATTAAACTAACACTGTCAAGCCCACCAAAAAACCATCTTTTCAAGTGAAACACCTACATGTCTTTTAAAATCCTATAGCAATGGTGACTCCACCACTTCCCTATGTAGCCCATTCCAAAGCTTGACAATCCTTTCAGTGAAAGATATTTTTATCCTAATATACAGTCTAAACCTACCCTGGAGAACTTGAGAGCTTTTTTATATTATTCTATCACTTTTACTTGGCAGAAGAGAACAACTCTCACCTCGCCATAACCTTCTTTCAGGCAGATGTAGAGAGCGATAAGGTCTCCCCTGAATCTCCTTTATTCCAGGCTAAACAACTCCACCTCCCACAGCTGCTCCTTATAACACCTGTGCTCCAGACTGTTCACCAGCTTTGTAGCCATTCTCTGTGCATTTTCCAGAACCTCAGTGTCTTTCCAGTAACATGGGGCACAAAAGTGAACACAAGATCCTAGGTGCAGTCTCATGACTATGGGACCAATCACTGCCCTGGTCTTTCTGGCCAAACTATTTCAGATATAAGTTAGGAAGCCACTGGCCTTCTTGGCCACCTGGTCACATGCTGACTCAAGTTCAGCTGACTGTCAGCCAACATCTGCAAACCCTTTTCCACCAGGCAGTTTTCAGCCATTCTTCTCCAAGTCTGTATTCTTGCATGGGGTTCTTGTGGTACAGGACCTGACACTTGAGCCTCCTGATGTTGGCCCATTGATTAAATCACCAATTGTGAAATCCTGTTCATTCAAAACAAGAACTCGCTGCAACTGAAATGTTCAGCTCACACCAGAACTGGAATTTGTAAATGCACTGGAGGGTCTAGTGAAGAGAAGAATTCAATATTTTTCTTAGAGAAAATTTGCAAGTTCAACTCTTTCAACTCATCAAGCATTTATGTACATACTACTAAAAATATAACTGGTTTTATTGACCATGGAGGATTTTAAAAATTCTTTTTATGACTGTGACACTTAATTCATTGATGTTATTTAAATGCAAATTTTTTATGTGCAAGATGATTATTGAAGCTTGGTTTTCTTCCAAGTGTTTTCACTGGGCCATAATGTATGCTTTAAGACCAGTCTGTTTAGACAGTTTTAGGATAAATGTAATCACTCTGAATAAATCCAATTCTATTTGTTTCCTTAGAGGTTTCTCCAATACTTTGATGCATTCTACTTCTCTGTCTTTCCCTTCAAAGTCCAAATGAATTCCCATTAGAGGCATTATAAAAATATATCCTCAGGGCTATGATTTATTCCTAGGCAGATTGACTAAAACATAGTTTTCTTCTTCTCCTATCTCACTATTTTGCAATGGGGATTCCCAAATGCGAAGTCTCATTGACTTAGATTAAAAGGTTATTTAGGTGCTAATTCATCTAAATAACCAATTTTTAAGTACTGGTCCCAATGATGGAATCATAAAGATCCATATATGATTCATTAGAGAAGTTGGTCATCTTAAAATGCTCTTCACAAAAATGTGCATGTTAAATAGGGATCCACACCCACAGTTAGTTCCTGCTTCTCCATTTTGAGAAGATTCAGTCTGTGACTCTCACTTGCCCGGCCCCATCTAAACTATTCTATCTTGCTTGTTCTGGATGCCAGAATGGACATATCAGATATGAATTGAAAATGTTTTCACTTTACATACAGTAACAGATACCTGTCACCCAGAAAGAGCACACGGTTAGATTTTAATCTTGTGATAAGTGTCTTGAGGAAAGGTGTGGGAAAGACTGAAAGTTGTATTTTCAAAGGTTTACCTCAACATTTTATTCACTGACTTCCATTTGGCTCACAGATGCTTTGGTTATGTTTATGCTGGTAAACAGAATTGACTAGAACTAACATGTGGATGACTAAATTGATGTTCCTTCCTCATTCAGACCTCATTCACACTGTTTGGGAGGAATACCTTTAGTTCTCTTCAAAAACTTTGTTCTTCTCCAGACAACTTGGCAGAGCCTGGGAAGGCATTAACTATCATGAACCCAAACTATCGGGGATTATTTACATGCCCTGAACACTAAGTTTACTAGTATGACTTTAATGATCTAGGAAAATGCAAGACCTCCTGATTGTCAGGGGAAGGCATTACCCAACTAGGAAGAAGTATTGCCTCTTATTTTTACCACAGCCTGGCAAATTTACTCCCCTAGAATCAGAGACTGGTCATGGAAAAGGGGAACACCACCCACTTTTACCTAGAAAATAGATGTGAAGCTGATTTCCTCTAGAGAAGATCCCAAAAAAACCCCAGTCAAACAACTAGACAAAACAACCCAGCTTTCTCACATTTTAGATGAACAATGGAATGCAAAAGAGAAATTTCAAAACAGGTTTGAGTAAAAACCTTGATGAGAAATAGTCTGAGAAATAGAAGAAAGTGTGAGAAATACTCTGATTTTATGAATCTTAATGAGGCATGGGCGAGAGAATTAAATGAAGTCACCTGGTTACAACTGATTAATTTTGGGCATATGCAAAGGAGGAAGGTCAGTGCAGCAGATGAGGCTCTCAGCATTATAGCTCTATGTGAATAACTTTTCACCAATGATCATAATTTTTCCATAACTTCAGGTTAGGATAAGCAAGATCTACCCTCCTTATTTCAGACTAATCTGCACTTTAAGCAGATCTGATGAACTCTTCTGATGTATGAACACATCCAAGTAGGAGAAGGATAAATGTGTATACCACTTGTGCTCGAATGCCATGACAATTCAGGAAGAACTATCAGTTCAGGAAGATCGGGGGTCCAGGAAGAGTGAGTCACATATAAATAATACATATTTAAATAATGAGTCACAAACTGGACTGTCTCTGGTTGTCTTATAACCTGAATAACTCTGGTCTGTAAGGCAACTACTCTTTTCAGGTACAGATAGGGTAAAAAAAACATTAGATGCTGTGGAAAAAGTTATACAGAGGATGCTCTAAGCAGCTGCAAAACGTATGCTCCATTTCAGGAAGATACACACAGAAACTATATGGGAAAAAAAAAAAGGTAGGAAACAGAACACAAAGATTTCTGGTCAAAATACTTTGTGCATTGCAAAACCCCTGACTTAACATTTACCAAAAAGCCCACTGTGATTAGAGTATAATGCTAAGGGGAAACATACATGTAATACATATTTATGACCTTAGTGAGAACCGGCTCTATTAACTTGAGTACAGATGGCCCGACATTTCTGAGGGAAATATTTTCATTGAAAAGCATTTCACTGAGTCTGAGTGCTTTGATTGACTCATCTCAGGTTTGACTACATTTTGCCAAATCAAAGGCAAATCCTCTAGTCCTGCTAGACTGCTTCAGAGCAATCAATTTACTCCTGCCAAGTTTGGCAGGTTTGGGACCGATCGACCAGAATACTTCCAGAGCAGGGAATCTGAAAGTTTTGATTGCCAAAAGCTAGGACAGGTTCACAAAGCTTATTTGTTCTGGGTCAGTCTACATGATGAATCTGCCCTGGAAACATTTGGCTGTTGTTACCAGCTCTGGAATGAATTGTCTGGTAACAGAACAATTACCAAGATCCTGTAACTTGCTTGAGAGTGTACACACACACAGTGAGGCTGAAGGTCTTACTATAACCTCCAGTTTGAGAGTCTGAGAGGCACAGAGCCAAAAAGCTCTGAAGGGCTCAGACGACCTCTTAGACATTGCAAGCTCTGTGTAAAAAGACCAGGACCTAAAAGCCCTTACAGGCTTCTCCATTCTGCTTTTCAAGCTTATCTGTATGGTAAAGCATCCTGAACACTTCCAGAGTTGCTTAACAATGTTACTTGTCAGTTCCTCTAGTCAATATTATTCAGTATCTTAGGCTCAAGTGCAGCACTTCTGGAAATTCTTCTTTCATAGACAGCTGTGTGTGTATACATATACATATACATACACATACACATACACATACACATACACATACACATACACATACACATACACATACACATACACATACACATACACATACACATACACATACACATACACATATATATTATGTGACTATATGTAGACACACAGAGACATATTTACAAATACGTATGTGTACACATGCACATGCAAATGCCTGCGTATAAAAAAGATATGTGTGTGTGTTTCTGTATGTGTGTGTGTTTGAATTTAATTCGAGGAAGCAAGTCAGTCCAAGGGATCCAGTGACCAAGAAACCATTAAAAAGGGTAATGTCCATAAATCTCACACTTGTGGGAGTACCTAATGAATGCAGTAAAACACACCAAATAGCCTGTTCTATATAGCAATGGAGACACTGCAACACAACAGATGTCTTTATTTGTAAGAAAGGTAAAGGAAGCAATACAGGATAAAAATCATGTTTTCATTGTTTTTCTCAGCTACATAAGTTTGAAAGGCTTATTTTCTATTTTTAAAATATTCTCTCCTTTGATTATTTTATCCTTGCAGTCAGATTTCAAATCAAATTTTAAATGAATAATGCTCTGGATTTTTGGTCTCTTATCTCTGTTCATTGTCTTGCCAGGCTAGTTCATTTTTGAATTTAGCTTAATCAGCATGAATACAGCTGTGAATTGTAAAAAAAATTAAGGAAAACCATCCAACATTTCATTTCCATGTCTTTCCATCAGTTGTTTAAATCTGCATTTCTGAAGTACTTTCAGGCTTTTTACATCGAGACTTCTGCTTCGTAAATGGAAAACTACAGATTGAGTTATTAACATAGTTGTGCTGATGGATAGCAGAAGAGAAAACAGGAGTAATAAATTAATAATATCAGATGACTCAGTAGGTTGGTGCAAGGCCAAAGAAACTGAAATCCTTTCTTTGATCTGGGTATGAGATCATTCTTTGGGAAATGGCAAAGGTACAGCATATTTGGTATCTCAAGGATTGGTCTCAAGAAAATGATGTAATTAGTAATGTTAATACAAAAGGCAAAGTAGTGCAAGGAAAAAACACTGAAAAATAATGTAGAGATGGTTTCCTTCTGGGCTTGTGGGCTAGGAAAGAAAGGAAGCCAAAGTTTTCCAAAAAATTATAAAAAATCATTGGGTGAATATATGTGAGATGGCGGGACAACTTATTGGGAATAAAATCTAGGAATAAAAAAAGTCTTAATTTCTGTGGAATTTCTGGCTTTAGATAGAGAGGACATAATAAAAAACATGTATTTCCCATTTAAAATAATGCTGGAGGAATGAGTTGAGAGACATGGGTAATATTCTGAAAAGATTCACAAAGATAATTTAGACTTGCATTGTAATATTTTGCCTTCTCTAAAACAAGTTTGACAATGAACATATAAAAAATGTCAAAAATCACTTAGTGACCCTAAATTGTTACTATGTGAAAAGTATCCACATAACTGAAAATGCTTCAGACATAAGGGTGAAAATAATCTGTATACTAAGTCATGTGTTCGTAATTCTATTACTATCCTATCTTTATCACGCAGTGTCATGTGCGCCAAAATGGGATCATAAAAATATACAAATAGTTTAGGTAATCTCATCTGGAGTTGTGAAAGAAAAGTTCTTACAGGCCTGACCTGTGGTAACAGATTGCAAACTTTAAAAGAGACTGAGCCTACATATCAACAGCTATATATAACTTTAGATTCACATCTGAGTTGGAGCCAATATATCTAAATTTTTAAATGTACTAGAAAGTTAATAGTTTGTACACTTAAGTTTCTTTTCATTACTTCTTGCTGCAGTGGTGACAATAATAGTTGGTTTGGATCTTATGTCAGTTAAGGAGACAGGTGCCAGCCAAACCACACAGAGTATTTCCCTATTTTCATTTTAGCAACACTGAAGGAAGAGCACATGCTGTGCAGGAGAGCATGAAGATTCTTTGATAAGATTCCATTAAAGTGAGCTGACAGCAAGGTTAAAGTGAACTGGGAAAACCTCACCTGGCTGATATCTGGGAAAGAAACAATCAGTTTGACATTTCACATTATCAAAATGAAAGTCAAGTGTTCATTTTTAAAGGCATTACAGCCAATACTGGGATCACTGTAACTCGTTCTGGACTGAAGAAATCATTTTCTTCCTATGGTGAACATGACAGATGTAGAATTCTAAAATTACACTAAATATTGTAAGTATTTCTGCAAGTGTGCTGTATTGTGCCTTGCTGTATTATGATATTCAAAGACTGATCTGAGTGTTAAACTAACTCCATTTCTGATTTTTTTTTTTAATTTTAAATATCCTATCACAGCCTTATTAGCATCTCATTACTAAGCAGTTAGCTAAGGAAAAGGACAAAGAAGGAAAATTAGATGCAGCATTATAGGGCATATTTTCACCTTGATGAGTGAGTGAAACTCATTAGGGGTTAGTGAAAGTCATACGCATGCTTCAGAGGAATAATGCCCTCAAGGCATTTTGTAATTATTAAAATGTTAAAGCAACAATATTGATTTTTTATATAAAAGAAAAAATTGTCAATAACAAGTAGGAATGTATGCAAGGCAAATTCTATATAGATAAGAGAAATATAATTATGCAGTTAAGCAATTTTTTTTTTAATTATGGAGAGAGAAAGGAATGGTAAGAAATAGATAACAGAGTAATTTGAAATCTAAAATGTTAAATGCATTCATAAATAATTAACAGTTTCTTCCCTGCTATACAAGGACTTCTGACTATTGTGTTATATTCCTTTCTGGAGGGGAAGGAGAACTTGGGTGTTGAGGCAAATAGCTGAGAACTGACTGAACACTAAACAAAGTGCATATGTGATCTGATTTGGTACAGATAAACCCTGGGGGAATGTAACAGTAACGCACTACGGTTTCAATCAGGAAAGGCACAGTCCCTGTTAGCCATGTGTGTGCTTCAGTGCTCTTATGGAAGAGACAGAATGGGCATTGAATGGCAGGATCAGCACCAGTTCCCATCACTCATATTCATATACATATACACACACTTAAATGAAAAAGTTATTTCCTCTATATTTGTGTTTCATTGCCTTAGTTGTGGATTAGGAAGTTGCTTCTAGTTTGCCAGTGACACATTGACTCAAACACTAAAAATATCATCAAGACTAGGAAAGCACTGTCAGCAAAACGGCTTTTTTATCAAAATGCAAAGAAACTGTTTCCTACTCATGATCTCTAGCCTAGCCTTGTAGAGGAGCTAAAATCACCCTCATCAGCTTAAATTCATGATGCAGGCGAGCTCCAAATAGCACTTTGAAACATACATCAGGAGTCTGATGAACTGTGTTTTTATTCACACACACTTCTGAAATCTGAACTGTTTGTAAAGGAGTTTTCTTAGCTTCAATTTACCAGTGCAAAAACTTTTAGCACTCACAGAGAAAGCAGCATAACCCGTTCCGACCTTTCAGGAAACATTCTTGAAAGAACCAATACTTATGGGTCAATTACCACCAGGTATGCTGTTGATTTACATCTTGTTAATATACATCTGATTCCTTTCTGAAATATATATTTCTTTACCAGACACAGGACTGCCTTATAGTCCATATAGGAGTTTTCTTCTGTTGTTTTGCTACTAAACCACTGCTAAAATGCATTTGTAGCAAATGATGTTTTCTTCACCAAATTCAACTTGAAGACTTAAATCTGCAAGACTCCAAATGGAAGAGCTCCTCAGAAGCAGCAGTGCATGATTTAAAGACCAACTTATGTTCTATTCCTCCTGTGAAAATGTTAATTATCATCACACAGAAACGTGTAATGCCGTCAAAAGCAAAGGCTGCTGAGAAAAGTTTTGGGGTATTAAAAGTAACAAGCTTGCAGCACTGGATTCCCTCTGTAATCAAAAAGGATGAGAATATCTAGCTGCATTTGAAGCAGTAACAATATGATGCCCAGTCACATATTTGGATGTTACTTTTGCCAAAGCTGTGTAGTTAACACAGCTGTCTTTCCACAGAGAGATTTCTAGCAACATTAAAATACCAGTGTGCAAGAGCATGAGGATAAAACTAAGGTAATTTTTCTTTATTAATTAAATTTCAATTACACAAAAGTATCTGCAATAACTATATCAATTAAAGTGAGCTGAGAAAAATGCAAATGCTAAATGCAATCATCATCATAAAGTGTATTTTATAACTTCTATGTTTTCAGACAATTCAAATAAAAACAGGGCAAAGTGAGCTATAGGAATAGAAATAAGCCACTGCAGACACACAGTAAATGTTTAGGTCAAACAGAGAAATGCCTCTCTGAGTCAGCAAACTATCACTCTTGAAAAACCATGGTGACATCTCAGGCACCATCTCAATAGCCCCAACAACAAAATCACTCCTACGGTTTGCAATTCCAAATTTACCTCATTATTCAAACAAGCATCATGTCATTTGATGGTGGAGCCCTTTCATACCTTCAAGAATTCTCATTTAAAGACTGTAATGTGATAAAACATTTTTGATTAGTGTTGGGTGTTGCTGGAATAGGATTCTTCATTCTATCTCCTTGTTTAAAAGCAGAACAAATCAGACATAAGCAAAATTAAGTCACATTCTAAATCAAGTTTTGTAAATGGGAAATACATGTTTTTTCAGCCTCATTGATTCAGTAACCATTCTGATATCAGCATGAATTAACAAAGTAACTCTTGGGATAGACAAATAATTTTCTTCACTAATGCAACTAAAGAAGCCCCTAATGCTGTCCACATGAATAATGCAACTGATTGTGTGTAGAATAACAATAGTGACAGTAGTGAAGCCTTAAAAGAACTGGCTTTCTATTAGCTAATTTGGGTGCCAGCAGCAGATTAGCAGAGTTTTATGCTTGCTTTCTGATGTGAGAAGCTGTGTGATGCCAAACCTTCATGGTTATAGGGCGCTGCACATGGGTAGTCTCTCATTTTCTCTGATGCTTCTACAGCCACTCTGAATTGCAATCACGTTGCACAGAGGGCAAGCAGAGTGCAAAGAAAGGGCTTATGAAGAACCAGTACTTAAGTATGATCTTCCTCAGACTTCTGTAAGATGTGCGGAGGGTGTCTGAATCCAGGATGGGTAAAGTCATTAAATAATTTATTTGCACCCATCAATAGCTACTTCGGTGTGCACATTCATATAGAGCACGTGAAAAAATATTCTGCAAGCAGCCTGCTCCCAAGAAAGTGCATTGCCTGTCCTGTTCCTACTTCAGCAAGGTTGAAACCTACTCTTCACTAATCTTTTTCTAGTTCTTTCCCTGGGTGAATGGATGAGGACCCAAAGCAAATCTATCTGTCTTTCATGGATTTATTATTTTATACAAAATTTGTATTTATTATTAACGGTAACTTGGAGAATATTTACAAATTCTCTATTTTAGGAGGATATCTTTAGGATCCATATTTTTCCATGTCTATATCCATGTGTAAAAGTGAAAGCTAAAATCAGGAAGTATTTTTTATTAGTCTTTTACTGGGAAATCTATAGGAAGGTACCATTATATATAAATCATGTCATTACTATTTTTATGCCAAGCATAAGGTGATAAATGTCAAGTCATTAGTTTGAAAAGTTAAGAGTCAGCTCAATGCCAGTTCTTGGCCTGAGTGTCTTTTCTTTTTCTATTTTTACTCTATGGGATATCTATAGGATATTGTGTCATGCACACAATAAGCAAAGGAGAATACAAAAAGAGCTGTCATTTGCAAAATATCTTGTTTTGAGGAGAGGGAATTCAATAATCTTTTTTTGGAAATGGAAAGGTGAACAGAATTTAAAGCCTTCAAAAAGGCCCAGTCTAAAATTATAATGGCTAGCACAAGGGACTAAGTTAGAATATTACTTGTATTATGCCAGTTGGCATGCAAGACTCCACTTAGCAGTAAAGAATGTTGCTAATGTGCCTCAAGTGTTTCTAAATTCAAATTAAATACTTCCTCATTCTGTGTGTATGCTGGGACCATCTTTCATGGCTTGAATAGACCAAACTGTGTTACTCTGGCTGCTGTGCCCAGCTTGACGTAAGGACAAGAATAACTAGGATAATTTTAGAGGTTGCTTTTGACTCAGGGATTTTTAGCTTGATAGTTTTACTTTAAGAAAGAGCTTACCAGCTGGGAACAGCATTAAGAACGGCATTTTCAGGATAAGTTTACAACTCTTTATGTCCAGGAAGTCCTACACTAACCAGTATGGAATACATTTGAAATAAAAGTAAAGCCACTATCTGTTTAGTAATCACTTGAGATCCTTATTTTTCCATTACAAATTCCTTCTTTTCCCCTGTATATTCATATCTCAGTTTTCTTAAAACTGAAAATACTAATTTTCTCTATTTTGGGCTGGTTTAAAAGCTATGATTTTCAGAACATACTGAGAACTTCCCACTCAGTGCTCCTCCATTTTAAGTACAGAAAAAGATAGACATGCAGAATGACTACTTATCTCTGAAAACCTGGAAATAAATATCTAATATTTCCCTGAGTGTTTTCTGAGCAATTGCTTTTGAAATAGTTCATAGACATGAACTAAAATTCAAATCATAAGACTTAATTCAACAGACAAATTTCGATCCTGTATCCAGTGTCTAAACTGGACTGCTGCAGCTTGTCTGTGAGAAAGTGTGAGCTCAGAAAAGGCTAGAAATCCTGATTGTGCCATTTTGTGGTTGAGTCATGTGGAGAAAGTGCTTTTTTAGTCTTCTGTTCTCCTCTCTGAGTGCATGTAAAGTGGTATGGGAAGTGGGAAAAATGTAGTGGGAAAATAATTTCCCTTTCTGTTTGCATAGTATGTAACATTTTGATTTACCATAAATTAACACAAAGCATCATCCTTAAAAGCATCTCTTTTCACCTCTATCACTGCTGTCTAAGACTTTGCAGCAGAGGGAGACACTGTGAAAGACTGATCTTGCTTTATTTGCAGTATGGCTTGAAGGTCAATGAAGATATTTTGTCTCATTTGACTAATTGAAATTCCTTTGAACAGCCCAAGTGCAAAAGTTTAACTCATAATTAAATGCTGAGATCACATTTCCTGGGTAAGACACAGTGGGTGGAGAGAAATATGAACAAGAACAAAACCAAAAACAAACCAGTTAAAAATACTTTAGAAGAGAAAGAATTTATTTTAGGACCAGCAATGTTTAACATTATGTGGTTTTGGTTTTTTAAATTATTATTTATTATTTATTTCCCTGACAAATAGAATTGTATGAATTTAACTGGTCAGTATAAAGTTTTGCAAGCTGATTGGCTGTTTGACTCAGAAATTTTTGGAAAACAAAAAAGGTCCATGAGGGACATGAAAAACTGATGATAATATTCCCAAAGGCATTTTTCATGAGTTTGTTTGTTCAGTCTTTACTGAGCATTTATTTATTCAGAAGTGAAACAGTTCATGAGTAATGCCATTCACTGTAGGAAATATCTAAGGTACCATCATCACTCTGCAGACAAGTTCTCAAAGGGCACAGGAACACACAGGGAATCAGTGTAGTGTCATCAGAAAATCTTATGAAAATTTCTCAAAACAAGAAATAGATCATCGTAAAGTAAAAAGTGTGGGAATCAGTAAACGATGATAAGGAAAGACATAAGGTAAGGATGATAAGAAAAGACAGACTAATAAACAAGGACAGAAATGTGATCCACATGTACCTCCATATGTATTTATACTGTGCATATAATGGGTCAAGGGACAGAGGTAGTATTTAACATTGTGACTATTTAAGCACATAGGACAAAAGTAAATGGTTGAGTCCTCAAGATCATTTTAGAAAAAATTGTGAAACCAATGAAGTGGCTCTTTGCAAGCCTCTACAAAAGAAATCATCTTCCTATGCCATTTCTACTTAATCTTGTTCCACAGAGTTTAATAATCTATTAATATCATCATTTGCTCACTCAAGCTCAAGGGGTGAAGGTATCTACTGTCTCTAAATGTCAGCATCATGCATCTGCATTTTCTACTGACTTCTATGGCATTAACATTTTCTTTTTACTTTATCAAACCCTTAGGAAATCACACTTTTAGCATATCATCATTATTGAAGATAAAAAGTCAAGTTCTAAGGAGAAATTTCAAGATTATACTTGCATATGTAACCCCTATTTTTTACACTGTTATAAATGGAATTTGAATTTCTAAATATGTGATCACATGATTTTTATGAGCTGCAAGGATATAAGATAATTTTTCCAATTATTTCTGTCTCATTTTGTCCAGAATACTGATATTGCCCAAATTATTTTTCATCCTTGTGAGCAGACCATTTTAAAGGCAAATCTTCCTCACTGCCACGTAACCATTTTTTCTATAATTATAATTACACTCCATTCTAGTTACCTTCGGTATAGACATTGGTTTCTAAGCTGGAGGTACCCAATATTCTCCAGCAGTATAAGAAACAAAAACGTTTCAAAACTCACAAGATAAATCTCGGAGTCATGACTGTCTGAAAGCATCCTGCAAGGAAACTAACTGTCCTCACATACACACAAGTAAACATAATATATAGCAAGATTATACTCTAGGAAACTTCAGAGATTTTTTTTTTATATGGAAATCGATAGACTTTTGTGATTTATTAGATGTAGCACCTATGAACATAATAAAAAAGAAGTTTCTCTACTAATACTGTATTTGCTCATGCCCAACTATCAGAAGCACTCTCCATAAAAACCACAATCATCTGTATAGTGATCATTTTGTGTATTTTAATTTTTTTCCTTTTTTCAGCAGTAATTAGTTATCTATTTTAACATTAAATGAGTAGGAAAACAACATTTTTTATCATTTTCACATTAAAAATAAATCACTCTAATAGCCATTTATTTTCCATGGGTTCTGTAGTCAAAAGAATTGAAGTTCATCTGAAAGATAAAGCTTTACAAAATAACCTTCACTGAGGAGCTGTGTCTTTTACTGTCCTATAGGAAATCTGTTTTGATTTGACAGAATGATAAGCCTTTGAAAACTGGGGACTGAAAATACACAGTAGACTTTTTGCTAAGCTCATAAAGTGCCCAACTAGGAAAGGATTCATTGCACATGAATAAGAGCTAAATTAGCTGTGTATTGAAAAGTCTCATTAAATGCAAGGCTGGAAGTCCTTGGCAGAACTTCAGTCCTAGTGAGCTGTTTCTGCACACTTTGTCACATACTTGGTAGATTTCACTAGGCTGAGGTGTTAAAAAGTCTCTTCAACATTCTTTGTCTCATCTGAACTTTACACAATACCACAGAGCAAACCTAAAAGATAGTTATTTGTGGGTTTTTTGACAGGGGCATTAATTTACTTGGTTTTTCTTTTCGGCATCTCTTTTTTTAAGAGGAATTTTGTTACACAGGAAGGCAGGATTTAGAAGCAGCTGTACCAAATTCTTTATGTCAGGATTGTGCCGTGATTTTTAAATATATGGCAATCATCCACAAGTTCAAAGATGAACAGATAAGTTTTAATTCTATTTGTGTGGGAAAGGACAGTTGCTATTCCTATATAAAAGGCAAGACACAAGAGGTGAATGAAATAGTTAAACAGGCAGGTAACAGTGGACTCCAAAAATTCTCACAAAAACTTGCAATATCTGTGTAGTTTCATATATGCATGTTGCTTCTGTGACAGAATAATGAACACTGCAAATCTTTTAAATGTTGATGGAATTTTATGGAAAGATTCTAAAGGAAATACACACAGACAATCTAAAATGTCTCATGTAGTATATGTTCCTTGTCATTTTTTTCATAAGAATTGCAATGTGTGGTTATATACAATACATATAATGTATTGCAAAATGTGTAATTATTGTCTTTAAAATATAAAAGCACAAGAATAAACTTAAATCTGATACAATGAATACTACAGAATTAATATACACTGAAGTAGTAAAATCCTGTGGTAGAATTATTATTATCAAGTCATAAAAAAATTAAAATTAAAAGAATCTCCTTATTCTTAGTGACCTGTAATCTGCTCATGACAATTTTTCCTCTGTCCTTCAGATTCATATGGAACTGTTCTTTCATGCATCTGTTGCTAGTATTGAAAAACAGTGTTCCAAATTTTTCATATTCTGGAAATGGATTTTTCTAATTTCCAGACTAAATTCTCAGCAAGTTGAAAAATATATTTTTATGCCAACTTTACTTTAAAAATTTAACAATTTTTTCCCCCAAGTGTTTACGGCTACATTAATTGAAAAAAAAAATCAACATTTTTATTCTCTTTTGGCTTTTATTGTTCCTAGACATACTGCATAAACGTTTCTACAGCATAAGAGTTTCAATTTAGCTTTGCAATAGTTAGTTCAGGTGCTGTTAGCAGCCTAGCAGTATCTGCACGGAGATGACTGTTGCCTCGTTTGCTCTATTGCTAAAAATGAAATCTATATTTGCACTGATTTTTCTCTTTAGATGTCAGAGGAGAGAAATCTGTGAGAAATATGTGAAAGTGGTGTCTTGTCTCTCTCCTGAATAGACCATGTTGTTTTTACTAGTCTAAGAAGATCTATGAAGAAACTTTACTCATTCTTTGAGATCCCTTTAAAGCATCAGCTTAACATTTCAGAAGATAAGGAGTATATTCTCCTTGTACAAAAATGACTGTGTATCTGTAGGAAATTATTTCCGAAAGTTAGGAAAAGACCTATTAGACAAGGTTTTCTCTCTTAGGAATCATGGACAATTAATTTGAAGAAACAAAACTGGAGCACACTTCTCTCTTAATTTGAATTGATCAACTAATTTTCAGATTAAAAAATTCAGTCATTGTTTCTCCAGGTTGATATTCTGATTTTGATGAAGACAACTTTTAATTCATTTTCAATTACTTATGAAGCACAAACATACTTTCAAATACATTATTTGACATGATTTCATGAAAACAAGCATAATAAAAAATATCTCTTTCATGGGAATGGAAGAATTAAATCAAGACAATGTTTATGATACATGTGTATCAATGATGCCCAGTTTTACACAAGCTTTATTTTGGCACATGTGCATCCCTTTGGACATAATCACTGCCTGTGAAGTTCCACTAAGTACGGTACTTTAATAAGGAGAGTAGTTTAGTTTCCAACATTTGACTGTCACAAACAAGTAAATATATCTATAACAATCCCCAGAGTGAAATACAATCTGAACTAAAGAAGTTAGTCAGGCTTAGCAAAATTTTTATGGATAAGATTTTTTCTTTCCTCTGGGCAGCAGACAATTTGCACTATTTTCAGCTTTTCTATCACATTATCAGCTTCATTTTCTGTTGTTCATGGAAAACTGCAACTTACACCAAATTATGTTTGAAATAATGCCATACCAGTTTTACTTGTGAGCTAGGTGGTATTGGCCGGAGAGGAGCTTTTACATCTGCTAGAGCCATGTGCTTGGAACAAAAGTAACGTGACAGATCTACTGAAACTTATGAATGAATTCTTGCTGCAACATGCAACACTCGACTTTTGTACAAAAGATATCAATCTTTTGGCAGCATTGTTGCTGCAGATGAAAAAAAGTGCATATCAGCTTTTATTCTTATTCATGTGTTGACCTTAAATTCTCCCCTTTCCCAGATGGCCAGTCATCTCTAAGTTCTGAAATGCTAACTGGCACCATTATGCTTGCCATACTATTGCAAACCTGTCCTCCCTGAATTCTGTACTATATGAAGGGTTTTTTGACTATGTTAAAAAAAAAAAAAAAGAAAAAAAAAGGTTTTATTTGCTTGACAAAAATCGGAAAAAAGGAAATGAAAAAAGTTTTCACTGTTTGTTTTATTTAGATTTACTCAAATGCAATAAACTCTACTCTCATAGTGAAACAAGGCTATGACTGGCATTCTTCTGAGTACAATTCATCAATCATTTTATCGAAATTTAGGCAGGCAAAATAAAACTACCTTGTTCCAAAAAAATTCTAGGGCCATCTATCTTGGCCTCATGGTTTAACATAAACACTCTAAAATGCTTTAGAGAGGAAAAAAAATCATAGAACAATTTAGAAAATGACATGGTGAATGACATTATGCCGAAGGGCTTGACAATAGGAGGAAGTGTTTGCCTCCAGCAATATCTTCTTTGGAAAAACACCCTAGTCCACAGTGAGCCTTTTCCATTCACGCAGAGGTAGCAAAATGGACAGAAGTGGAAAGGACTTGTGTCATGACCCACTGAGAGGGGGGAGACATTAATGGTAGGTTCTCATCAGTCTGAGCAAAAACATCAGGCCACATGTCAGGGAACTCCTCTGCTTTTATTTTACCGTCACCTTAACTAGAGCAAGCACCCAATGTTTAGAATAAAAAGGGGTTATCTAAAAAGCCCTGAAATTTTACAACTCACTTCCAGAAGTGGTGGCTAGCAAGCCTTAAATTTGACTGGTTTGAATTCGACAGCAGTGCTTTTCCCAGGTAAAGAAAAAGAGGAGACAAATGAAGAAAGACTAGAGAGAAAGAGAAAAAAGATTCCCTGTCCTCATGTCCCATGTTGATCCTGCCATGTGGATGATCAGGACCTGGGATAAACAGTGAGAATGAAAGAGAAAGAAAAAAAAGAACAATTGAAGGAGAAGAAAGAGAAGAAAGAGAAGAAAGAGAAGAAAGAGAAGAAAGAGAAGAAAGAGAAGAAAGAGAAGAAAGAGAAGAAAGAGAAGAAAGAAAGAGAAGAAAGAAAGAGAAGAACGAAAGAGAAGAAAGAAAGAGAAGAAAGAGAAGAAGGTGTGTGTGGGGAAAACAACTTCATTCTATAGTTAACCTGGTGAATGCCTCCTATGCAAACTAGATTTTTGGCACCATTTCATGCACAGCCAGGCTTTCTGAATGAGCCATTCCCCAGAAGCTAGTTAGAAGAATGGGAGACGGTGGAACATTGTTTTCTGGGGAACTTGGAAGTGGTGAGTTAACAGCCAGACTTGATGATATTAAAGATGTTCTCCAATGTAAATGAATCTATAACTCTATGATTTATACTTACATTGTTTCACTCTTTACCTCTTTAGAAGAAAAGTTTTGTTACCTGAACATTTTTCCTACCCAGTTCATCTTCCCTGCCCTGTTTGTGATTAATCAGGTTAATTCTTTTTGATCTTATTCAATTCACCAGGGAGTTTCTTTCTCTTGTCTTATTTATGAAATCAACATTCTCACCCTAAAAATATTCATTACCTGAAAACGCTTCTCAGTCCATTCATGCAGTAAGTCTTCCCTGTGTTCTGTTCAGCTTTTGGTTCTCTTTCCTATTTTTTTTTTAATTTCTTTATCAACAAGAGTTTTTTATCTCAAATGACCCTGCCTCAATCAAAAGAATTATTCAAATTCTTAACTTATGCAGGTATTGATGCATCTCCTTTGTTTTTACCATAATTTCTTGGTTCCCATTCTATCAAATGAAATATTAGATATTATTTCCTTTTGCAATATGTATGACACACAGGATTATTTTTTAACTTGAATATTTTTTTTTTACTTTTAAATGTTTCTGATTTCTCAGATGAAGAAGACAAATTTGCTGTCCTTGCAAAAGATTGGGAGGTAGACTGTTCTCAGCAAGGCTTCAGAGTAGAGATTTCTATCAAGGCATTCTCACATCAGAATCTGCCATATTGCAACTTTTTTCCCTTATTCAATCTGATCGGGACATTTTCTTTGCTTGTTACCCTCCATTCTTTTCTGATAAAATTCCCAAAGGAAATTAAAGCAGAAACAATGGATAAAGTAAAACCAAAACCTCGAGTTATGAGAGTTGCCTACTAAACAATGCAGCTGAATCCCTGATTAAAAAGCACTGAATATAAGCCTCTCAGTTACCTGATTCATGACAGAGTATAAAGATGACATTTTTCACAAGCCTGAGTGTGCAGGAATGCCTATCATTTTATGTGTCTCAGTCTGACTGGTTAAGACTAACAATCTTATAGACAGTATAGAGTATCTTATAGACATTTGCATCCTGGCTATTTATCATTTATATAGATATAAGAAGGAATTAAGGTGACCCTAGGTCAAGTTATAGATTTCTAGTTTAGGAAGAGATATGTATGTCTTCAATTTTTTTATCACTGACATCAAGACTGAAGGAAACTTTTTTAATAAAAATAATAATATTATTTTTATTTAATATTGAAATAGTTTGAAATATTCTAAAATTATAAAAGTATGCTCCTATTTGAAATATCCCAAAGTAATAAATACTTACAGAGCTTAACAAAAGAAAAAAATCTAGTTAAAAACCCCAAAAAATATACTCTGTAACTAATATGAGGAAAAGTGCAAATTCAAAAAACCCACAAAATTATGCTTTTAATCAGGTCCATTGTCTTTTCAATTGGATATACATTCCAGTGTGCTGTACTGTTTCCTAGGGAAAAAAATGCAATCAAACTCATTATTCTGCAAAAACTTGTGAATTCACTTACCTTTATGCTCTCTGATAATTCATCTAAATTTACCAGGACTGCTCGCAAAGCATGAAGTTAAGGACTGGTACAATTCTTTGCAGTATCAAGGTAAACATCTGCAGCCATGGACAGTCACACTCTCTTAAGCTGATTCTGTGTCCTCCACTTCCCCTCCATCCTGTCAGTGGCTGTTTAGTGCACTCACAATGGCCTTTGCTGTAAACAGGAAAAGACACTTGAGAACAAGATGTTCTTTGGTATTTCCTGGGGGCAAAGACATTAAATTACAAATTCGTTCAGTTTCTCTTTACACAATCAATGAAAACACCTACTACAAATCATGTGACTAACATTGGATGAAATTGGACTTTAAAATTAATTCCTTTTTACAGTTTCAGGAGTCAAAAGGGAAGTAACACCATTCAAAATATATTAATTGTATTCTTCCATCTAAAGTTGTTCTGACTTCTAAGGTTCATATTTTATCAGGCATAGTCTGGTAAATTTCTTTATTGTTTTCTTTAAAAATACTGTCAATAATTGAAAATTTAGCAAGTTTTTTGAACAAGAAAACTACTTTCCCTTCTTTAGCTCTATCCAGACTGTCTGAAAAAATCTCACCATGGTACACATAAGGCTTTTATTTCAGTATAATAACAGACATATTGATCAATATGCGTAGTTGGAGGACAAATTATTATTTTGGAAATTACTTACATAAGAGATAATATTAACAAAGTACTAATTATTATTATTATTCTTCATTGTTTTCAAATTTCAAACACACTTCAAATACATTTTATATATATATATACATATATAAGTCCTCCTCAGACTCATTTCTGAGGCCTTCCACCACAGCATTAGATGCAACAAAAAGTGATGCAACAGACCCAGAGTCTGCTGCAAAGGGTGGTGTCAAACTGACCCCCTGCCCCGGGAGGAGGTACCTGGGCATTCCCACCTGGCCTGAACACATATTAATCCACTCGATTCTGTGTTTTAGAGGAACCCTCATCACCAAGAAGACCAGATGGAGAGGATCATCAGGATGCCAGTGGAATCCACAGAGTGGTGATATTTTCTTTAATCTGTCTCTATCTTTCAGTCCCCCGCCTCTTTTCTATCTCTTTTTACTTTCTTTCTCTCTCTCTCTCTTTCCCATATTTACTATTAAATAAAGCCCATAATATTGGCCTTGCATATGGTCTTGTTTATACTTTTATTTGGGCAGAGGCATTTTTAATATTTTTAAGAAATGAATCATAACACCCTCATATAAAAAAATCTGTCTTTGTGTCGAGCCTGAGTGTATTTTGTTTTGGCTTAAAAACCTTTATCCCATGTCCTATGACTAGAAAAATGTCTTTTAAAAGTGTACCAAAATTTTAATGAAAATTTGGAGCTGTTTCAGCTGAAAAAACCTTGTGCAAAACTTTGAAATATTGAAATCACAGTATCTGGACAGTAATAATCTGCAAGCTATGCAACAGATTTGCACACAACCACAAATATATTAGAACCAAAAAGCTTAAGAAATAATTTCATTCTGGGCATTCATTGAAACGGTGATATTTGTAATTAGTCTACTTCTGCAGGCCTTCTTTTGAGATATGACTGAAAGCTACTAATATGTTTTTCTAGGAATGTGGCAGAATAAATATTCATATGATATTATTTTCACCATTTTCCATGTGTAAATTGGATCCTGGGTAGGCATTTGTGTAGCTCTTTTCCATTGACTCATAGTGTTCAATATACTTGGAGGGTACAGATTGCTATTTCAAAATTAGGGCAGTTAATTAAACTACCATCACCATTTAATTTTTACCACCTTCTCCAAATTCCACTTTCCTCCATTTTTCTTCTTGTGAAAAGAATGATAAACAAGATCAAGGACTAAAGATGAAATGATAAAATGCTGGCACAGTTTTCCTTGTTTGTTTGTTTGTTTGCTTTGCTTTCTTTTTACTTTGCGGAGAGGGCAGGATTTTGTTTCAGTCTTTTGTCATCACTCTGCAGGCCACCAGGAATCACAGTCAGTCTGCTCTTTATGAAGCAGGGCTCCCTTTCTCTCTCCAAACTCTTATCATCACAGGAGAACAGCCTTCCTTCAGGAGCAGAGACTTTAGCAATCCCTCCTGAATTCTAGTACTGAGCAACCTCTTTTTCTTTTTTTTTCTTTTTTTTTTTCCACAACCGAGGCTGTTCTTCGCTCTGAACTTGCAACATACTGTGCATATCTATTTTATTCACACAGAACAGGAGACACAATGTAAATCCACATAATCAGCCAGTCCTCTCTAAATTCAAGCACATTGAGAATGAGAACCATCTTAACAGTTGCTCCTTTCTATAGTGCCTTTAAGAGGCAAGGAAAAGGTTGAGCAACTACGACACAAAGAGTGCGTTTGTGTGGTGTGAAGAGGTAAATTTTTTAAGTTAGGTTTTTTTTCCAGGAAATTAGCACAAGGAGTCACAATATATCAAAGTCTGTTGAGTTCATCACTGATTATCTGCAATCAAATTGTTTCTTCTATAAATGAATGAAGCATCACCACTGAACAAATCACTTTATTATACTGGCATTATTGAGAAAAATTGTCTGCAAAAAACATTGCAGAAATTGTTTCACAATGGTTCTTTGGACAATGCTTAGTAACAGGCTGAAGCTAAAGATCCATTTATTCTCACACATCTGTTTGCTTCCTGTGATTTAAATAGTCTATGGTCTAATACAATACTTCACTTTCAAAAACTGAATTAGGCAGTGCAAAATCAATCTATCACAGCTTTTCTCAGTGCTGAGGAACAGTGTAGTGACTACTATTTAATATAACGTTTTCACAAAGATGTTTGATGCATTTTTAGGGCCAAGCTTGGGAAATAACATAAATTTTATTTAATTTGTGAAGCAGATATGCATCAATAAACTATGTCTAAATGTTGAGTATCAACACCAATTTTTTCCTAACATTCTGAGAAACAAATCTTTGAAGGGGATCTGCCAGCACCTTTCTTTAATTACACACTGTGAAATCTCAAATATTTCAAAATCTCAAACATCAGGTATTATTACACCAATCAAGAATATTCAATCAAGAATGAGCCTTTTAGATAGGGAAAAAAATCCCCAAAAACAAGAAAAAAGAACCAAACCAGCCCATGAACAATCAGTTGAACAAATCAATGAAAAACACCAGCCTCTATAGTCTTAGAAAACAAACCCAATACCTAACATCAGAGTTCAAAAATATCATCTCCCTGCTTCCTGTGTCCTTCCTGTGTAGATGTTCTCTTTTCCAAGCTTCCTCCCATCTACTACTTATGAGATAGCCTGGTTTGCAACAAATTCTATAAACTCCTTATTGAGCCTTAAGAAAAGTTTCATTCTATGAATTCCAAGGCCTGCTGTGTCTGCTGGAAGCCAATTTCAGCAAAGCCCTTCCAACTCACTCCAAGTCTTCACTATTCTGACAACTCATTTTCTTAGACTGTCCCACTCTGCAAAAATCCTCCAGCTAAGGCTGTTTGTTCCTCAAATGCAGTCTCTTGTCTCCTGCTCAGCTCCGCCTAACCTCATATGCAACAACAGCAAAGCAAATAGAGGTTCCTTGTTGCTGATATTTAACTTCACCCTAGGAGAAACATAAATGCACAGAAACTATCTCCAAGCCTCAAAACGAAAATTTTGTTATCTGTACATAATTGGCTGAAAAAAGTTTAGAATGAATGGTTTAAAACAGCAAAACTTTTTCCTACTATTACACTTGGGTGCTGTGTATCAATAAATCAGCTTAGGGATAAGGACCAGGCTAGTCTAACTAACATCCAGTTTTATTAAAACTTGCTTAGAATTGTCTTTACAGCGCATGAATGTATAGAACATTGATGTATTCCAAATCCTATCTAGTATTATTAACTGCTCCCTGATGTTTGCTAATACTGCCAGAGCAGAAAGAAATGTGTGTTAAAAATGAAATTAAACTAAGAATTTTTTAAGAAGTAGACATAAAGCTTGCATAAAATTAGACTAATTTGCTTCTCTTGCTCTACTTACTACTTGTAATTATAATTTCACACTGTTTGTTTGTGTGCAGAAGCAATGCCTGTTGGATCATACTAACTTGCATGTAGAAGTATGAGCAATCAAATCCTATTAATTTAAAAGAGGATTCTTAAAGGGGAGTCTTTAGTTGATGCAAATTAATTAAACCTTTTATGACAACACTAGCAAAAATAAATGGTATTAAGACCAAAATTTGTAAACATAAGGAAACAGAAAGGAACAGAGCTGGTAGCAAAGGTCTGTTACAGTCTCAGGGCCTTTGCCTTCATCAGATTTTGTAAATTACAAGTTCAGCTGAAGTAGAACTAGTCCTTTATCCCAAATGGCAGGAGCAACAAAGTATGGTTCCACTGAGGAGCAGGAGGAAACCATCTGGTAGCCAGAACAGCAGCCAAACCAGTTCACCAAAGGATCCTATTTATCCATGAACCAAATGCTCCTGCAACACTTGTTTGTCATTCATTTAATTTCTGCTAGAGATTCAAGTCTGTGAACATCAGCATAAGGAAATAAAAAACTTGTGTTATATTGACAGAGCTGAAGCAAATTATGTTCTGATGAGTCTGACTCACTAAGTATAATAATTTTTGTGGGTATAGAGTTAATTGCTTGTTATGCTGTTGTTGCAGTACCTTGTGTGATGTTGTGTTTCGGTTTTGTGACCAAACCAGTGTTGATAACACATTAATTTTTTAGCTACTGCTGAACAGTGCTAGCACAGCATCAAAGTCTTTTCTGTTTCTCACACTACCCTAAGAGTGAGTTGGCTGAAGGTGCACAAGAATTTGAGGAGTACACAGCTGAGACAGCTGACCTAAACTGACCAAAGGGATACTCCACAACATATAACATCACACTCAGTAATAAAACTGCAGGGAAGATGGAGGGAGAAAGGGTGTTCAGAATTACTGTGGGATCATGCTGAGAAATCTATTGAACAAAAGTTCATGACAACTTTGTGTTTACATTGTTTTACTCTTACAATCAGTTACATATCACAAAAATAGCTTGTATTTAGTAAGTATGAGCATTAAAGTCTACATCAAACTGTGCGGCTGGTGGCGTGGGCCGGACAGCTGACCACAGGGACGGCCGGTGGCTTGGCCGCTTGTTCTGAGAGCTTCCTTTTCGTTAAGTCAGCTTCAGCTAGGGACTTCTTTTCCCCTCGCCGTGAGCCGGGCTTCCCTGGGATGGTGGCCGCTGTCCTAAAAACCAGAGAGCCGCTGAGAGAGAGAGTGTTCCCTTGCCCGGAGCCCCAAATCAGACACAAGACACGAGGGTCCGCTCTGCTTGGGCTCAGGGGCAAAAGACCTGGAATCGCCCAACATTCAGACTTTTATTCTGAGGGTTACAACTTATCTCATAACAGTACAGGGGAGGACACGGAGAAGGGTCGAAGGTCAGGATGCAGTCAGGAAGGAGAAAGGGAGGAAAGAGTGAGACACAAGATACTATTGTTAACTGAGGGGCAAGCAGGGGGAGTTTGACTCCCTTTCCAAGGCCAAACTTACCTCTACCTTCAGAGGGGCCTCACTTTCTAGGCCCCACGAAATTCTTCAGGGGATAAGTCATTCTCTGAGCTTGAACCACTGCTACAAAACTATATTGCTAAAGTTTCTGGAAAAACACAATTTCAGTTTTTAAAGCATTGTAATATTAAAGAAATAAAAGAAAGAAAAAAAAACAGAAAGAAAGAGAGAGGCAAGTAATACCCAGAGATTATTTCAGCAGTGCCAGACGTCGCTATCTAATCATATTATAATGGACTTCAAATGCAAAAGATCTTTGTTCTTCATGCGAGTAGTATATCTAATAATTATTTTCCCTACTGAAATTTTGTACAGGAGGATAATATATGGGTCATTTGATAGTTTATTACAGGAAACAATGATGAGGAACATAGGCCATTACTTGTCAATAACTAGTAGCTCAAATGTTCAGAATTGTTGTCCCAATATTTTTCTGAGAATACTCTTACTTGACAAGATAGATGAGTCACATTTTCACTTAAAAGTTCGAATGTCAATTATCTAGTCTTTCTATCAGCATTTTCACAAATTGGGCCAGGCAGTTTGAGTGATTTGGCTCCTAATGGACTGCAGTATCAGCACAGACGAAGCGGAAGAGTAGCGTAGGATTCATGGCCATAATTTTTCTTCCAATTTGTTTCACTCCACCAGCTAGAGTTTTAAAAAGCTTAACTTCTAGATATACACAACTCCCTGATTGAAATTTAGTCATAAAGGATATCCTGCAGCAATTGGGAATTGTTTCAAAGATTATTTATCACCCCTGCTAGCACATATTATCAGTAGCCCTATACGGTTACGTTTAATTTCCAGCCTTTGAAACTGTTATATTTCTTTATTTTATGCACAAGTCAGACTTCTTGTTCTAGGGAACAAAATCATTCCCTAATCTCCATACTACCTGCCTGCTTGAGAATTGGGTTTCAAACACAAGGTATTGTGATTCAATTTTCACACTTGCTTACCAAGCTATTGTGGTGACAGATTTGAGTCCAACAGCCATCTCTGTCTCCACTGACGCAACATCTCACCTGGAGCATTCCCTGGGAATTATCTCTGTGACCAAGGAGTCACTGCAGATCTCCTTGTTGCATCAGGGTCCCTTCTTTCAGGCCTTCTGTTCAAAATTACAATGCATCAGGCTAGAAAAGTTGTGCTGCTAAAGCAAAGCTAAGCTCCACCTTGGATGAATTTCTAGAAATTAAATTATTTTTCCATAATGCAGCAACATAAATAATACTTTGAGATAATTCTCTTCCTCATTTTTCCTGTTACATCGGACTCAATTTATGTGAAGTAATGCAAAATTTTTTAGGACATTTTCTGTGTTCTGCACTGTCTTATAGTTTTTGTGCTGTTCTGGTACGGGTTTTAGTTTTTGGTTTTTTTTTTAAATTCAATTTGTTTTTCTCAGATGAAAAATTTGATCTCTAATTTTGGTTTCAAATTGTCAAATGATAAATAGCTTTAATTTTTAAAATGGCTGAATATATATCATAGCTGCAAATCCAAGTCTCAGGAAAATTTGTGGGAAAATTCTTCAGCACTGGTAAAATCATATCCTTCTTCACTTTAAAAATAGCTACTCAGTAATTTATGGCCTTTTTAAAAATGACTACCTGGTCCAGGGAAAGACAGCTTATTATTCTTCTTTTGTTAAGGAAGTGATGTTTAAAACAAAAATACAGCAGAAACAATGCTGTTTAAACTTATGGTCAACTGCAGCTTACTCAGACTCCTACATTCATCCAGGTACTTAATTAATGTCATCATATCCTTCTAGTTATGACCTATTCAGTAGTCAAACTTGGTTTTGACAGCATCTCTTAAGGCACATTTTCCAGTACTTAATCACTTTCACTGTTCTTCTTGAAACCATTTTAACTGTTTCAATATCCTTCCTTCAGTGTCATCATCTTAATTATAGGATTCAAATAAATTAGATAATGACACTAGCATTATTACTTTTCTTGCTCCGATTAAATTTTCCCACTTATTTGTAAAATGAGGAAAAAGAAATAGAACAAATAAATTATCTTTGCCTGCCACATCACTGCACTGGATATTCATGTTAAGCAGATTATCTGTCGCCACTTTTTCAAAATCTGCTTCTGAAGATAGACTGCCTTTGTGCACCTATACAGATCCTCGATTCATAATTCTGTGACATTCCTTCCTGTTTTACAATGAAAAACATATTGTTAGCTGTCATCATGCCAGATAATAGCTAGCAGTTTTTAAGGTGTTATAATCAGCAAAATATCTTTGGGAGGGTGGGGAGCAGCAGCATATATGGTCATTACATTTCAAACTCTTTTAAATTTCTTAGCAAAACCTCTAAAACAGAGACATCAGAAATTTACAAAACAAACTGAAAAAAAGCTTTTATTTTACAAATCTCATGGCTCTTTGATTGACTCAGTCCTTGGAAATTCTATGTTAAATTAATATTACTTTTTCTGACTTTTCTTCCACTCTTGATTAGTTTACTAGTTCAGCACCTAGAATATGAGCTCTTGTTTCTACAGAAATTGAATATATCTAAACTGTTAAATTTTTTCCTTTGGGAAAAAACAAAAGCGTAATGATCTATAAAATAATATTTTTAATAAAATAAAATAAAATTAAAATAAATTAAAATTTAAAAGGCAAGTTCCTCTTTAGTTTACAATTTTTCTCATTCTTGGCGGCCAGATTCACACTTTTATGATTTTGGGATTATGCTGCTTTCTGAATCTACTTGAGTTTTCTTCTGCAGAGCTAGCTTCTCTTTCAAGGTTTTATTTAAATAGAACTGACATAAAGCTGGAAAGTTACTCTGTCCTTATCATAGCAGAAGATGTCAGAGTCCCTGTTTCACCAGTGATTTTCACTATTTGCTGCATATACCAAATCAGTATGCATTCTTATCAGAAGAGCATCAGTCATAATTAATTTCACATTGAAATAAATTTAAAATTATACTTCACTGTTGGAACACTGGTGCAGTGAAAGATTTGTTTAGGATGATTTCACAGCCATTAAATGATTTTTAAATTTCTGTGTACAATTATATAATAATGGGATTTTTCTGCATATCTATGATATATTTAAAATAATAATTCCTTCAGTCCCTAAGATTCACTACTGAAACTCAACTTATGAGGAACATATTCAACAGTTATATAGTGCATTAGGGATTTATCCAGAGATTCCTAAGAGAGAAAATAATTATGTAATTGTACATAAACTGTTTCTGCCCATCTGCATAGTGAAATATTACATTGTTGACTAGAAAAGTGAGTTTGAAAAAAAAAAAATAGTAATGAGAAGGCTCTACGTCATTTCCATAAAATGAATAAAGCCTTTTCAGTATACTGGGTAGTGAAAATTTTCAGTTTGAAAATTTTAAGTCAAATTCACCTGACAAAATATAAATTTCTACATTTCTAACACTAAGCAAGAAAAGCTTATAGTTTTATCACCACTGGAGAGAACTTGACAGTTTCAGGCTGTGATTAACGTTGTCCTAGAGTAAATATTTGTAAATTTACAGATAATTACCTTACAAATGCCTTCTTTTTCTCCACTGGCATGGGAGACAAATATTTTTAAACTAAAATGAAGTGAAGCCCACTACACTCTGCAAGAATATTTTTTTATTATTATTTAATAATTTTTAAAATAATTTTGAAGTCAGAGATCCTATACAGGACTTGGTCTTTGCAGATTCATCTTACACATTGAATTCAGAATTTCAGTAGAAAGAAAAATGAAACTGTATTTTTTTACTAAGTCAAATATTAATTTCAGGAAGATAGTGTCATTTAGCAAAGGGACATGCCTTTAAAAATTTGTTTTGCATGTAAGAGTTCTGATCATCACATACCTAAATTATCAAAGCAACACATGACGCTGAACAATTAGGGGAGATTGTTAGACTTTTCCTCTTTGCATGGATAAGGAATGGAATCCAGATTCTTTTGCCCCTGGGACTCTAAATCAAAGATACAGATGATGCTTGTATTGCAATCATTCTTTGTTTGTCTTAAGGTAAACAATTGTGAAACCATTTTAGAAAAAGAAAAAAACAATAGCAGGAAGGGCTAAGAAACATTTGCTAAAAAACACCTGATAGTTCTTGCAAAAGTTTTAGAAGTATCACATGAAATCTTGGGAAGACAAATATACAAGTCTTTACTCTATGCCAGCCTTCTGATCATGGCTGTATTCACGTTTTAGATGATCATGTATATCTAGTGGGTAAGATATGGAAATCAGAAAATGAGCATCAATGAAACATCCTTTGCTTTTCACAATAGACACCAAATTCTACAGAAAACTGCTGCTTAATTTGATATTTCTTATTCCATTTTACAAAAGAAAAAATACGAAATACTGCACACATGTGCTAAATCACAACATTGATGAGATTGCATAAGACTTCTGCAAATCACCTAAGTCCTATGGCCTGACCAAGAAAAGCCAAATACAAAGGTTACTTAGGACATTGTCCAGTTTTGAATATGTCCAAGGATGGAGACTCCACAACTTCTTTGGATGAGCAATTTCAGTATTTGGCTATTCTAACATTTAAGCAGAATTTCTTGTAGGTCATCTTGTGGTCAATGACTCTTGTTCATGTGTTGAACATCACTTAAAAAATCCTGGCTCCATTTTCTTTACTTTCCATAATGAAGTACTTATACAAGCTGATTTGTGCCTGCATCTTCTCTTCTTCAGGTTGAGCAATGCCGGCTTTCTCAGCCTTTTGCTGTGTGACAGATACTCAAAGCCTTTATCTGGCCTTTTCATGGGGTTTCTGCAGTATGTCCTTGTCTCATACTCAGGAGCCCAGAACAATCATAGGGGTCCAGATGTGGTCTTGGATAAAACATTTCAGACTAAATAAGATGCTTGGTTAAATTTATGTATCAGTTCTCAATAGCGTCACCGAGCCAAAAATCAATAAATGACCTCATGCTTTAAAGGAAACACTGTAACCACAAAGTAATTAGGAGAAGGTAATATCCTATCATGAAAAACTGAGACTCAAAAGCAATGATCAGTCATATCCCAGCTGTCCTGCCTTGTACAGTTCTTGTAAAAGCCAATAAAACCAACACTCAAGACTCACTTTTGGTCTTTAATATCAATATGCAAGCCACCCTATGATTTTGAACTTGGCAGCTGAAAAAAATATATTCCATTCTAAGGACTCTCTTCTCCATGATGCATAAATGGTTCTGCCTTCAAGAAAAGCCATTAGCATGCTACATGGCAGACTTTCATGGTCTTGGGTAACATACATTTATGAAGTGTAAAGATGCCCTTTATTTTAAAATTCAGTGATAACTTTTATATGTCTTCAAAACTATTACATTTGAAGACATCTCAGGGAGTTAGCATTAGATGCAAATTAAGGGAGGGAAAATGTGTAATTTATAAAAAAATAACAGTGCTAATGTTTAGTTGATATGCTTTCAATCTAAAACTATTGGAAAAAAAGGAGGTTTATCATTGTAATTCTAAGCTACAGATTTTACACAAAGGACAATTTTTAAGGCTAACATAATTTATTAATTTTGTCTCAAATGTTGCAGTTTTCTGCACTTCCAATTTAACACACCAGTATTCATTTACCACTGTAGGGCATCACTGACATCTGCAAAGTGAAGATCCAACTAAGTGTTGGCAGACATGCACTGAAATGTAATGTTGCCCTGGGTTACAGCCACAGTCTAATTTTGACTGATGAGTAAACACATGTGAGCTTGGTTGTTTGTTCTTCGATCATTGGTTGTTGATCTTATTGAAATAATATTGATATGAATCCTTTCATTATAATTTGCCTTCTACATTTGTGTTTTCATCCCACAGTAATTATTTTTGTCTTACTATGAAACCATATTTTGCCTTTTGCATTTATTGAGGGCCATTTCCAATTTTTTTTCCCAGAAAGCCAGTTGCTAGATCTCAGTGTCATATGATAGTTCCTCCAAGCATAAACCACAGACTTTCAATAGTCTTTTTTTTGTTTTGCTGCACGAGTGCAAACTCTGCCTCTAGTGCTTTACTTGTCTATTAGATCTGCAGATCGTGAGCAGCAGCAGGACTAGAAAAAGAGATTCAGTGGAGGATTTCTTTGCACAGCAACAAAAATCCTGAAAATAGTAATGATTTTTCAATTTCAAGTTTTATATCTTATTGACCTAAAAGAAAAATTATTTTTATAACAGAAATGGTGCTCAGTGACTGTATGTGTCTACAAAAGATAAATAATATGCTGATTCTTTTTAATACAGCTGAATTTTGTCATAATCCTAATGATAAGAGTTTCATTACATGTGGGGACATTATGACAGACATTGTGTACTGCCCATTTTGCCAAAATGATTCAAAACTTCCCCCAAAGTCTGAGTTCAAAAGGTAAGACACTAATTATGTAGTTGTTAAGAGACCAGATATCTAATTTGAACTTATTACCTTCATTAAGTAAATTGAAATAGTTCTATTTAATTTGGGGGGAAAAATTTTATTAAAAATATACTTACAAATCATAACAGATTTAAAAAAAAAAAAAAAAAAACAAAAAAACACCAGAGTTTGTTTAAGTATACAAAAAGATTCCAGTTTCCCTATGCATCTTCACACACCTTTTGTCTGAAGATCATCTGATGGATTATAAAGTTATTCCATTGTCAGCTATGCTTTTCCTCACTATTGAGCAATACTTAGTTGAAACACATCATCTTACCGCCTGTGTTAAAACATAAAAATATTTTCTTTCATCTTTTTGCCCATTCCATATAAAAAGAATGTTATGAAGAAAGTGGTGTCCAATTTTTTAAAATACAAAAATATATACCTACTATCCTGAGTACTGGAGAATTTGAAGAAAACCTAGAGTGTATACATATCAACTTATATTTTTCTCTGAGTTTTTTTGCAGCAGTGTTCTGTTCAGCAATAAAATGGAGTCTCTGTTGTAAGCTGCAGCATAAGAGCTTTCCAGGGAAATTTCAATTTATTCATGAAAGCATATGACTTTTCTTTTTTATGTCTTAGAGCAAATTATAGCCTAAGAGACATGAGAACAGTGACAAACATATGGTCCATCCTACCTAATATAATATTTTAGGCAAATGCCTGTCCTAGACATCTCTGATTTTCATAGGCATTAGCAGAGAAGTGCCTGGACTTTGATGTCTCCAATCTAAATTAAATTTCTGCCTCACTTCTTCCCTTCCCTTCCCTTCCCTTCCCTTCCCTTCCCTTCCCTTCCCTTCCCTTCCCTTCCCTGATACAAAACAGAAACTATTCAGCTACAATGGCTTGTCAAGTATTTAACTTTTAAAATATACCAAAACTTATCCTGCTCAAATGTAATCTGCCAGACTGAAGAACAAGTGTAAAAAGTTACAGGAAATGAAGAAGGATAGGTTTTGGGAAATTATAGGGGAAAAAAAGCAAATTTAAAAGCATTCAAAATTATCTAAGCCAATAACTTTAAATTGTTCATCAGAATAGTTTGGAAATCTATGTAGAGACTTTTCAAAGTATAACTTAATTTCTAATTCATCCATCTGCATGTCCTGCTGTGCTGATTTTCAGCTGATTTATCATTGCAGCTGATTTATCATTGCAGCTTAATTTTGAATCATCTAAGGAATAGCTTTAGACTATAATCCATTAGGTGACTTATGGCTTGACAGTAGATGAGATTAAAAGGTCAAGGCAAACCTGCAGTACATAGGACTGATCCATGTTTCTGACCCTCTGTCCTTTGATTTATACTAATAAATTCAATATAACAAGGTCTGCTTTTTAAAGTTAAGGGCAACTGGAAAGGAATGCCATGGACTTATCAATATATTAAGCTCTCTAACCTCTTAGACAAGATGACTGCATTTTATGGGACAATAAACAAACAAAAAAAGGCAATTTGATAATATAGAAAACTAGAGTCTGATGCTTGAAAAAGAGGTGAGGAAAGAGTTATTTTTATTTTCAATGAATCTCACTTGGTACATATCTGATATGTGCCTCTAATTCAACACCTTGAAACACAGAATTTTCCTCTCCTATGATTTTCATTAATCACCACAGGAGCCCACTGTCTAATTATAATAAATATGCACCCCTTCTGGAGAAGTCTTATTAGCAAAATTTAAACAAACTATAGAAATTTGTACTCCATTGAGATATGCCTATGTACTTAACCCTAGTGGAAGTAGAAACATTATTTTGAAATTTGTCCTTTGAACAATTCTCTGTAAAATCCAAGTTATGAAGTTGTTCTTCCCCATGGACATCATATGAACAAATTCCCTACATGACATTTTACAACTAATTTTCTTTTCCTTGAACTAAACATAAACAATCTGACAACTGGCTTATGCAAATTTGCTTTGAACTTCTTTGAAGTAGCTATTTTTAAAGGCAGATATCATCTCTGCTTGGGGCTGAGCACTGGAATGATTTATATTTGTTTCAATAATGAAAAAAATGCTAGAAGTTATTTTCTACATGGTTTGCTCCATTAGATACATTTATTTTGACAGGAAGTGCTGAAATGCTAGCAATAAAGTGCTGGAATTACACATTTAAGTTTAGGATCAAAATTCAGCAGAAAATTCTAAGTGAGATAAGGCTTGTACCTTTGAACTAAACTGGGAGACATGTATTATTTAAACAGCCATACATTCAAATACAGCTTGTCCAAGTCAAAAGCTGTTCTTTAATGGGTCACACAGAGCAGCA
Organism: Petroica traversi; assembly: GCA_025920805.1. NCBI lineage: Eukaryota > Metazoa > Chordata > Aves > Passeriformes > Petroicidae > Petroica > Petroica traversi. The sequence goes on from JAHLSL010000017.1 coordinate 17,454,892, forward strand.
GATTGCAAGGAAAAGGTAGCTGGGACCACATGAACAACAGCTGTAACCTTGGTTTAGGGAAGAAGAATACATGAGATTTGAAAAGGTCGTGAAAAAGTTTTAATGGGGAGGCCTCAGAGTGGATTTAGCATGGAATTTATTTCCAATCTGTGAAAACACATGGGTTGAGATATTATTACTCTATTTGTAGAATAGCTGGAAACGAATAACAAGCTTCTGAACATGCAAGTCCCTTTTGCTATTTCATAGCTTGTCTTGATGTTTGTACTTGATTTAAGGTTGTCATTTCAATGGCAGAAAAATCCTGTAATTTAGCAAAAGGAAATGCAAACTCCTATACCTGGGGTCTCTGTTGGGCACTCAATCAATCAGCAATTTGCTCTCATGGAAAAGAAGGATGGTATCCTAGTCTCCATGACTTGGGAGCTGTTGAAGGAGATGAAACTTCCCTACTCAGCATTGGTGAGGCCACATCTGGTGAGGTCCAGACTTCTGGGTCCAGTTCTTGGTTCTCAAGTGCAAGACAGATATGGGCATAGTACAGAGACTCCAGCAAACAGTCAGGAAGATGATTAAGGGAATGAAAATTGTCTCCTATGAGGAAAAGCTGAGGGAGCTGGGACTGTTCAATCCGGAGAAAGGAAGCCTCAGGGGAATCTTATCAATCCATAGAAATACCGGAAAGAATGGTATAAAGAAGATTGGATTAGGTTCATTTCCATAGAAAATATGCCTAAATAGCATTATTATAAATTTTCTAAGACCAAATTATCATTTGCTAATATGTAATTTTGATTTCAGAATTATCACTGGGGTGCTTTTTGTTTGGTTTGGGTTTTTTGGTTGCTTTTTGGTTGGTTGGTTGTTTATGGTTTTGTCTAGTGATTGGCTTTTTACCATTTAACACTCAGTATATCAGCTGCTGAAAGTGTGGTCAACAGTGTGAGGAAATAAAAATCATCATTGTTGTCAAGAAGCGGCCCATTTTTTATTTTTTAGCACTTGGTGATAACTGCGGTAGTATTTGAACAACAGAGGCACTCAATAGCTGAGATGAGTAAAAAAGAAAGTACCTTTTTCATTTCTTGTTTTAAAGTGGAACAGCTATGTAGCATTTCAGCTTGTTCATTGAATTCACAGATGAAGGGTCTTTTCTGTGGTGGTTTTGGACCTGAAAAAAAAAAAGCTTTAAAAACCCAAAAAACTAAGATAGGAAAGGAAAGCAATCTTCTTTCCAGCTGAACTGTGCCACACAAAATTAAGCATCAGTCAGTACTTTCTTAAAATAAAGGCTGGGGAAATACCTGTAAGTAGATTTAGTCAGAGTGTTTTCCACAGTGTAGATCTCTCCTCAATTTGCTTACTCACCAAAATTTAAATAGCTTTCAAAAAACAAATAAACTTGATTAGTTTCCTGCCACACTGCCAACACAGTTCCTCAGCAACCAGACTGATCAGACCATTAAGAATGTTTGGAATCTGTATTTACTTCAAAAAAATCTTTCTTTAAAGAATTTTGACAGTCTATCACACCAAAGCTATTTCTTGCTTTCTGGATTATAATCTCTGTGAAATATAGCACCTGCTTGTTACCTCCTTCTTCAATATGTTCAGGGATGTAGATCTGTTTTGTCTCATTTGTCCTTTATATTTTTTGTTTGTACTGCCAGCTATTTCTACATGCAATGGCGCTGCTGTGCAATGCAGCACATTGTCTTTAAAATGACAAGAGGTAAAGAATGCAAGAAATCTTACTTGAAAGGAATTTTTTTCCTTATGCTAATCTAAAAGACACATCTGTATACCTCAAACTGAAGCTACTAAGTTTTCTAAGGCTTTATATGAACAAACAAAATAAAATAGTATGCTTTCCAAACAGAAACTGCATGTATATTTATGCAAATCTACTTGTTTTACATCAGACAACAAAGAAATTGCAAATTCTAGCTGTCCACAAAAAAGGCATAGAAAATACAAGAGTTAATTTTAACACTGGGGAACATCTAAAAAACTAAATTATTTTTTTCAGTGCTAAAGAAGTCAAGAAACAAACCAAAAAAAACAGAGTATATACCTTAAAATCACAGAACAAAAAATCATAGAAATTTAATAGTCGTGGTCTAATATTCAAAAAATTTCAGATAAAACTGATAGTCTCTTGCATCTTCATATGTCCTGAAATTTTTCTTGTTTCTGTGGGTTGTTCTTTGTTCTGAACTGTTATACCATGACATAATTGGTCCTTGAAGGAATAGCCAAACTCACACGCAGCCAATCTATCATGATTATCGCTCTGGCTGTACTAGTTCTGAAACTTGCTCCTTTGAAATGATCTCAGCATGTCTGTGTGGTTCTCCCATTCAGCTCTTCAGCTGTACTGTAAGAATTTTTGTTCAGCTTACTGTGCACCATCTGGAAAAATTATCTAAAATCATAACTCTAATGACAGCCTCCATCCTTCCATCTTGCTGAGAGGTGGAGGAGTCAGTCACAGGGATGGATTGAAGGTGGACCAAGAATAACAGACTGAAGAATACAGAGAGTTCCACTATACACGAGGTTTTCTTGCTTGCATTTGACATACATCTTGTCTGTCTCTATGCAGTCGCAGCATATGTTTGAGCTAGCTGTAGTCACGATGATGCCATTTCCCCTAATTCTCAGAGCAGTCTCCAAATAGGGTGGAACCAGCAAGTTTGAATGAAGACAAATGTCTTTTTTTTCACAGTTATACTTTTATCTATGAACTAGTTATGGGGAAAGAATTGATGGTCACATTGCACAGATCAGAAAAGTAATCACAACGGTGCTTTTGGTTGGCCTTTTATATTCAGGAAAATAATGTGTGGTGTAGTTTTAAGTTCACATTTTTGATTATTTAAAGTATATATAAATTTTAATACATCATAATATATATAGTGAATTCCAAGAAGCTAATGAAACTATAGGATACTCATGTTAGCAAATTCATGACCTTCTTATGCATGTCATAACTTTGAAATTACTGGTTTATTTAATACTGGCAGGAGTCAGTTAAACATATTTTACATTGAAGAGCAAAGTCAGATCTCTATAGTGATACACAGAGACTATTTATCCAGACCCACATGCACAGGAACAGAGGTCCATTTAGGAGTGACAAAATGAATATTCATTTCCTTTCCTAATCCCACAAGCCTGAATTTTTATTAGATGTTAGAGATGACAGTGTTCAATACCGCAGTTGAGTTATTTCTTTTTCTTAGTCTCTTTTTCAGATCATAGCCAATCTTAAAAAGATTTGTACAAAATCTTCTGGGTTGGTAGAAGAATAATAAATATATCTAAAAGTCTTTGTTTCCTTTTTTTTTTTACATCATTTTTAGTCCTTCAAGAAGTCCTAGAGCATACTTCAGAATTATCTAGTATTGTCAATGGTGATGATATTGGTCACAATAACATGGTATGGACCATTATTTTTTTTCTTTTCTTTTCGTGCAAGCAATCATGATTTATAGCAGCCAAGGTTATATTTCTGCACTATAAAGAGACTTAAAAACAAATTGCATGAGATGGAAATGTCACAGAGCAGACAAAAGACTTCACTCTATGTTGCACAATGTCTGTTATATGGCATACACTGTAATGGTATGGAATTACTTACAGCATGTCTGAATTGTGAATAGGTCTCCTGTCTTCACTGTGAAAGTTTCCAGGAAGAAAAAGGTTTATCTTTCACGAAAACTACAACAGAAAATTTCACAAGTCTTTTTTTACTTAAATGGACAAGCCAGTCATAAAACAGACAGCAATTGTTCTACACATTCCCTTCCAGATTTCTGAACTGTCTCATGCCCTTCTGGTGATGTAGAGGGATGTATGGATATAATTTAGATTCCCATAGTGAGTGTCATATGTCAACTTGTCCCTTTTGGAGGCAATGCTATATCACCTCCAACCTCTTTGCCAGCTAATTGCGTGTTAGGGCTACGAGTCCTCTTTGGCATAAGGTGTCATGGAGCAGAGAATATACCAAGGTATAGACTGAAGGAACATGAAATAATGAGCAAGCTTGGGAGCAGAATGGGGCTTGACTTCTCCAACTAATAGATGACAAAGTTTGTAAGAAACTAGAGAGATCAAATAATAAGCTATTCTTTACAGCCCAGTCTCAGAGCAAGACCACACAAAAAATGTAATGTCTTAGATGGAGACATTCTTACCCAAGACAAATGATTCTAATATGCCTGGTCAGGCTTAAAAAGGATGGGAAGTGGACCTGTCAGCAAGCACTGCATTTTGATGCGTGCTTCTTAAATTTTTTTGAACAGTGAGCTGTTACAATAAACCTTAATCATTTATGACCTCTTCACATTTCTTTAAGTAATACTTTGAACTATCTCTTTAAACACTACTTTCCAGAAAAGGTCGCAAGCATCTAAGGGAAAGACTTCAAGGGAAAAAAATTAAAATTAAATAAAATGAGGGTTCTGGCATGAGCGTGATGGCATCCCAAGAATTTTAATACTGGAGCTAGAGTTGATGATTTTTGACAGCAAAAAAAATACTTTTTTTAACATTTGTAGAAATAATACCTTCATTGTACCGAATGTTTTACTTTTTTTACCATGAATGAGTCTCCAAACCATGTGTCAGCCAGGAATGGATGACCATTTATTGTACTCCTTTATATCAGGACAAACAGAAAAGAGTCCAGGCAATTGCAGAAGCAGTTTCAGATCTACATACTTTAGTGTACAGTACATTTACTCATCATACATCATATACTGCTTTGATGATTTAATGACTATTAAACTTTCTGAAAAGATCTTTCCTGATGGAATATTGACAGTTGTCTCAAAAACCAGTCAGAGCTTCATGCCTTGAAAATGCAGTAATAGAATGATACATACTCTTCAGAATGGATACTGTCAGCTTTTGATAATTTTCATGGAACAAACAGCGGATGAAGTTGTTCTCATGAAATTGCAGCTGCTTGATAAACTTTCCCCCATCCCCTGAAGAATAACATGGGGTTTTTAAGATAAGATATGTATTCTTTTCTATCTATGTTATTCATGAGAAGCAGTAAATAAAGCAAATCCTTGACCAGTCAGTCTGATAGCCTATAAACCTATTATATCTCCTCCATGATTTATACTGTCCATTATTACATTTTGATTGGATGACACTTAGACAAACCATCTTTATCTAAAAATATAAAACGGAAATGAGACATCACAGGAGTGAGGTAAAACAAAAAACAAATTAGCAACTGTGTTGTGAAAGACTCTTCATAGAAATAAATCACCCTACAAGGCCTCTTTGTGTCAGCTGTTATTTGTCAGCAGCGTGAGAAGTATTTATTCCTTCACAGTTCTCTTTTAAGATCTAATTAATGATCTACTAATAATTCTGTTGTTTTCGCAAGGGCACCAAGGAGAGTACTGCATAGCAATGAGTATAGGATTTGAAGAAGCATAAAATTACAATGCTCAGGGAAATTATCGTCCCTTTCCACATTTTTCATAAAATCATTTGTCTTTACCACCAGTAACAGTAGAAGAAAACAAGATGTCAAATTAATATTCAGTAGAGAAAATGCTAAAAACGGGTGAAAAAAGAGCCCTTGGTAAACTTTAATCAGGAAGACTGGAACACTATGCCCTCAATGTCTAGTTACTTTACAAAACTGGTAAGATTCAAAAGTCAATCTCTATTGAAAACTAAATCTGAAAAATATTTATTGCTCTGGGTTTTCACTCAGAAGTGCCCAGTATTTAAAATCATATGTGCTACTTAGCTATTACTTGGATGAACAGACAGGAGGAAAGTTTTGAATTAGTTTACTCTTTAGACAGTAGACACAGTCTACTTCTGTGTTGTATTGAAAAGCAAGGTTCACAAGCACTCCTCCAGATGTTGAACAAAATGGCTGTGGAAAAAGGCAACTGAAAATGAGAAGCAGAATGTAGTAGAACTATCATTGCTGCAAATTCTAGAAGTCTATTTAAAAGGAAATAAATGCAATGTATCATTTTCCTATTATCAATTTCATGACTTTTCAAAGAACTAAGAAAAGACAGTGAGGCAAACAGCCTTTAAAAATATTTTTGAAGAGGTTAATTAAAAACCAGAATAATTCAATGTAAAACTGATTTTTGTGCCTTCTTTTAGCTTAGTTTTTATTCTAAGTACTGAGCTTAAAACACAAAAGCTGAAGTGTCCTGAAATATTTAAAAGAATAAATCTCTCAAACAGTTTTCCCTAGAAAGAGAATTTGTAAGGGTGAAAATTGCTGTGAACTGCTCAATGGGACATATTATTGGATACTAACTTTATGTGAACTAATGAACTGTTTTATCTCAATATTATTATATGAATAACTTCTCAGTACTATAATTACCAATAATGACAAAAGCACATAATTTAACTACTCATTAAAAAAAAAAAAAATCCTATTAATAGGAGAAAATTATTTAATGGATGAAATGGCCTTAATCAACTTTGGCTTTAGAAGTCTATAGATCATTTATTAATATGTTTCAACTCAGTGAGTTGATAAGGTTCTTCATATCTTATCTATAATAGCTTGCTTGACCAGAATATTTTAAGAGGTTTTATTCTGCTTTAAGAAAATTGATTTTCTTTTAATTTTTTACACATTTCTATTTATCTTCGCTATGCTACTTAGAGTGTTAATACTACTGAGAGAAAGGGGGTTACAGATTTGGTAAGTGCTTTTCTTCCAGCTCTTTCTCTGGCTTATAGTTTTTGCTATTTTTATTACAGAGAAGTATTATTGCTCTGTTTGCTTTTGTATAGATCAATTCGCCTGGACAAGAAAAACGTCAAAGAGAAAATCCTTAATGTATACACATGTGTGCGTGTGCGTGTGTGTGCAGTGAAATCAGGTAACTAAGAATAGGAAAACTGGATTAACCTCTGTCTCTGAAAATATAAAGCTATTCTACTGCTCCATGAAATTTCTAAAGTTTGAACTCTGCCATTCTTCTCGTTTTCTCTCTTATCATGATTTTACTTCAGGGCGTGTATAAACTCTCACCACCTTCTGTGGAAAAGATTCTCATACACACTTGAAGTAATTGACATATTGTAGGGAGGAGACAAAACTGCCTTCTCCCTCTGTGCTCTCTCCTGTGAATCTTCTCAAGTGTAATTCTTCTGGTCCTCTGCATTGTGCAGCTTCCTGGAATGGGAAATACAGAGGAGCTTCATCCCTGCACTGACCTGCACTCTACTCCATAGAAAAGGCAAGCTACAGTTGTGATTTTTATAATGAACAAAGAAGCCTACACTTTGGAGAGACACTAGAACATGGACAATTCCTTTTTTTCAAGATCACTGAACAAAAATCTCAGTAAAACTTTATCGACTTTAATTTACAGCACAAGTTCATTCATAGCACAGTATTTTCCTACTTGTCTCTTCAGACCAGTTCTTATGGAAAAGAATAATGTCCCTCACTAATAACAGTTAACACACTGGCAAAGGAACAAGTTCATTGTTATTTTCATTTTGACGTATCTAATTTATTAAATAGGAGGGAGGAAATAAATTCTTCCAGATATCATCTTATAGAAAAAAGGTGATCTACATGGGGTGCCAAAGTAAAGAATGCAGCAGAAGTAATGAAGACTGTCTCTAGAGGTTTAAGTCGTTATGAGGGCTATGTTATTTGGAAATGGAATAGCTGGTGTTCATTGTAAAATTTTACTGTAGTATAAAGCCACTATATTTAGTAAACAAAAAAAAAAGAAAAAGTAAGGAAGAATTTTCATTCTCATTGTGACAAAGATATCACAATGCTGTTCCAGGAGTAAGAGGAAAAAAAACCCAACTTCAAAATTTAGCAAATGAAGATTTGTCATGATAAATAGATAATGTCAAGAGTATAGGAATAATAGCACAAATGACAGAATACAGAACAGTGCATAGGCAACACTGAAGTGGAAAAAATATGAATCTCTCCCCACACCATTGTGTTTCTGTATCTATCTAGCTTTGCCACTGGGCAGCTTGTTGTGAGCCTTGTCAGCTCATGGTAAGTCATTTCACACCCTTTTTATCAATTTCTCATCTGTAAAGTTAACATGAATTCTGCCAATACTAACACTGACTTTTGGAAAAAGCTCCAGGAGACTAGATCTTAATTTCTGAGTATGCTTTAATCCAAGTTCCTTTGAAGATTTGAAATAATGAATTAAAGACTGTCTTTCAAAAGCAAGCAAGTGAAAAGGGAAATTCTTAATACAGATATTGCTCTATTCCTACTTTTCTTTTTAATAAAGTCAGTAGTGCCAGGAGCTCTTCTTATTAATGAAGTCCAGAGCTTTTGGACTACCTGCTGCTATCAAAAACAGTTCATCGGCAAAGGAAAGTAATTATTTCCTTTATTATAAAAGTAATATAAAAAACAAAAACAAAAATACAAGGTTGGTTTTTTCTTTTCAGAGTAGATTTTTTCAATATTTTCAACAATTGCCAACATTTACTAAAAATTGTTGCGCAGCCATCAGAGGTACTTTCTATTCTAAGCCCTTAAAACATTGTGGAAATGCAAGGCTCTGGGTAAATGACTTTTTCATAGCTATACCTGTACAATCCCAGAGCTCTGAGCATTTCTATATTATCTCTCTGTATTAACTTTAGCAATGTAATGACTCAAGAAAATTTCTAAATATGACCTCTGCGAGTTTGATCTTAGTTTTTACTTAGTATATATTTGTAATATATGAGGCCTTACTACAACTGTTGGTGGTACTTTGTTAATCTTCAGGTTTTCCATCTTGACAACATTTTCATTGCTCTCAGTTCTTGAAGTGTCATGTCATGAGATTATTGAGGACCTGTTGCAAAATTGCCTTAAAGCTCTTTAATAAAAAGCAGAGAACTGGAATTTGTTGTTATCATGGTATAGAGAGAAAGTGTTAACTGACAGTACAAAGTGAAACTGTCATGACCCTCACAATTAGAGCTCTATCTCTTCAATGTAAGCTTAGGATAACAACTTTGGTATTAAAGTTAGTCGATCAGTCATTTGTAGGAGTCAGTAATATTTTTACTAAAATGCTCTAAGACTTCTTTTGTTAGAATTGAAAGTCATTCAGCCATGAAAACAGTTTATTGTGCCTACTAGCTCTTTGCTTTAAAGATCAGGGAAGAAAAAATTAAACTGAAACTATTGTATTTTGCAATAACCAAAAATTTCTTGGTGCACTATCTTCACGATGTAGACTAAGCCTAAGGCAAAGAATACAGTATCGTGTTTTTGGCACTAAATTTACTAGAACTTGTTAGGTATATTTCCTGGAGTTCTGACTTGTATCATATTTTTAGCTTTCCAGCATTATAATTTAAGAGAGGCTATGGCTATGCAGTAACTCAGAGGTCTAACCTATCAGGGTTCTGAAGAATCTGCCTTACATATATTTTACATTGAAAATTCTCTACCTGTGTTTGTGTTTATTCATCCCTGCGTGAAATGTTCTGGTCAAACTAATTTCTAATTTACTTTGGATTTCTCGGGGGGGGGGGGAGGGGGAGTTGATTGTTTTATTTCCCATTTGTAAGGCAAAGATAACTTTAAGAAGGAGAAAAAGTTATTAATTAGGCTTTCCGAAAAAAAAAAAAAAGTTACCTCAAATATTTGTTCAAATTCTTGAATCCGGAAGACTCTTACACTGTATAAGAATAACTCTGTCCATTCTCCAGCCCTGTCCCACGAGGGAAAAAGTAATTCCCACAGTGAGCAGGCATGCAAAAACATCAGTATCTTTAGAGTGGACTCCTTCAGAGATTTCTTAATTAATGATATCAAAAGCAAAATATTGACTCTACAGATATGATTATTTCATATGAAGTGTTTAAGCATGTTTTTGAAAACCCTTAAAATTCAACAGAATCCCTCATATGTTTATACTGCTTTTTCCCCTCTAATTTAATTTCAAATATTTATGTAATTTTAAGATTACAATTTATTTTGAAAGACACGGTATTTACACTGGTCTCTTAACAGAACAGTACTAAGTGAGACCAGAGACGTTGAGATCTGTGATCTTAATCCATAAAAATTTGCCTGCTGGATAGCTACTGTTCAACCATTGTGGATGACCTATTGTAATATGATAATAATTGTCATAACTTAAACTGAGGAGGTTTATGTTGGATTTGAGTTTTTTTCAGGTTGGATCAGATGATCTTTTGAGGTCCCTTTCACCAGGTGTTGACATTCTATAATTTTTGACAAAGATTTACAGAAGAAAACAAACAAAAGTAGTGCACAGACATAATTCAGATACCATTCATCACAAAATAATAATTTTGGGGGGGTGAGGGAGGGAACTGCATTTAGAGAACACTTAAATGAAACATGTGAGCTGTCAGAAATTCTGAGGGTTATGGAGAAGATGCACTCAACTGAAAAGGTGACTGAGTCAACCATGTTGGATAAAAGCCTCTCCAGTCTAGAAGAAGCAAAAAACATCAGTTGCAGAAGCAGCTGTTGGCCTGCCTTCCCAAGTGGAAAAAAGCCTTGCTATTAAGTGCTGTGATCAAATATTAGTGTTCCTATTAGAGGCTCAAGAATGGAAGTGCAAGCTCAACATAACTGCTTTTTGAGTGCAGCTTTCACTTGGTTTTACCTGAACTGAAATCAAAATTTCTTCACAGTTTTCACGAAAACTATTTTGCATGAAAATGGAAAGAAAGAAAAAAAGGACAAAGCATTCCTTTTTCAGCAGGCTTGAGACTGTCTTTTCTCTATTTGACAGATTCCACTACCTCTGAAGGTGTTCTTTCGAGCATTTCCCATAATAGTACAAAATTTCAAAGACCAAGAATGAAAAGGAATGAATTTATCTTCAGTATGACTCCAGTTTTAAAACAATCACATCTCTTTCATTTTACCTCTAGACTACTTCAAAGAAGTAACTGAAATCCCTCAAAAATAGTATCTGTACTTAGAGTGTAACACAATTAATTCCTGGTTCCACTCTGAGGCATTCCAATGTTAAATAACAACAGTATGAGCTGTAACTAAGACCCAATAGAAATCTCTGGTTATTTTAAGCACACTTAAATTATACTTTCCTTGCTGACAGACTGCAAGGTACTCATAGCAGCTGTCTTCAGAAAAAAAGTAATTTTGCCTTATCACAGACTCATCCCAAATATTCTCATGTATAGTTTAATTAACCTAACAATTTCAGAAAGACTGAATAATAAAAACAGGTCAAGCAGTTTGCTGAAACAGTATCAAATTATGAAATACACAATTGACAATAGAAAGCTAACAGTATTTAATTGATTGTTAAATAATTGGTTAATGCACATAATTCTCAGGGTGTTGCACATGTACACATGGTATTTCACAAATAACTCTCTTACCCATGAACATTTGGCTTTTTTCTGTATAAAATACATCTATAAAATTAACTGGGAACAAAGAAGATGACTCGTGCTAAAATATCTACTCCTAGTTGTTGTCATCTAAGTGAACTGAGAGTAAGAATTCATTCAGAGATTAAACAAACACACAGAGCCCATCATAAAACCTCTTCATACTCAGCTCCCTGAATCCATCTTCACTGTTAGTTCACATCAGCCTATGCGTATTCCAGAAATTGTCACTGAGAGATCCCTTACAAAAGTAATGAGTCATGGAAAGGGATTTATAAAAACATTTCTTGAATGCTGTCTAAACCACAGCGGGGAAACTACGATAAAAAACGATGAAGCTTTTCTAGTCAGAAAGACTTTGGTTCAGAAGGTCCTTAGATTTAATCTGAAATACAAGTAAATAATACAGATGACCCAGAGATAAATTTTCAAGCCAATATGTAATTATTTGTATAAGGAATTGAAAGCCTCCCTTGAAAGATACAAGCTAAAAATGTAATTTGATCTGAAAGCAACACGAGTCACTGTTGACTGAAACTAAACAAGGAGGTTAAATGAGATTAAAAGAAAGAATTTTTAAGCAGAATAACCAGAAGTTATTATAAAATAATAACTTGCAGAAACTTTTGCTTTTCAAACAAAGCATTTATAACAAGAGTGAAACTGCAGTTTGCTACAAAGAACCTTACATTATTATCTTCAACAAAAACAGATTTGAAAGTCCACTGCAGAGGTGTCACACGACATTGAGCTGTTAATCAAGTGCACCAGGATAAAAAAGGAAAAGAACGGCGAGGCCTATATCCAGAAATTTAAAGTCTATACTGGTATTCAAAAAGAAACAGATTTTGGAACTGTGAAGCTTACTGTTGTCTTTTTGCAACTCCTTTTGAGAGAGATGGTGCTTGCAGGTAAGAAGATAAAATTGTTTTGCAAAACTAGAACCTGAAATCCTAGGTAATGTTGCTTAGGTACTTCAAACCTCAAGATATCTACCAGAAAAAAAATAAATACACCTTTTTCAAAATATTTTGCCCAGGTGAATATGGCAGGGATAATGCAAAAAAACCCCTTAATGCATCCTTTCCCCTAAAATTCAGGCTACAAATGAAGAAAAAAAAAAAAGTTCTTATTCTCTCTGCTCCCATCCAGTTCTTCCTGGCTATTAAATCATAAATATTAGTTTTTGTTGCCCAGTTTCTCTCTTTATGAAAAGCTCTTCAGTTTCCTCTTGCTATTGCCCATGGCTTTTTCTAGCATCAGAGCTCAGTTTATCTAATTATTTCAGTGCTGTGAAAATCAAATTCCAAATTATGAGCACACCCCTGGAAGATATAAGCCTGACTTAAAACAATTTGATCTTTTTCAAAGAAGAAATAGATTTTCAAATGTTACTTCTATTTCATATGTGGGAAAAGCTGATCACAACAAGCATGTTAAGTTTAAAGTACTACGTCCTGTGAGATTTTTGAAATTTTATGCTGATGGTTATGTTATGACACCCATCAGTAAAAAAAAAAAAAAAAAAAAAAAAAGAGCCATTTTTCAATCTGTTATATCCAATCACTGTGACAAACTATGGGTAAATCTGACCACCATTTAGCCAGCTGCAAATTAGGAAATCCATGAACAGCAGTAAAGACAACGGATAGATTTTTTAGCACAATGAGGAACACAGTACCCCAGGCATGATCCATATTTCTTTGCTGTTCTAAGGAAAAGGTCAAGGTCTATGAAAGCCAAGGGAAATGTCTCAGGACCACCTTCTGATGAATAAAAAGAATTTTTGATCTGTCTAACCATTTTTTTCAATCATATTGTTATCTTGTAGGAGGTCTGTATAGTATAGCAGACGCATAAAAGGTATGAAAGTTCTTAAAATAGGTTAATTAAAATGGCAGTAACATTCCACCAAAATGTAAGAATATGAGTCTTTTGAATAATCCTTTAAGTGATTGGTTTTTTGCCGTTGTCTGGATTTATTCGAAATTTTGGGGCTTCTTGCTGCTACAACTGTCCATAAAGCACAGATCCTGGAGTATTTTCGTTTCTAGAGACATGTCCATTCAAACTTGAAAGCATATTGTCTACAGAGTTCACGTCTCTTTATCTGAACTCTTCATTTTTAAAAATTCCCCGTATTTTCCAAAATACATACTTCCATGTGCATTTTACTGTCCATAAAAGAGCTATGTGACAGTCACACCTAAAAGATTTTTGGTATTATAAAGTAATGAATTAGTATTTTCTATGTGAATAGTCATCTTGTGTTTGACACTAGAATTAATTCTGGCTTCTAAAAGTGTACTTTGTTTTAGAATATTAACAAGCACAGACTGGCAGATCTTATTTGACTGTAGTTTCAAAAAGAATTATTTTGTTCTGCAGCAAGACAGGGATGTTGAAGGACAAATTATGTTATTACCTCAACTGAATATATAGAAATGGAGATGGTAATATGTCTAGTACTATTATTAATAGGAAAGATAAATAGCAATGGACAGTGAAGAAAAGGAGAAAAACCCACAAAAATTTGCTGTATCATTTGACACAGGAATTCTATTTTCTTGTTGTCAGTTCCTTCAAAAACTTCCTGCTTCAGGACATAGAATGAATTCCAAATATGTTCTCTGTTTCCAAGAGGAGTGGAGAGGTTTGTCTTCAATTAAATGCTTCATTTCAATTTTGATCACATATTTAAATCCATTCATCTATGAATTTGTATACTTAATAAAGGTCAGATTAACTTATTTTGTACTTGAACAAGATTTAAAGAAAACTAAAAAGCTTTCATAATTAAGTAGGTTGCTGAATAAGGATTATCATGTGGATCTTCATAAAATAGGATTTTAAATATAGAGGATTGCTTTTCATATTGGTTTAAAAGGCAGACACAAATTTCCCCTTTTGCATCACAAAAAGACAGTTTTGTTTCCTGTTTAGAGATGTAGCAAAATAGGAAATTAAATAAAAGAGGGCACACTTGACTGCATGACTATTCAAGCCTAATCCAATAACCTATAGTCAAAATTTCTACATCATGAAAAATGCCTAATCATAAACATTTCAAATAATTGACACTTCTATTAAATATTATTGAAAATTATATTCTTCTACATGGCTTATTTTTCATGCATTAACCTGAATGATATACTTCAAAGTGCTGAATTCTGTTTTAGTTAAAAACCCCCCTTTTTTTTTCCTTTGAATAAAAGCCATTTAAGCAATTCCTGAAATCAATCAATCAAATGATCAATCAATCAAACAGTTGAACTAGGATCAATAAATCACAGGAAATTTTATTAAAGTAATAATCTGTAATCATGCAGCTTTTCAAAGGAGCAGTTAGATTGCAAGGAGACAAATATTTCAGACAATGAAATTTCTAACTAAACCAAAAAAGCTGTCATGTCTATCAAAACCTTGGCAGCTGTAAGACACCAGAGAGTGCTTGGAAAGTATACTCTAACAAAAAAGGAAAATACATAACAATTGAGAAAAAGAGTTTAGGAGTACATTTTAATACAGTGGTATTCTTCCAATTGGCATATTGTTCTTGTTTGCTAGAGATTTAGCTTCTATTTGATTATTAATCAGTGAGTTAGAGACTGGACACCTACAAAGGCACATATGGAAATCAAAATTTCTAATTTCAAAGTCTCACTGTGTGCTTCTGATTCAAAACTAGGATGTATTTTACAGATTAATTAATATCAGTCAGAGTTATGTGCATAATTTCAGTCATTTTCTCTGTTCATTCATTTATAAGTGTAAGTGGACTAAAACCAAAATATTCCCTTTAAAGTCACTGCACTGGGCTCCTCCATTAGTCATCAGTCATTTTAAGTGCACGGTATGTGTAACACAGTGCAGTTTCATGGTGATCCTTTCATTTGATAATTCATTGTTTTCAAAACATTTAATTCAGAGTGACTTCAGAGAATACACATACATTTAAATGACTTGGACGAATGACTGTAAGGGATACTGAGCAATTTGCAGACAAGGCAAACCTGGGAGGGCTGATGACTCCATCACAGACATGGAGGCCCTTCAGGGAGACTTTGGCAATAGGGGACTGGGCAGTCACCAACCATATGAAGGGAGCATGGGAAAGTGCTGGATTCTGGACCTGGGACAGGGTAACCCTTGATGTATGGAAAAACTGGAGAATGAGAGGCTGGAAAGCAGCACCATGGGAAGGGACCTGGCTGTCCTGGTCAGTTGAAAATTGAACATGAGTGAGCAGCCAGGAGAGCCAGGCATGTCCTGGTGGGCATCAGGCACAGCATCACCAGCAGGGCAAGGGAAGGGATTGTCTTGCTCCACTCTGCACTGGAGCAGCCTCATCTTGAGTACTGGGAGGGCAGGTTTGGGTGCCACAATATAAAAGAGACATTAAGCAATTAAAAAGCATCCAAAAGGGCCACCA
Organism: Petroica traversi; assembly: GCA_025920805.1. Lineage (NCBI taxonomy): Eukaryota > Metazoa > Chordata > Aves > Passeriformes > Petroicidae > Petroica > Petroica traversi. The sequence continues at coordinate 17,470,724 of JAHLSL010000017.1, forward strand.
GGATGCTGAAGGGCCTTGACAGGAAGCCCTGTAAGGAGCAAAGAGTTGATCTGTTCATCCTGGAGACTGAGGGGAGACCTCATTGCAGTTCCAACTTCTTCATGAGGGGAAGAGCAGAGGCAGACTCTGGTCTCTCCTCTGTCGTGACCAGTGGCAGGACCCGAAGAAATGGCCTGAAGCTGTGTTAGGGGAAATTACACTGGATGTTAGAAAGAGGTTCTTCACTCAGAGTGGTCAGGCACTGGAACAGGCTCTCTAGGGAAGTGGTCACAGCACCAAGCCATATTTCAAGAAGCGTTTGGACAATCCTCTTGGGCACTATCCTGGTGTGATTCTTGGAGTGATTCTGTGCAGGTCCAGGAGTTGGACTCAATGATCTTTGTGGGTCCTTTCCCAACTCAGCATATTCTGCGATTTCTTAGAGAAGAAAATAGCTATTATTTAAGATTTTCATATTGAGGAAATTTATATTCAGGGATTATCTGGCCTTTGAAAACAAAATGCCAGCTTGTCACTTGCCATATATATCTTTTTTCTTTAAATTCTTGAGCCTATTCTGTACATGAAATGGAAAAACCACTAATATTTTAGTACTTAGCTTCTTTCCCAAAAGATGGGAACATGTCTGGGTACATGTGATTCTAGAATAATTCCACAATAACTGCACTGAATACATTGGGCCAATTAATGAAACAATTCCTTCAAGTTCTCTCTTAAACTGAGAGGTACTCTCATTAAATTTTTTGTTGTATGCAGTAAATCCTAAATCTGGCAGAATCTGATTCATTCTCTAATGCCAATAATTTAGATTTTTGATTTTGTATGTCATGTCTTAACTCAAATGACTAACACTGTCCATCACTATTAAAATTGTCCACAAAAATATTCTTCAAACTGTTACTTTTTTCAACATGTCATATTGCTTAAAATCAATTGCTAATAAAAGCGGGCATCTTCAGTTTAATAATATGATCTCTTACACAGATATTTTTGGAATAAATTCCATGTATCTACATTATTCTAGTCTGCAAACAAGTCAGCTACATCTACTTTGCCACCTGGATGCTTTAACCACCACTTATGGGACTCCATATATAAAGTGTGAGACGTCCTAAACTGTACATTATGTTCTGAGCTATTTCTTCTCTTTCAATGTGCAATAGTCCCAGTTTTTATGGCTAGAATAAGAAGAAGAGACAGAGCTTTTATTATTCTGGCAACATATCATTTAATTATGCATGTAGGAATGTGTGTGTATGTGTATATGTATGAGGGTTGAAAATAAACAAACAACTAAAGACTGGGGCAAAACTTAGTTAAAAGCCCATGTACATCTGCGGATCTTTCTCTCTAAAGGCAATGTGTTCTAGTTATGAAATCCAAAATCCTGTTATCATTTCAGTGTTAATCAGTTCCACAAATGCATTGAAGAATGTGACTACACTTTTAAATGTTTTATATTATGAGAACCATGGAGGGTATGGCATTTAGAGAAGGGGCAGGTTTGTACTTCTGAAGTTATTTAGATGAGAAACCTTCTTAAGAAGACTGCAAAAACATTATACACAATCCACAGTCTTCTAACTCATAATCTAAATTTTTAATCTACAGTAGTCCCAGAACATTTTTAATATGTTTGTCTGATAATCCCTTTATTTGAATTTGTTACATTTGTACCATGAATTTCCACCCTCTGCACACAGTTTTTGGTTGGTGGGTATTTGAGAGGTATTTTGGTTGATAGATTATATCTTTGGGATATTTTGGGTGTTTTGCTGAAAACAGGTGGGGTTCTTTTACTATTTACTTTCAATTAAAATTAAAAACTTTGGAACTGAAGATCAAATTTTAATCTTCTCTAATGTCTTATCAAATTTATTTCTCTTGAAAAATAATGTTTAGTGTTGGTAAAAATTATTTGCAGAATGTTTTGTTCTAAAAGAGAAAGAAAGTGATTTTTTACTGTCTGTCACATTTGAGCTTGCCATGATTGTTTCATTTATACTTGGATAAACCTTATAGAAATTGTGGCTAAATATTTTTTGCACGTTTTATGTTCTTTTAGACTTTTTTTTTTTGCTTATGCCATGTTAAAAGTCAGAAATGAAATTTGTTGTGGGTGGAACTAAAAAGCATTAAGTGCATAAAAATCAATGTTACAAAAATAAGTGAATAATAGGTTTGATTGACACTGAGTGGGAGTTTTAGAGGTAAATGGTATATCCAAACCAGGGAGGGTGTTTTTCTTTGACCTCAATTAGGTTTAGTCATTCTGACAATGCAGAACAGAGAACATTTGGAAATTAACAAACTCAATACTTTTTTGCACTGAAATACAGTGTCGTGTACAAAAGATGTGAAATGAATTCTCATTTGTGTGGGAACATGTCACATAAATTCTGGAATAAAAATCCTTAGGTTTACTTGTTTCATGTCTTGATTAGGAAGTGAAGTAAGTGAACTAAGAGGTCATTGTACATCTTTTATTCCTGATGATTTTATGAAAATCCTTCATTATTTATGGAATTTCAGAACACTTTAAAAATCTGTTGTTTTTGTTTTTGTTTTTGTTTTTGTTTGTTTGTTTGTTTGTTAGTGAATGGTTCTCATGTTTCCTCATTGTTGGTTTTTTTTTTGGGGTTTTGTTTTGGGGTTTTTTACTGACTCAAGAAAGAGGGTAGTTTTCTGGTTTTGTTTGTTTGGGATTTTTTTCTTCCAGGCCATGCCTATTTAAAAACAAACAAAAACAACATTCAGGAATTGCCTAAAGATAGTAGAAGGTGAAGACAATAACATTATATTTGTAAAGACAAAAAGGTGGACTGTTTGAAAACGGGACTCTCATGACCAATAAAACACCAGTTGCCAAAACTACTGACATTTTCCTAGATGTGTGAAAGGAAAATTATTATGTTACATGCCAGCTACCTAGAAAATTCCATATAGTTATTTGCACATCTTTATACCAAGCAGGAATATAGCTGAATAAAATAGACCACTTTTCAAAAATAGAAACATGTCTTCAACATCTAACAAAATATAATTTCCTTGACATTCTTAAGCTTTAGGATGTCCCGTTGTTGCAATACTTTTACTGTATTAATTATTTGTTCTCAAAAGAGTTTGTTGTAGGTAGCCATAGGTAGCTAAAAATCTGTAGATTCACAGACATTTAATATATTTTCTTCTCTTTCATGATAAAATACTATAAGAAAACTCAATGAGTAGATCTTGTACATAAATTTATTCCATGATTATTAAGACATTTACAACTATGGAAAAACACTGTAGTCTTATTCGAGAATTTTAAAATTTTACAAGGAAGTAAATGTCCACAAGAAAGCCAAATTTTACAAGGATTGCAAATAATTATCATTGTGACTATATTGAAATACACCCATTGTAAGAATGCATAGCTCAGTCTGGGTTTAAAATAAAATCTAGAGAAATTATAAAGGATAAAAAAGCAGAGTAAAGATTCTCAGAAAGGATCTTTCAAAGTTAAATTATGTTAATTACAATATCATCATCAATAATAACTCTAAGAGCAACAATATAATCCTTATGTTAATGGAATTAATTTGAAATTTGTCTAATTTAATGCCTACATCACACAAATCAAATCGCACTTGTAGCAACAATGTATATGCTAAACATTTAAAGGGTTCTATTCAAGCTATGACTTCTTTGCACTAATCATTACAGAAAAATAAAGATAGAGGATGAGTTTATTCACAATACAAATTATTACTGCTTTACCTTTAGCCTTTGGCACTTTATTATGGCACCTAACTAAAAAAAAAGAATAGTAGGATTCATCTCTTGAAAGCATTGTGTGTTCAAACATGTCATAATAAAATGTATCTCCAACAGAGCTACAAAAGAGCATAAGCATTTCAAATAACAATCTGAGCCTGCCTACATTCCTTCTGATGTCTGAATTTCGTTGTTATAATTTTGTGAACCTAAATCCAGTAAAACGTTTTCCTAGCTCTTATGTTCCACTGATTTTTAGTGAAGCTTCAGCTACTGGACTACATTAAAAACAGTGCATAGTCACATAGACAGACCAATCCAGCAGTCATTGTTCAGTTTTACCTTCACCCTTTGTAAATTTACAACACGACATATATACATACTATCTTTACCCCATACCTTGCAGAAAAGCAGCATTGTGAAAGTTGGAGTTATTAATTTTATTTTATTTTGTTCATAGGACTAGATATTTGACAAGTATTTTCAAAAATATCTGTACAAACCCACCTCATCTTTTTCTGCACTACTTTATCCAGTGGAAGTACCACTTTCTTAGGGCCTTAACATGAAATGAGGAGGAATTACTTTTGAAGCAGTGCTGTACAGGACTAAAGCAGAAATTTTCCCTTCCTCTCTCCTACTTCATCCTGCCTCATCAGATAATTAACATTCTGAAGTGGGAGTCAGTAGGCAGGGCATTTGATGTGGTTCTAGTTATTACTGTTATGATAACTTCAACTGAAAAATTTCAACAAATAGTCTCACAGAACCCTGAGTTACCTATCGCCTCATGGCTATACTTGTCCAGAAAAATAAATCCTCAGAGGGAAGAGATATGTGAATTTAACACTTCCCTGGCCTGCATTGCTTCTTAGATTAGGGAAAGTCATGGAAGGGAGCTCCCTATGCAGTTTGTGCTTTTCCTTACTGTGTAATAATGTCAATGTAATAATATCCACCACTGAAAGAACAGGATGCAATGAACATGTTAGGAATATCAACAGTTTTGGAGATTTTATTCTAAGCCTGTCAGTGTCTCAAGATTTACAAGTCTGTAATACAATTCTAACTTGCATTCCCACAACACTGTGAGTAATACTGTATAATGTACAACTGCACACCACCTTAATCAGTCCAATTAGTCCCCAAGTCTCAGTATACTGGTAAATTAAAAGTGATGAGACAGGTTATGACCCTAAGGCCATCCATCACAGAGAGTTCTTTCCCATTAAAGAAGGAAAGCCCATCCAAACCACATTGAGCCTCTTGAACTAAGGACAAGGAATTTTTTTTTGGGAGGAGGGAAGGGGCGTGGAGGGAATATTTAGAAGGCCATGCAAATCACTATGAGGAGCCAGGGAACTTTCGACTCTATTATGTCCATAAACCGTCTGTTTAACTTACTGGTGTGAATATGGCCAAAGAATTCCATTTTAACACAACTATCTTGAAATATCTGAAACTGAAATCTCTATCTATAAAGCCTACTATACATTCTAATAAAATGTAAAAGTAATAAAATTATTTAGGGACATTAAATACTAGTTGTTTATGTAAGATGCCTATAAATAAATTCATTACCATGCTCAAAATATAATTTGAATTTTTTTTCTTTTCTTAATATTTTGAACAGTGAAATAACTCTTAGCTCTGGAGATGTCAGTCAACCAAGCAACTACCAGAATTCTTTGAATTGGTCACCAATTTTGTACAAAAGCTATCAAACACATCCCAAGGTTTTGAAATGCGCTCAACTCTTCTCCAGTACTGGAATTTCCAATGTCCTTGAAAAGTTACTGTGTCTGATGATATCATACTTGTTCATAATACAGTGAATAACCTAAATCTCCTTACAATCTAGAACTGCCCTTTATGTCTCAGACATTTAGATGAATTACAAAGTTATAACAAACTCAGTGCTGTAAAAAGTCTGGGAAAGATATTTAGATTTGGAATTTACTTTACTCAGATGTATTTAGGCAACTCATGGCAGAGGTACCTGTCTTCCATGGAAATTGGTATTTAATGTCTTAATGTATGATGGGTTGTTTGACCTCAGAATGCTACAATTTTAGTATCTTGAAGAGGTCTTTTTCAGGAGGAAAATACATATTAGTCAAAATATCCAGGTCTGATGAATGTGTCTATAGACTTTAATTTGAGAGGAGTTGTGTTTTGTTTATTTATTTATTTAAACTGTCTGTTTGTGTCTTTAAGGGCTTCATAGAAAAGAGGCATAGAATAATTCCAAAATTCATCATATAACTCTAATACAATTCATCATGTCCCTCTATTTCTTCACCAATAATGAACTTTTTTTTAACTTTTGTACACATATCTGGAGAAGGTAACTTTTTAATTGAACTATATTTAGTATTTGGAGGTTTTTAAGAGTTAAGTTTTGTCTTGCATAAGTGTCAAGTTTTTTCGTTTTGCTTTCTGCATTTCCCTACTCTGTCATTTACCCGCTGAATTAACTTGAGAATAGATTTCTTTTTCCTTTGCTTTTTATCCCTTGCTCTTTGTTCCACACCATGACCCATGGGTGCTGTGAGGTATCATATGTTCTCATCTTGCATCACCAAGAAACGTGAGGGGTCACTATGAAAGACACCTGGTGACCAACTTTTGTTATTGGCAGTGAGTAGACAGCTCTGTGTGCTCTAGCAAGCCTACTTTCCTTTTAAACCCTATTACTTCTATGGAAAAATGGATTTCAGAAGAGGGTTGGATGACTAGTTCAGGCATGGCCATCAATAGCACTGTCATGTAGTGTTAGTGGAAAATAAATCCTTTCTAAGGAAATATATTGCATCTGTAGCACTGCTGTACTTGTGAGATAATACTTAATCAGCAAAATAACATTGTTGAATCAGGATAAAGTCCTTTGAAAGTAAATTAAATCATGTTCCAATGAACAAGCCAAAATCATGCATATATCAGAATAAAAACGAATAGGGAAAAGAATGGAAATATAACTCATCTAAACGCACTAAGAAAAAGCAAATCATTTGGTCCAAGAGGAAGAACCAGAGAGAGCACAAGCTGATATCTTAAGGGATAAATATAAACCAGCTTATTATTATAGGCACTTAATATGAATGTTCTATAGGAAAACTGACTTTAACGCATTCTTTAACTTATTGAACTCTGTTTCTAAATTTCTGATTCAAAAATTTAAGACAAAGACACATTTAATCTACATGCAAAAATAATTCAACATAATGGTTGGAAACCCCCTTCAGCCTCTTTAGCCCCATCCTCTTTTTACTCAGCTGAAGCTCTAAAGATAAAAAAAAAAAGTATAAAAAAATCAAGATTATTCATTCAAATGAAACAGGAATAATGAGGGAAAAAATTATGATGTATTCTTGTGTCTGTGCACTGAAAAATGCAGGAGTTGTATCATTTCTTTGGATTGTAAAATAGTACTGCTTTACCAATAGTAATGAAGGCACTAAAATTAGCTCTTTATCAGGTAGGTGAAATCCTTCTGCTTTGAATACCTAGAAATACTCAGAATGATAGCACAGGGTACTGCAATGGGCTTTGCAACATAGTAGCAATTTTTCACTAGAATGTTCACATTCAGGTAAGACCATGTGAATTCTCTACATCCAAGACAATTCAAATATATAAAACTTTCAACTAGGGTTCCATTTCTGTCCTAACTTCTATTCTTTTCTAAAGCAATTGAAGTGATTGAACAATTTCCTACATTTTCTTTACCATATTGCATGCATTTTTCTTACCACTGGTCATTTTTTTCATTTCCCTGTTCATCTATATTGGTTATAAAAAAATAAGGAACAGAATAATACCCACGTCTTACTGTATTTATTACTAGCTGGCATGCATAATCTCTACGTCTAAGAAATTTATCTCTAAACACTTTAATTTCTCTCCATTACTCAAAATCATTCAATTTCACCCATCATTTCCCACATACTTCCCAAACTTGTTCCTCTGCAATTCAGTGTCTTTAGGTCTCACTTCAGTACTAGATATAATCTAACAGAGATTGTATTACAACCTTCATGATTACCTTTTCTCCCTATGCTGTGGAGTAGTAGTGTACTCATATTTACAGAACTCCTGATTTTTATTTCTTCACATAGTTTGCCACAGCTTATATTTAGGAGCATTTGAAATTTAATCTTATTCTACCTTATCATTAGGATCTTTTTGAAAAAGAAACATTTTTCTTTTCTCATGAGTAATAGAAAATTACTTGTATTTATTTCAATATATTATTAGAAAGACAGTAGTCAATGTTCTGTGTCTGTAGACCTTCAATTCTTTTTACATATTCTCTCACATAGGTGGCAGATAGTTTTAATTGTGTCAAAATTATATATTAAGTTTATACATGACGAATTCTTTCTTCTAGCATTAACACAAATTTACATCTTACAATGCCTTGAATGTGTAAAATGTGTGGTGTTCCTAAACTTCTCTACCAGTCTAAATTTCGATGTTAAAATTTCAACTTTACTTCATTTGTCCTTCAAGGATTTTTCAGGACAGCTCAAATTATGGGTGCAAATAGATGTAATAAAAAAAGATGATTTGTTTTCATCTGCAAGACAGTATTTGCACTTATTTTAAGGACTTCTGTACAACTTCTATAATGTGTCTTTATAAGTAAAGGAAGAGCAGTGTTAAGAGACTTCCCTTTCCACTTATCTCTTGAGAGAAATCACTTCTATTTCTCCTCTAAGCAGAGAGCAGACACAGATGAGAAGTGAGGTCACAGACTGTCCACAGATGGGGATCCTCCCACCTGCATTACCAGAAGGCTCATAGAGCTTCTACATCCCTAGGAAGTATTTCTGCATAACGGGATTGCCTTGGTATTTCTTGTGCCAGAAGACAGAGATAGAATTATTGCAGAAACTGAGCCCTTCTCTGGCTAGATGATACCTCAGGAACACAATGGTTTTGGGTGGGATAAACTCCATAAGGAGACAGGTTGTGTGACCACCAATTGAGATAGAGTAGGAAAGTCTACAGCACTTGGCAGTGATTTTGAATACAGGACAGCGTGGTTAGCCACACGGACAAAGTAATTACTAGGAAAGCCATTAAGAGATCACCTTTCACTCTGTTTGATGCATTTCATAAAAACAAACCAAAAAATCCAAAACAACAATAACAAAAAAAACAACTCCACACCAATCCACAAAAAAATTTCTGTTGGTTAGTATGCCCTTACTGAGAGCAACTATATTTCATTGCATAACTGAAACTCTTTCTACAGCTATCTAACAAATAGACAGAGATATTCTGTCTTGTTCCTCTTAAACCAAGAGTTAAAATATCTCCTTCATGTTTATCTTCCTCTGCTGCCTCATTGAGGGTTACACCTGCTGATGTTAAATGCGACGGTTCCAACTGGATCATTGGACCCAGTGCTTGAACCTCAGAGTGAAAAGGTGCAGCTTCAAAGAACCAAATGTCACTCTTTGCTGCAAATAACAACAGTCTGCAGTGTTTCTTACAACACATCAGGTGCTCAAATATTAACAGGTTTTAGTTACCTCGCTGCATTTATATTATGAACAAGTTGCACAGAAAGTCAGAACAGTCAGCAGGTCAGTGCTGCAGACCTGTACAGTAAAGCCGCAGAAGCTCAGTCAGGAAAAGGAGGGGGTGTGTATCATGGTTCAGTTGCTGTCACCAGCCTGTAAACATCAGAACATGTTAATCATCCTCACAGAGGATACATCTTAGAACAGTCCAAATTACCACACATGTTAAATGCCATTCAGACAGTCTGTCTGCTTTTGTTTACTCACCTTTTCTTTATTTCAAAGTGAGAGGAAGCTGGAGAATATCACATTGTGTGTCATGTTCTCACTATTTCTTGTTTAAGACATTGCAGCTTTAAACCCGTAATTAATGAGGCTGAAGTTTTACAGTTTCATGAGTTCAGTGGGCTGTGTATGTCATGTAAAGTCATTGACTGGCTCATAGTGTCAAGCAAAAAAAAAATCTTCCAAGACTTCAGATGCCTTGTGGCACCCTCCAGTTTATTTTGTGTGTATGCCTGTCTGATTTTTTCAGAATATCCAAGAGTAACCATTAGCTGTGTCACTTCTTCCCTTACTTTCCTGATGATCTGGAACTTCGTTAGCAAATAACCTTCACAGAAGGGAGCCTTTAAACATTACCTTCACAAACAAATTCACAAGAGCAGGTTGTGCTATTTTGGTGGTAGTTTTCTCAGCTTGCCTTTGTTAACAGTAAAAGATAATAACATGTTTTTGTGTAGCTACCTAAAAGGCTGTTCCCTGGGTTATAGAAATTGTTTCAGTGAAGTCCACAAAAGGCATAATTGAGTGTAAATGGAATAATTGGAAAATTGTTCTTGCAAATACCTGTGGTCTAAACACGTGCATTTACATGCTGCACACAAAGGTAAATAAAACCTTTTTAGCAAACAGGTGTTTTGCTCTGACTGTTTAATTGTTCTTTCAATGATACTTTTATATACACTGGAATACACACTGGAATACTGAGATAGAAAAAATTTAGCAAGTTCTGTCACATCATCCTTGTCCAAAGCTCTCGTGACAATGATAGGCAAGGAAAGTGGAGGGGCATGATGTAGTAAGGAAAATGTCATGTCTGTTAAATAGTCTTTAAAATACCTACCAGAGGGTTGGGTTCTGTAAACAATATAAATATTTAATCCCAAAACTCTTTATATCGTTGTTGCAAATTTCATTTTCAATTTACATCTTCACTAGCATAGTTTATATTTAGATTTGCGGCAGTGTTGGCAGGGCTTTCAGAGCCTATAGGATATCTTTAAAGCTCTAATAACCGCAGACACTCACAAAGCTTTTATTTCCTCTTATTTCCCTGTTAAACTACTTATAGGTTGATTCAGTGCTGTAAATGTGATTTTTTTATATCAAACTCCGTAAACTCAGCTTCTCAGGTTCACCTATTCTAAGAGGTGTCCCTTTGTCAGGGACCCCCTCTCAGCCTTTTTATGAACCTCAGCTAATAAATTCCAAGTAGAATAAAAGATTGGCAAAGTTGAGAAATTTTTTCTGTTGCATGTATATAAAGGGACATAAAGGACTAGTAAAATGGGTGTTTAGCTCCATCTGTAAATATGAACACAATTCATTTGTGTCATATTTATTCAGCTTCTGTTAAGACACATTTGTCAGGGATATTATTATGGTGATTCTGTTCCTTTGCTATCTTGGACGAACAAGAGGCCTACTTAGTGAAACACAACTTATTCTACCTTTACATTCTTCAAAGAAGCAAATAGAACAAATAAATGGAGGAACACAAGACTTCTGTGTGCTCGTTGCAGTAACAGGCTTGCAGAGGCAGCAAAACCTCTCTACATAAAGAGTGAGAAAATTATCACCAAACTGGAAGAAGGACAAGATTATGGCCAGTCATCCATGTGTTCATGGAATACATCCAGTGCTACACAGTGTTTATTCTGGAAGTTTAAAGAACAAAGGGTGAATTTACTTTTTTTTTTTTTTCTGTGTCCTTAAAGATTTGGACACTGAATTTCCTAATGCTAAAAAGAATGTTCTTTACTGAAATTTTGCCACAGTTATTATCTCAATGCAATACGGTGCAGCAACATTCACCAAAAAGGTATCTGTTTGGCAGCTTCAGTGGCACAATGACGTCAGCCATTTCCTGTCTCATTGGAATCTCCACAGAAGAAAACAGTCTTCTCAAAACAAGCACTATAAACACAATTATCAACACCTCCTTTTTTAAAGGAAAATGCTATAAATATTTCAGAGAGCTAAAAATGTCAACGACAAGGTAAACCTTGAATGATTTATACTTACAAAATGTCAAGAGTATAATGCAATATATTGTCTTCATAACACTCTATTGATTGTATTGTTAAAAGCTAAAAACAAAAAAAGTGTTTGATCTTAAGGCTCATCCTTAGGATTGTTTACAGTTCAAACAACATATGGTCAAAAATGGGGTTATAATGTTTGAATAAATAACATGCTGGAAAGAACCTTCCTAATCTTTATCACTTTACATTTGCGGAATGAAGGTTAAGAGTAGGTTTTTAAGTGCTATTCACATTGTTCAAGTCAGAGCTTAAGTGCTTTCAGCATGTTTTCCTGTGGCAATTCTCTCACAAAGAGCAGTGTTATCCACTACAATCCAAGCTAAACATGAACCCCCCATGCTGCAATGTTGTGTCCAACATCAGCTTCCTCTGCTATTTGAGATCAGCAATTCAGTATACATCTGAAAGGTTCGTCAGGACCACTGATTAGGAGGACCACATATTCAGCATCTGAAGGTTTTACAAGGGAACCCATTATATCCATTTTGTTGAGCAACATGAAAATGTAAAGCTTCACCTAAATGTGTAAGCTAGACTTCTCTAAAAATACCAGATGCAGTTCAGTGCTTTGATTGCCCCATGACTAAAATGGGCAGAGTTTTAGAGAATAAGTACAAAAATAGCATGAAGCCAGCCTTAATCACTAATGAGCCTTTGATCATGAATAACCCCTCCTGCAGGGAATCCCTTGATGGCATGTTTTCTCACTTATTACCTTCCCCAGACCATACTTACACAGAATTGAGCTAGCAGAAGACAAAGACAGATTATTAGACACAGATTCTAGTTTTCATTTTCTCCCTCCTTCTCTGCACAGCAGCTACACAAATCTCTCTTCACAGTCCAAAATAAATGTTCCGTGAATGTAATGTTCTTCACAGTAGAGGAAGCACAAGCAGCCCAGGCTAAAGAGAAAAAGCTAAAAATGACACAATACAGCTTGCAAATAGACATCAATACAGACCGACTCATACACCATAGAGAATTAGTTCTCCTCGGGTAAAGAACTTTTTCTTAAAGAAAATCAAACGAAAACAAGCAACTCCCCAAATAAACAAATAAAAAACTCCAAACGAACAAACAAAAATCCCCAAACAAGCAATAACAAAAAACAATTAAGCAAAAAAACCCAAAAAAACCCCACGAAACTGAAGTAAAAAAAAAAGGAAAAATGGAAAAAGAGCAAAACATAAAGCCCAGGAATCAAAAATCAAGAGGGCAGGGAAAGAAAAAAAAAAGCTAAGATAGAAAGCAAATAAAAAGAAAAGAGAATTTTTTTCTAAAGTAATAAAATAAGAAAGAGGAAAAGAAGATTCATGGGGAAGGACTCAAGGTTAGTTTCCATTCTATGGTGAAACTTTTGTGCAACCTGAATCAACATCAAGAATTTGAAAAGCACATGGTTTATCATAACATCAGGCAGATTTGGGAGGAGTGAATGCAATTTTGGTCAGCGTCTGACACTTCTGCAATACAAGCAGAATTGATTTGGCTAATTATGTGTTTTCTTAAGATTTATTCTTATTAATATTGGTTTCATTATTTCTATACACAGTAACTGAACTACAGTAACAGAATAACACTCCCACTTTCTCATAAGGACAGCTATAAAATTATTTTTGCCTTATGTTTCTGTTGCAGAAGTTGTCACTATATTTTCTCCTTTTTTTACAGAAATGAGACAAAATTATTTGTTTCTGTCTGGAAACTGAAATAATATTTTGTGTTTCAGTATTGTTGTGCATTAGCTCATATATAGCTCATGAAAAGCTAAAGTTATCCATGTTAGCAACCAAAAGTGGTCTTCAAAGTGGGAGAACAATAGTAGGCAAAACAATTTAAACCCAAGAAAGACATTGTGCCAGTACTGAGGAAAAATAATGTTACATTTCTGTCCCTGAGAGTGTCTGAATATCAGGATCGGAAGATACCAAAAAGGATATGGAATAAACATAAGCTTTCCACAACTCATAGTTCTCTCCTAAAGTGATAAAGTAAGGAAAATAAATAACAGGGTAAAAGAGTGATAAAATCTCAACAATAAAATGTAAAACAAGATCCAAAAAAAAAAAAAGTACTCCTCCAATTCATTTAATGACACACTTTTCTGAGTCTGGACATTCTTCTTTCTTCTCCCAAAGACTGTTCATTATTTGTACTTGTAGATATTCATGTTTCACTATGCAACATTAAATTACTAATAAATAAACGCTGCTACTGCTTTGGAAAATAACATTACATTTGAGATGCTTCAGAGATGGAAAATTCTGATTCTAAGCATTCCAAAGTGATGATACTTTGAGTGAAGTTTTTTTTCTGTCTCAAAACCAAGTATAGTGAGTTTCCCAATTCTATGTCGCAGTCTTCTCAATCAGTCCGTTTGCAGTGCTCCTGCTGCAAATAAGTCAGAGGGAGAGCTGAGTCCTCACACTGGGTGGAGCTGGAAACTAGGACTTGGTTGGTTTGAGCACTTGATACCCATCCAGGCAGGGAAAGTGTGCAAAGCAGCTCTGGGTCCCTCCTAGCAGAAATGCTGGGGGTCACACTTGCCGCAGAACTCCCCTTCCCAAAACAGCTAAAACCCATAGAGGGTTTGCAGCATCCAAGCTGAACAGGCACTTCTGCCTGTAATGACAAGGCCAGGCCTCCTGCCACTGAAGTTGTACTAGAACCAACACAACATAGCATTTGTTCTCCAATTCCTTTCAAGTACTGAAATGTGCTATTGAACTGTATCTCTCTCAGCTTGGGGGAAAACATAATTCTTATGCAATGGAACACTGGATGGCTATAATTGCCTGCAGTTAGTTTAGTAAAGATCCTTCTCATATGGTCAAAGAACATAAATAAATGAATGAATAAATAATGATGGCTCACAGAAGTTAAGACTAGAGAACAGAGATAGAAACGAAAAAGAATCTATCTTTTTGGCAGCAGTTTGAATTTATGCTGCATTCAAAGGGTCATGAGACTGAAGACATGGACTTTCATCTAATTTTAGGCAACCCTCTTTTCATTCTGTCATTTATGGCATTCTGTAAACTGGAAAACAATACTATTTCAGTTCCTTATGAGGATGTAAATATTAATGCGTGTTAGAAATCAAACACTGTAATGAAGATCCCTGATGAAAATATATACTAAATAGAATTATTACAAGTAAAGTTAAAATAAAGATTTTGTTTACAGTCATTGAAGAACACAAAGGAAATATCTGCATCTCCAACAGATGGGGATATAAATATATGAGTAAATTTAACCACAAGCTGTCTTAACTGTCTCTGGGATGAAGAAAAAAAGGACATTGGATACATCTTTAAGAAATTTTTTAAATACCCTAATTTTAAGCAATTATTTCAGAATTATAACAAAAATTATCTATAATTTAGTTATCTGAAAATCTTTACAGAAACTGACACACTGCTAAGATTTCATAATTAAGCTAGTAGACAAAAATGGAGCCAATTGTAGCTATGAATCATCTAGATTACTGTAAAGAAATTTAGAGCGTTAACTGATGAAATCTCTTATCAGTCATTTGCTGGTTATATGTCAGATTTAAAGAGTGCCTGATACAAGTTTAGAAATAGGATTCAAGATTACTAATGAAAAGGGGAAAAAAAAGTTTCACCCAAGAGTAGGCAATCTTATCTTCTTTTTTATACACAGAATTTTAAAGAATATCTTAACGTCAACTTTCAATGGATTACTTAACATTTTCAATTTTATGCCATATTTAAAATTTTAAGATTTTAAGATCCATTGCCTAATGTTTCAAAATAAGACTGCATTTGCTTATTCTATTTATCTTGACAAAAACATTTGTCACCTTAAAAAGAGGCAGCAAAATTGTAACATTGATGCACTAAGAGGCCAAGAAATTAGTCTTCATGTATCATTCAGTGCATCAATATATGGATTTCATGAAAAAAGACACCATATTACATATAGGTAAGCCTTGAGGAACACTGGCAATTGTGGACTAATACATATCAATTCCAATATTTCACCAGTCCAAATATTCTGCAAAAATTCCCATTAATTTCATTTGTGCTGCCAAGGAATTAGGTAAGTGGCACTGTTATAGCACACTCAGCTTCTCAAAGATTTGCTATGAAATTGACTGAATATGGACAGCACCCCTATTAAAAACTAATCTGTTTTTATCTGCTCAATGGGATGAAAATCACTTGGCTCGGGTTCTCATAGCCTATTGTTGACAAGTGAGATAGATAAAAAGAGAAATTCAAAGTTCTGCTGAATTTAGAACATTCAAGCAAAGTTCATATTGTTCACTTTTTAGTGTCAAAATTGTTAAAATCAATTATAATATAAATATAATTAAGAGCTTGATATCCTAACAAACTGATCAAAAATTGGGTCATTCAATTCTACTCTAGAACAAGACTGCTGTAGTTCATGTGTTATATATTAATCCATGGACAGCTTGTTTCAAAGACTATGCTCCATTGTATCTTCCATTTAAAATATAATGAACTCCAGTGTTTTGGTTTTATTTTTTTCAAATTTGCAGTTTAAGAATAGCTATTTGATTTATAAAGCTGCTTTTTACCAGCTTCCAAAGAAATATGGGTTGGTAGACCCATAGGCTAAGAGTGTAGACAAACTGAAGTCCTAGAACCAGCTTAGTCTTATCACATTATTCCATAATTAGAAAAAGAAATAAGAGACATGTTGTTGATGTACAGTACGGTTTTGGTCTTGCCGAAACAATGTTAGTAGTGCAGATTTTTTACATTATAGTTAGTCAAGACACATTAAGAAGAGTTGAACAACTTCTTTCCTGGAAGTGGGTCCTTAGCTCAAGTAAATGTGATTTCATCACAAAAGCATCTTGAACCAGAACATCTTGGGGACAAGATGGATACCAATCTGGGAAAAGGGAAAAGAAAATAAGTCTAGCAATTGGAATACCTATCACCAGAAAAGAAAACTTTGAGATGAAATGTGGACAAGTTACAGGATCAATAGCCTGGTTATAATTGTGTTCCTTTCATTTAAAGAGCCATATTTTGTCTCCCTCAAGCTAGATTTTGGACAAAGATCATCTGTCTAGTAGAATTCTGTATTGATCTTAAAATATATAGAGAGAAGCAGGAGTCCAAAGCAAGTAGTTAGTATTAGATTTGAGTTAAAGATAAAAGCTAAAATGAAAAAACCTGAAAAACTTCACCAAACAGAGGTAAATATTTGGCTGTACTGCAGACGTGTTTCTTGAACACTTTCTTCTGAACCTAGGACTGATTCAGACAACAGTAGTTATTTCTTCTTCTGGAAATTTGAAAGCAATACGTGTGCTTCAGAAGTTACCAAGTTGAGAGGACTCTGTGATTTAGAATCCTGCTATCTGAAAACTTACCAAGTCATATTATAGCATTCTGGTCTAGAAATAACTCCTGAATCTCATAAACACAAATACGTCTTTTTTCTTTATGTTTGTTTGTTTGTTTTGTTTGTTTCTTTTTTTTTCCTCATTAGGCAGCTTTGCTCCAAAACTTTCAAAGAGAAAGATGAAAACATGTCAATTAATAATGTATGCTGAAAATATCTCTTCATTTTGAAGCAACTCTACTGTCTGACATGTTTCAAAGCAGAACAAAAACTGCTTTCAGTCACCTTTCGGCTCACTCTAAGATAGTGAATGTTGTCCATTACATATGCGAAGATTAAACTTTTTACAGCTAATCAGACAACTCCCTAAAAAAATGAAGTCCATTGGAGTCATGATTCTCTTGGCAATGCTCAGAAATATTCAGGAGAAAAATAATTATATTCAGAAAATAGCAATAAATCTACAAAAATACCTTTATTTCTTATTATTTTCTAAACAGATAGGATTTTAAAAAATATTATTGAATAAGAGTCCCAGAGAATGAAGATTAAATTATCCTGCAAATGAAGATGAAAGGATATTTATAACCTGATGTAGAGTACAAAATTTGTCTTGCATGTTGCAAATTTTAGGCAGATTATGTCTTCAGAAAACTGGAAGAAGTTTCATGTTCTCAAAGTCTTCAAGACCTCATGGGGACTTGAAGAACCATGGAGCCTGCTGAAGAGACAAAAATTGAGGCACAATCAGCCCAGGAGATTTCTAGAGCGGTTTGATAATAATTTCCTGACAGGGGTGTTGGAGAAGCCAAGAGAGGCTTTGTCTGCTTAATCTCATGCTTACCAACATGGAATAATCAGGGTAAGGAAACGAATTGGCTGCAGATGATGTATTTCAGGATTTTGAGATAAGAGTATCAATACCAAAAGCTGGGTCATAATCCTGGATTTCAAGAAAATGGAATTTGGTATTTGGCATTCCAAGAAAAGCAGCCTTGGAATGCAGTAATGGAATGTCATTATGGAATGCAGTGACAGTTTTACAAATGCCAAAACTCACCTAGACTGAATCCAGCAAGCATTGTAAAAGGAAACAAGAAGGGTTTCTACAGATACATCAGCAGAAAAAGAAGACTAGGGACATCATGAGAAGGTTGTAGGAGGTGGGGGGTTGGAGAACTGCTGACAAAGGACATGGAGAAGGTCAAGTACTCAGTGTCTTCTTCAATTTGATTCTTTATGGGTAAGCCCTCAGAAAAGTGATATTCCTGACACCTGTAGGAAAGTCTGGAGAAAAGAACTTACCCTGCTGGAAAAGGATCATGTTAGGGAACATGTAAACAAACTGAACATATATAAGTAGTGAGACTTGATGAGATGCACTTGCAAAATATGGGGGAGCTTACTGATGTCATTGTGAGGTCCCTCCTGATAATCTTTGAAAGCTTATGTTGGCTAGCAGAGATCTCTGAGGTTTGGAAGAAAACAAATGTCACTCCTCCCTTCATGAAGTGCAGTAAGGAGGATGAAGTAAACTACAGGTTTGCCAGCTTCATCTCCATCTCTATGAAGATGATGGAGAAAACCCTTCTGAAAATTGTTTCCAAGTACTGAGGTCAAGAAAGTGCCTGATATTAGTCAGCATGTACCTTCAAAGGGGAAATCATCTTTGGCCAACATAATAGCCTTCTATAAAAAGAAGACTAGCTTCATGGAAGAGGGAAGAACAGTGAATGTTATTTATTTTTACTTTAACAAAGTTCCCAGCATTATCTCGCATAACAGCCCCACAGAAAGACTTATGATTTACAGGGAAAAATAAAGTAAATTGAAAACTGGCTCACCTATCAGGTAAAAGGGTCGTACTCAGTGCCAGCAACTGCAGCCACAGGCCAGTAACTTGAGATTTATCCAAAGGGTCTCATACAGTTTAATAACTTCATTAACTGTATGATAAAGCAGTGGGCAAGTCTGAACATTGCATAAATGAGGAGTGTTCAAAAAAGCAGAAATTTCTGCTGGCATTCAGAAGGACTTCAACAGGCTGGAGAGATGGTCCAACATGAAGGATACAAAGCTGAACAGAGGAAAATTTCAAGTCCTGCCCCTGGGGAAGCATAAGTCCACATACCACCCCAGGCTGGGAGTAAGCCAAGTAGAAAGCAGCTTTTCAGAGAAGGATATGGGGGTCCTAGTGGACAGCAAACTCAGCTTGAGCCATCAGTTGGTCCTTTCAGCTAAAAAAAATAACTTATCAGGAAGAACACTGCCAGCAGATCAGTGAGTAGAATCTTTCCTCTTCCGGTGAAACACATCTAGTGCTGGGCCCAGATCTGGTCTACCCGGTATAAGAAAAAATAGAATTAACAGAATATGGCCCTTAGTGAAAGGCCACAAAGATGATTAAGGGATGGAGCATCTGTGATACAGGGAGAGGCTGAGACCCCTGGGACCACTCAGATGGAGAAGAGAAAACTCAGCAGAATCTGACAGGAGGAAAATTGAACCAGACTCCCAGTGATGGCCAGTGAGGAGATAAGAGGCTGTGAATACAGCAATACATGCAGTAAATTACCTTTAATGTGAGCAAAAGAAATTTTCCTCACTGTTAGCATTATTGTACTCTGGAAACAGGGGGGCTAGGGAATCTGCATCCCTGGGCAAATTTCTCTAGTTGACCCTTCTTTGTGCAGGAGCATTGTACTCAAGAGTGTCCAGAAGGCCCTTTCACCTGAAGAAGGCATTGGACTCAGCAGTTCAAAATATCAGTGATTCTGTGATATAATTATTCTGTGATAAGCCCACAGGGCAGTTGTACTTACGCCAAATTAGCATTTTTAAGACAGATGTTAATGCATAAAATTGCTTAACAGGTGTAAATATCAGAAATTTCTGTTGATCTACCTGAGCCCAAGTGGCCCAGCCAGTTATTGTGGTTACAGTATAAAGAGAATTATAATGGTTACCACTGTGTTAGGTTGCATTTCATTCCCTAGGTGTAGCAGACAGCAGTCTACTTGTGGAAAAATGTCATAAGACAATCTTTGGCATAAATCCATCATAAATTGAATTTGTATCTTCAAAGCCAAATCACTATACGGTCTGTAGTGGTCAGTGTTGCCCAAGGAACACTAACTACAGATCCTTTACCAATTTTCAATGTTTTCATACCATTTTTTCAGGTAAGTTTAATGCAAAGTATCCTATTTCCACCAAACAAAACTCTTAAAGTCATGGCAAAGTGGAAACTCAAAGATTTTGGGTTTTCTTTAACTTAGCTCTAGATTTCCCAGGTATCTGGAAAAATAGTATGTCATGTGACCAGGAAAGAAAGGCATTCTCTTGGCTCTGAGTATTCTTGAAAGACAGATCCATGTACAACTGCCAGTACACACTTCAACATTTAGAAGTTCAATGTTACAGAATGTCATTGCTTGAAGAAGAGAAAGGTAAAAGACAAAGTTGATATGTTTGTCCTCAAAACCAGATGTGTTGTTTCCTTTCATTTATATAGGTAGCATTTTCCCACAATTTTTCATTCCAGCAATCTAGAAAGACAGTTTTCTTGAATAGAAGTAAAAGAAAGTATTTTGTTTAGCATTATATTTTGTAGAAAATTTCTAATTATGTCCATAAAATAATTAATAAAATAAGATTACTATAGATTTTAGCAATGAGAAGTTTGTTCATCTAAGTGGGCAGATAAGATGAAGGAAGGAAAGGTTCCTGGTGTTCAGCTTAACAAATCTCTTAATCATAACTTTGACCAATTAAAAGTTCTTGTTCCAAAGCTCATCCTTTATATCTGCGTTACCCTTCCTTTTTTTAAAATTTTCTAATGTAGCTGATTTAATATTTAAACCTTCATAGAAGGTATGTGAACACGACATTCTATTCCTATACCCAGACCATGTAGGGAAAGTTCCAGTAATATCAGTCAGTGTAATAGCTCCTTTGGGTTGGTTTTATCATTTTTATTTTTTGATTATTCTATTGCTGAAGTGAGTAGGATTTCAGGCAATGAGATAAAACAATAGATAAAACTAGTCTGGCAGTCAATCAGATCACTATCACTTCAAACATCATTTAAGAAGATCTACATTTTTTATTATTTATATAGCTCCATAGTTCATGGTGCTACATAGAACAAATCAAAGACAGACTCCCTGCCCCCTAAGAGCTTACAGTCTAGGCAAGTACAAGAACAACAGGAGAAGATAACACAGGCAGGGGACAGAGAGGGGTAGTAAATGAAAATAAAGACAATTAGATTACAGTCACATGAAAAGCTAATGTTTTTATCCTGGTGGGTACAAACTGGGGAGATGAAGTGTTCGAGTAACTTTATTTTAAATTAGAACTATATTTAAAGGAAGGCCAGAAGAAAAAGGTTTTGAAAATAAATTTCATAGTGTCAGAGGTGCTTATAGGAAGGCAGAGAGGCAAGACTGGAAAGGAACAGGACAGTAGCATGTTTGAGGTTGGAAAGCAATGATCTTCTAAGTCAGACAAACCAACCTTAGCGACCCTTTTTCCTATATATCCTTGAAATTCTGACAGAAACACAATCCCTTCTGCACACCTAACTTAGCCTTAAATATTATGTTCATACATATTTGAGGTTGTATTGGATAAAATCTTGATTCCTTTTAAGCAGGAGTTTTGACACTCCTTTCAAAGGGGTATTTCAGTTAGGGTATTTCAGTTACCATGTTTTGTGTTTCTTGATGTATTTGGATACTAAGTGAAGTTGTGTCTGAAGTACTTCACACACTTTTCTAATATAATGTAAAAACAATAAAATATTATTTCATAGCATTATGTTTTGCCTCCTAGAATGATATTACCTCTGCTCATGACCCCTTTTCCCTGAAAATACTTTTATTTTGTACAATATTAGGGAATTTCTCCTATTTGCGGCTTTGGATTTTGGCAAAATATTTTTTTTCTGCTCATCAACTATGTTTTTTTCAATTCTGAAGTATTAACTAGGTAGTGTAGTAGGACTAAAATGTGTTATTTTGGGGGTTGTGAACACTTTACGGATGAAATCAGAAAGGATTAATGCACAGAGCCTCAAGTAAAAATAAAATGAAAGAAAATGTTATTTCAAATCTATACTGAATTCTTCAACTGAAAATTGAGAAAGAAATATATAAAATCTGCCAGATACTCCCTGTATATGTCTGTACTTATGTTTATATAAAAGGAGAATACCATTAAAAAGGCCTGCTGATGTCTATAATTGGATAAATTCTCATTTTATATAAAGCACCAGAGATCTCTTGATTTCATCCAACTATTTGGCTCAAAATTTTTACTACCAGTTCTTCACAAATGACATTTATCAACAACCTAAAAGGGGTTTTGTCCATTTTTTCTAGTAATCTATTGCTGTACAACCATGCTGAGGCAACCTGAAGATCTAAATGGTGTGTTTTTTGTGTCTTAAAGATTATACATTTATTTTTTCATTGAAATAGGCATAGGGGGAAAGAAAGGCCTGTTTTACCTCCAGTTGTCATCCACTAGGCAGTGCCATTTCACTGAACTATAACAGCTTTAAAATTCTTCTCTAGAGTGACGTTTGAGGTCAGTCAGAGAAGCACCCATCATTCTGTCCTGGGAAACCAGCAGACTAATTAAGCTGTTATGTGAAACCACATAAAGCAGTTGTATATGGATTCCAAATCTTTGTTGGCCAGATACTCTCTTGATTTTTGCTGGGAAGTTTCATCAATTTTAATGACGGTATAGAAATTTATACAGTATGAGAATTTTGGAATTTTGGGATAAGCCTTTCAGAGGCTTTCAAAACAAGGAATTTTGAGCTTTTTTTCCTCAGCAGTGAAAAGAAAATGAAAGAAATCAAGAAATTGAAAGAAATTAAGCTTTTTCAAGTACAGAACTATGAGCTGTATTTTCTACTTTTTTGGGGGTCAGGTCTTTGTTAGTCAATTTTCTGTAAATGTCTCAATACAGAAATATTTATTAATGTTCAGCAAACATGACTTAGTGTATGATTGTTGAAAAAAAACTCCATTATCTTACTATGAATCTGTGGAGCCATGCACTTCAGTTATGATCTTTAATACAATTGCATCTTTCCCTCAATAATGGAAGTCTGAAATTCTGACCAAAATCTTAATTAAGCCACACTACCTCCACGACAGAAGTTTGTTCCTTGGGGAACTTTGACCCAATAAAATATTTGGGACATATTCTGCATTCACTCTTATTTCGGCTCACATAAAGCTTAACGAGAATCAGTCTTGTGCATCAAGGTGGGAATGAAATCCTGCTTATTTCAACATCCTCAATGGAGAAAAGAACAGTGTGTTTGAATATAATACAGCATTTATTACATGATTTTACAAATTTTATTGTAAATCATCAATCAAATGCAATAGCCAATTTTTTCCATTCCAAGCCATCATAATTAGGAGTTTTCATTGTGTTATATGACAGTTACTCTTTTCCCCTTTGTGTTTTAAAGAATTAACTTAAATATAAATTATGTAAGTATACTCATTTCCAGAAAAATCGCTAAAAGTGTTTTACCTTCTTTATACTTCAGACAAAGATAACCTGTTCTTTGTTATCACATAAATGGGGATGAAACTCACAAATATAAGAGAATTTGCTTTCTCAGTCCCTGCTCACAATGGAAATGGCCAGCTCAATCTCTATGAAGATTTATGATAACTGGGTAGTAGACACAAACCTCCCATTTACCCCCAAATTTCATGATATAATTTCTACAGTTTGGATGATATAATTCTGTGCCATAAAGACGATGATAAAATTAAATTAAGCCAGAGTAAACAACCAATCTCATTACTCACCAATGACTTATTATCTATGATTATTTCAATGATTTTGGAGGGGGTTTCCTAATCAATTAGATTAAATTTTTTTCCATGTAAAGACCATCTTCATAATCTTTTTTGGTTGACATAATATCCCTACATAGTCCATACTATACATTTCTTGTTGAGATACAATTAAATTTACAATAGACAGAGGTGCAAGATTCAGCATCTGTAGGGCAGTATTTCAAAACATTATGTCCAGGAACTCACCACAGTCAGGACATATAAATGAACTTTGAAGCAGCTAAGAGCCAAATCCTGCAAATGTTGTCACAATGTGCTGTAATGGCTTCCCAGCAAACTCTCTTGCCACAAATTTAGTGGCAAGAATCATCAGGATAGGGCACTAAGCTAGAGCTAAGTACCAGTACTGACACAAAATACTGCACATATGTTGCTCAAATCACTCAGCAAAACCAAACCAAGTAAAATTGACATAAATTTAATGCTTTCTTTTCTTTTTTCTTTTTTTTTTTTTAATTCTGTGCATTGGATTGAAACAACAAACTGAGTGCATTTTAACTTCTATCACAATGTGGTCAAGAGGTCTGTGTCTTTTACCATTTACACACAATTATTCATGACAGCATGTTATCAGCTTAGTGGAAACCAGGGGTGTAGCATGATAAGCAGTGGTGGTAGTGCACCTATTTTTTTTATATTATATAACTTGAAAATATGTCTCTTCTAAGATTCCTTTTTCATGATAAAAATAGTTTTCACCAAACGTTGGTGGTGCGCACGCACTACCACTCATGCTTGGCATCACACCCCTGACGGAAACACATGTTCTTATTTTGTTGATAAAAAGTATTACAAAAATTTCCATACAAAAACTATTTTCATAGAAATCTTGCATTTCCACAAATAAACCTGAACATTTTTTTTTTGGAAAAAAAAAACTGCTCAAGAATTTTGTTCATTTAGTACTGTGACTGTATTGAAAAATGCAGTCCTCCTTTAAGTTCTTGACATTCTCTTCTTTTAGGTGTCTCATCCCACTTCCAACATTAGCAAGAATTGCACAGGCTCCATTGAGTTCAATTAGTAGCAGAAACAAGTGTTTCAAAACCCATTCAGGCTAAAATGCAAGCCCTCTATGTGTGAAATACACTGCTTCCCACCCCCCTCCCTCTTTTCACAATTATAGAAAAGAAAATTAATTGCTTATATCTAAAGGTTGTAAGATACATTCCTTTGTACTAAGGAAATTTTAATCCATCTAAAAATTGGGTCAAAATTCTGGAAATATTTTTGTTGGTTTTTAGATCAAAGTTCCAACCCAGTTAATTGTTTTTTATAATTAATATTTATTTACTTAGTTCAGTGTCACAAACAGTCCAAAAAGAAAAAAAAAAAGAGCAGGTGAGCATCCTCATATTTATTCTTCTATTCATGGGATTCGTGTTTCTTCACTTTTAACATTCTCCCATCTGGGAAGCTCATTTCACCTTCTCCAGATGGTAGTTTCAGTCTACTAGCAGTTACCAACTTTTCTGTGCTGGGAAGTTTAGAAGAACATATGGTTTCTTGTTCCACTACAGTTCTGAGACATTACTTTTACTAGACTCCTTCCGCGGTTTGTATCATCTTGGACATTTATTCTCCCTTTTCTGGCAACCGTTGAACTCCAAAAGGAACCTGTAACTTCTCACTGAGACTGCATTTGAAACCAGCCACAAAACTCACATGGAACATTCATTCATTCAGAATGGTGGAAACCCATGACAAACAGTGTAACCCTGCATAACTTGGTTGATCCATGATGCTTGTGATTCGAGTCTGGCCATTGCAACTGCTGAGATCACAGAGTCTCTAGTTCATAGACACAGCGGCATGAGGTAACTCATTTTATTTTGCACTTGTTGCATATTTCCACAGGAAACATTCTCGCAAGGTTGTTTGGAAAAAAGACGACAGTTTGTGCTTGGGGTATTTGGCTTCCCAGCTCTATGCCATGGTTTCTTTACCTGGCAACCTTCTGTCGTTAAACGTGTGCATGTTGATAACTTCTTCTGTTTTCACAATAACAGGGGCCTGTGGCTTGTGTTTTAATCGACGCTGACATTTCAGAGACATCCTTAGCTCCTCTACCATGGCACTACAGAAGGACCTCTACAGAAGGAAATAGAGGAAAAAGAAAAAAAAAAAAAAAAACAGCTGTAAGAAATTACTAACTGCAATGTCTAGAATCAGATTTACTGTACTGGCACAGCCTTGTCAGTCTTAGCTTTGTCTCAGTCTGAAGCTCATAACAAATTGTCTGTATAATATGGATCACATGATAATTAAAATTACTTATCAAAGTGTGATGACTCAGTGCAAAAATCACCTTGCCTCTACAATTGTTTTTCTAGCAGGTACTGACTCAGGATGCATTTATTACATATAATTACCTCAAGCAGATTTTTTGTCAACAGATTAGCTCTACAGTACAGTATCTGAATGTAACATGTATGTTAGGCATTCAGTAAAATCTTCTTAGGCATATTTCAAAATAACAATTGCATTTCTATGTGACTTAAGAAGGAGTTCTCCAACAACACATTAAGTTTTAGTATAGAAAGTTTACCTGAATTCGTGTTTAAATACTGTTAAATCCAGATCCATTACTGAAAACTGATATTTACTCCATTATTTATAGTATCTTCTGTACACAAACACTTTTCCCACTACTGAATCCCATTTATGGAGTATGTGATTGCAAAAAAACAAAACAAAAAAAAAAAAACAAAAAAAACCCCCCAAAAAAAACCCCAGCAATTCAGTTTTGTTGATCTTTATGAAAAGCATATTATTAGAAAAAGTTTATTAACATGCTTCCATCAAATTCTCAAAGTGCTTTATCCAGTTTGCAGCGCAAGCAATTTGAAAAGTAAAATAAAATCTCCCTATTCTGCAGTCTGAATTCTCAACTACTAATATTGTGCTGAGCAATTAACCTTCTCTCAGTGTGAGAACTGGAGTACTGAATGACATGTGGTAGTAAGGAAAAAAGGTCTCACTTTTGGGCTCTGCAACATATAGTTTACCTTAAACATTTTCCAGATAATGGAGAAATGTACTAATTAAATAACACATCCCAGAGCTGAGATGTAAAGCCAAGCCTCTGACAATTTCTCTCAGTAAATCAAATTTGAGGTGTGGTCTAATTCCTTGCATTTTTCTCTCTTAATAACTAATCTCCAGGCCAGGGAGATGATTAGGAAGAAAAGGTAAATGAACAAATGAGAAACAAACAAAAAACAACCTATCAAACAAGAACCAAAAAAGTCAAAGCACCTAGAGTTACTATAACTGTCTCATGACCATTTTTTAATTTCATTTGATTAGTGATAGTCAATACACAATTGCCTCATTTGGCTTTCAAATAACTTTGCTTTATTTCTGAACTGTTATATCTTCATTATTAATACAAACCTGAAGCTTGGAGATTACATCCAGAAAATATTTAAGCATCTCACTCTACCTAGTTCATTGGGAACGTAGCTAGAAGCTGCATTCAGAAAAGTCTGCATTCAGCTTCTCACCTCCAGGGCTGAAAGCACTTTAAGCAGTAAGGCACTCAGTTTTTCCCTTTAAATTTTACAGCTTTTTCATTTGGTAATAGTAGAAATTCTGTGAAACACACTGGTGCTTGGCTTAGTCCTGAATCCTATCAGAATTTACATTCTGGTTCTCCATGCATGGTTATCAGTCCAATAGCTATGCTAACAAACCAAGTTCCTTAAAAAATGCAACAACTGCTAAAGAAGAATATGTGCCAGATATCCTTTTCTTCCATGCAGCCAGTCATCAGCTGCAGCATTAGAGCAGAACATGAGTCACTTTTGAGACTGTCAATATAATAGCATCCTCTGCCAGAGAGATTTACACTTGTGACTCAGTAAACAGCCATAACCTACAGGCATTAGACCATTCCAAGGTAAAGTTACTTGCAGTTCCTGCCTACTGATCCTGTTCCACTTGGCATGGTAGCAGTTAACAGAGGCACAGCAAGAGAAAGGAGACAGGGAATGCATGAGCTGTTGAGTATATTACGGATGAGAGCACACAGCAGCAGAGGAAGGGCTTCAGTAGCAGTTCCTGTTTCACTGAGGCCTTCAAGAGTTTTACATAAAATTCTGTTTTGTGAAGAGTGCAAACATGAGCTGTCTTAATCAGGAGTTAGAACTGAACATGAATCCATCAAATCCTGAACAAATGCCCTCTTCCCTGATCCTTTGCATGAATAAGGAAATGGGCAGGTGGGAAGTGAAGGAAAGAGCATTCTTGCTCTGGGTGTGAAACACTTCTTTTGAAGCATTTCTTTCTCCTGCTGTTTGAAATAAAGGAATAATGCCTAGTCAACTTACAATAGAAAGGGTTTCACCACCTACAACTAATAAAAGCTTAAGTTGTGAGTCCAAAGGAGAAGAAAGTATATCTCTCTGGTTCAGAGTAACGTACATGTCCTTCAGAGCCAAAAGTTTGGCATTTCTGGCTGAAGTGAGCTCTGCAATGTGCACTGGATTGACATCCAAGACAGCTTTCTTTGTATGAATGAGGTGGCTAAAATTCCTAACTGAATGGTCTGAATGTAGTATGTCAGATTTTAATGCATAAGGTAACTTTGCATTTTGTAGAAAGCAGAAAGCTGTACTTCCTTACCCTGCTATGGTTTGAAAGAAAATATTCAATTCTCTTAGACTTTCCCTTTTTTTCTAATAAAGTGCTGTTGCTTAACATCAAAACTGCCATTATGATTATGAAATTAAAATTAACCCTGAAATATTTTAAAAGACCAAGATTTAATTCCATATTCCGTAATGCCTTACAGGCTAAATTGCTAAGGCTTGAAGATCTTGGCATTTCCACTGTGTTGGGGAACCTAGCATATAACTCAGGAATTTCAAACAGAATCCATTAAGAAGGAATTGCTGCAAATCAGCACTATACCACTTGGAGACATTATATGGCTCTCACTTCTGGAATTAAAGAACATTCCGAGGAACAAAATCCTTCTAAATTTTAAAAGTATGCATTAGCTCTTAAAACTTTTAAGATTGTGTCATTTGTCGTTTTCTTTCTTTTTTTGCCAAGACATCTATGAGTGTCAAATTAGAACAAATCCTTTTCAAGAGGAATCAATCCACCAAAGTCTTTCCAATAATCTACAAAGGGTATAAACTTTTAGAGAAAATCAGTAGAAAATGGATACATCCAACATCCACGAGGTGAGAAGATACATGTCAATACTCAGAAATACCCTGAAAATGAGATCTCAAGAAATTTGCCAACACATTTTATCTGAGAATTTTACCTGGATATGAAAACTCATTAAAAGAGAAATGTTTGAAAGAGTGAGAGCCTTAATAAAGCAGATACCACAACTCTGAGACAGTTATTTTACATAGAATATTCTTCCATTCTGTTTGAAAATTATTTTTTATAAGTTGTTTATGGGATCTTTTATGGGCATACAGTAATAAAAATATTGTTTCTGATTAAGAGTACTGTTTCATATCTTTTTTATGTTTGTTTGCTTGTTTCAAATTTCACTCATTGAAATAGTCATATATTTTTAAAAGAATATTTCAAGGCTATGTAAGAGTTCATGACCAGGTATTTTTTCTTCTTTGTATTCTATCTGAGATATATAAGGAGGAGTTTTCACACATACTAAAAAAGTCGCATTCAATAATTTTTATAATGGATTAATGCTTTACTTTTTAAAATGTAAATTATTAATATTTTTGGCTAATTTCAGATTCAATCTCTGTAGTCTCCATTTTCTATACCATTAAACTTCGTGTTCTTTCACTGATAGGGTACAATTTTTTGAATAATAACACATGAAAACAAGAAGCAGTTCTAAAATGTTCTTTTTCTGACAGATGAAAGATATTTTTTAGGTATGATTTTAGAAAAGATAATCCAATGTCTTGTTCCTGAATTCAATTGTGGGGGAAACAGCAACATGTTTACAGAAAGGAAAGGCTACATTTCAAAACCATTGTCCATCATGGAATTGAGCACTTTAGTATATATTACAAGACTCTCCACTTAATTCAAAGAAAATAACCTCTTGCTCCCAACTTACCTTCTACACTGCGGGCATGTTACAAGAACATCAGTTATTATCGATTTTTCACTAACCCTTACAAAATCATAAGTTGTCTTCTTAAATGCTACCAGAAAGTAAATGCTGCCTCCAAGTCATCCTAGATATAATCAAATGCTAGAAGAATTTAAGGACAGCACACAGCTCTCTGAACCATAGTGCACATAAGTGCATCTGTTTTGTTGCAGCATATAATGATAAAACATTACCAAAAGAAAAGTGTACAAAAAATAGTTTTATTCAGAACAGTAGTTCTTAGCCTTCCAACACAAAACAATTTTGGAGACGTTCATCTCCGAAAGATGAATAAAGAAGTAACTGACATCGCTGACATTCTTTGCCACAGCTGACATCTCACAAGTTATGAAGAATCAAAATGAATTTTGCAAAATGTTACCATTGCTTACAAGCTGTATAGACAGCTTGTGCATGGCTTTACTGCAAGAGAAAAGAATGTATTTTTGCACATGTGTATTAATATGAAAAGTAGATAATACTTACACTGTTTTCATTATTTTGTTTCATGTGAATTTAGAAAGGTAATTAGAAATCATAATAGAATTTTTTAGACACAATTATGAGACTATCACCATAGATATTTTCTTTTAACAGCCTAAAAAGAGCATCAGGAAGAGAGAACAGCATGCTTGCACCACTCTAAACATTCTGATTTAAGTGATTAATATCCAGTGTGTTTTAAATAAAAAAATCTCCAATCACTGGTTTGCATTTCCTCTTCTTTGATGCAGAAGTTCATTACGCCCTGTATTGTCTGTCAGACATTATTTGAAGATTTGCTTAATTATCTTAAAGCAGCAACAGCAGCAATCCTGTATTGTCTTGTTATGTTCTGGGTCATTGTTCTAGCATCTA
Organism: Petroica traversi; assembly: GCA_025920805.1. Lineage (NCBI taxonomy): Eukaryota > Metazoa > Chordata > Aves > Passeriformes > Petroicidae > Petroica > Petroica traversi. The sequence goes on from JAHLSL010000017.1 coordinate 17,501,538, forward strand.
GTATGACATATCAAACTGCTTTTTTGTCTTGAAGACAGCTGGGAATAAATGCACAGTCCTACCCTGACTCTCCCTCCAAATCAGTTTCTGATTCCTATGCCACTGCTTCAGGGATTTTAATATGAGTATGGAAAATCTGCCAATCTTAAACCCTCTAGATAGAAAAGAAATCTTATCAAAACCATGGCTTAGAATCACAAAGAAATGAACAATTAAAGAGAAAGTAACTTCAGAAAAAGTGAAATCTTGTATCATGGTAGTTGAAGCACAAGCGTTTCAAAGTTGAAGTGCACTTGTAATGATCAGATTTTTATGTTGTTTAGTTATATACTTATTCTTAAGAATGACTGTAGATTGAAGGTTGCACAAATATATGTGCATACCATACATATCTGTATATGCAGAATATAATTACATTAAAAATATTTTGCCACTGACTTTCCTGATGCAATACAGTTTCCATCCATAGCAAGTATAATACACAAGTACACTTCAGACTAAATTTACACCAATTACCTGAACATGTCACCAGTACATTTTCAATTTTAGATTAAGCAATTATTTGGGGGTTTGGTAGAAATAGAACAGGCAATCATTTTAGGAAGTTATTTTCCGACCAAAATAGATGTCACTTGTATGAAGCAGAAATTTCACTGTCCACTCAAATGAAGACAATAACAGCAAGCAAAGTGAAAATTTTAATTCCACAGATAAAGCTTCGCATTCACCATAGTATCTACAAAGCCACCACCAGTAGAGTAGTTCCAGACAGCTTGATGCAGCATGAGGTGTTTTATCCTGTAACTGAATGCTGGTTGTTTCAAGGACTTTTGTAGCTGTTTGATGGAGAGGATCAACAAAATTCTGATGGGACTGACCCTTCCTATAACAAAATAACACTGAAACAATTTTCTGCAGGCTGAAGTGCTCTCTGAGTTTTAGAGTTATGAGATGAACTTAGATGACATACAGGACCTCACTGCAGGCCACTTCTTGTGTTTATTGTGTCTCCCAGAGGGACAATAAAATTCCAGCTTGCCTTAAATAAATTATCAACTGGTGTCAAAAAAACCCACCATATAAAACCAACAAACAAACAAAAACACCATCAAAAAACAATTCAGCCACTCTCAAATTCTAAAATTTACTTCCTAACAGAACAAAATGCACTCTGGTGGATGACAGAGACTTCCAGGAAAGCAACACTTGAGTTCATTTAAAGTCTTCTGAAACTATTTTCCTTGTTTCCATCCTGACAGCTACCCTTTTTCTGTGGTTGATGGGGAACTTCTATTAGTGCAGAAAGCTTTTTCAAAGTCGTTCTGTTTAACTTTGCCAGCAGCCTTTCTGGCCATCACACTGACCATGATGTTTTTCTGACTCACCTGTGGACCTAGGCTGGGGCAGAAGGGATTGCACTTGTGTGGTTCCACTCTTTCCTCTCAGAGAAATCCCAGAGGATGGCATAGGGCAATTGCTCATCAGCCCCGAGGGCTCTCTCTCATGCAGGATTCCACAAGGTTTCATCCTGTCATCTCTCCTTTCAACATGTATATGAGGCCACTGAGGAGATAATGAAATAATTTGGGCTGTGGTGTCATCGACACGCAGATGATACACAGTCCTACTTTATTGTCAGACCAGGATGGTGCAGTCATTTTGAGCTTCCAGTGCCTGGCTGAAATAGGGGGTGATGGCAATTTAACTCCAGAGAGGCAGGTGCTGTGTTGGTCAGGTAAAGGCAAGCACTCAGAGATATCTTCTATCCTCACTTTTCAGTTCAGCCTTTTCTGGATTAGGCTGACAGTCCCACATTTCTCTAGTTTGGGTCTGTGTTTTCAAACTGAGAGTGGCAATAAGTTCAAATTGTCATTAGTGTTTCAGTCAGAGGCAATAATTTCCACTGACGTAAACTTTGTCACACTAGTCCAGATATTCTTCCAGAACATGGTACTGCTGTCTCGTGTCCCTGGACAATGGCCACACATGACTGGCAGGTGTTTATTAAAGACTGAGAGCAATTAATAATACTTCAGCCATGTTGCTGCCACTGAGTAAATAAATAACAATATATTGCACTGCCTAACTGGTTTAGGGTGATATCCATTGCATGTTTATGGGTCTGTATTTTGCAGTCACAGCTGTGCAGGAAATTTCTCTGCTTTTCAGCAGAAGTGATCCTGGTTGCACTGAATTAATCCCATGAGATTTGCATTCTCAACCACAAGATGTGAAGGTTCATTCCTCTGTTGAATCATCTTTGATCCTACATCTAAATTCATTCTTTTTGTCCAAGGAATGCCAGGTTTGTTGATCACCAGGGATGGTGAAAAGCAGTGATGATGATATGTAATTGATGCTTTGTAGTACCAATCTATCTGGATTTAAATGCTTTGTATAACATAATTTGAAAATAAATAGCTAATTTTGCAGAGATGTTTTAGAAAATAAATATAACCTTTCTTATCTGAATTATAAACTGGATTTTTTTCAAAGTTTTCTCAGCTCTGTACATTATTCACTGCAAAAATTTATACTAGTTCACTGTGATAGTACGAACTTAATGAAAAATTTGACATGGCCTCAAATCATATTGAGCAGAGAGAGACTATTAGTATTAATTTAATGCCAAGGTTTTCTACTGTTTTGGAAATGTTATTATAGTCATATTGCAGTACATAATATCAAAAGGTTTAGCATCCATTTCTCTACAATTATATGTTTTCATCTGACAGTCAAGGATATTTTCTAAATCTAAACGATAGTAGGAAGTGCTTGTTGTTACTTTGCTGACCTATACAAAAGTCAAAGTAAATAAATTGGCTGAACTAAACTGTATTTGCTACTACTCTTAAGTATAACATAGCTGATCAATTCAAAATTGAAAGTTTAATGGTTTAGATTAAAATATTATATGCTAAAGTAATATTTAGAGGAAGAAAATGAAAAATTATTAGAAAAACATGAATGTCTTATGATCTGTTTTCATTCCATTGGAATAAAAATATATTTTTATCAGAGAAGAAAATAATTAAATAACATGTTTCTTCTTTCTAGTGATGAGAGAAAGTGAAATATATTTGCTATAAAGTAAACAACATGTAGGGGTTTCCAAATTTTATTATCCAACTTTAAATTCTTGTCAAACTCAAAATATTCCATAACTCAGGCCTATAATTTAAGCTCTGATTTTTGACTGAATGTATATGGATCTACAGTGAACTTCCTGTACTTTTGTACTTATGTAGTGGTCAACTTTATGTACATTCCTATATTTTCAGTTGTTCTTTGAAGGACACAAAGACATTAAAAATACCTCAGAAAAAAAAAAAGTCCGTTACCAAACAGATACTGGTTGAGCTGCAATTAAAAATCAAAATAGAGTTCTTTGTTTTAGTATTTTATTGTTTGCAAATTACTTTTAAATGACACAGTTGGTAACTTGGTCTTTTCCTTTTTTTTTTTCCTTTTTTTTTTTTTCTTCTGTTAAAGTTGTTTGGGGGTATGGATTGGATTTTGGTTTTGGGAGGTTTTGCTTTGAATTGTTTGGTTTTGCAACAATTCCTCCCCTTAGGAAATATTCTCTAATATATACTTACACATTTTCCAATAGGGCGTTTAATTAAAATTAATACCTGAAATTCAAGTAATCTCTACACTTACACACACACACAAATTAACCCTACAAATTTACACATACTCATACAGTACTCAAGGAATTACAGGATGTTAGAAGTTTCCAATTTTCCAATGGCATATCTGCAGAATGAAGCGTGCTAATGTTGGAAAAGCATTTTCTTTCATGACCTGTTCCAGCTGCTGTTTTTCCCAGAAAAACTTAAAATTTCTGAGGCTACTCCATTAAAAAATGTGACACAAAAATACAGACTACATCACTGACTATAGATTGTATAAAAGCTACTTGGGATATAAATCCCAAAGCTTTTACTTCAATTTACTAAGAATGTCCACATTCCTTTGTTTCTTGTAGCCTGAGGCACAGGCTTTTCAACTTTAAAATCTTTTGAACTTTCCTCCCCCTGGAAAAAAATCACTAGGCTGAGATTTACTTTGGTATTGTTCCAAAACTATTATAAATTACTGTCCCAAATTCAAAGGCTTTTGATATTAAACTATTAGGAATATTTTTGAACTCCAGCAAAACCGACATAACTGCATTTTTAGGAGAAAGTAAAGAAAAGTACTTTAGTGAAAAAAAAAAATTAGTAAAATTTGGAAAAATAACCCAAACCACCACACTACAAAACATTATGGTAAAATAAGGAGGATCCTAAAACCTTTTCATTATTTCTTATGAAACTATTGAAATTAGGTTTTGCACAGTTGATAAGACAAGAATTAAAACAAAGATTAAAATATTGACTTTCTACACATCCTGCTGACAAAGAAACATCACAATATTTCAGTAATTTTTAACTTCTTCCTGTTAGTCCTTTACATACAGGACAAGCTATATATTTGCACTTTGCTGGCATCAATTCTAAAAAGAAGCATTGTAAGACATAATGAATGGAACTTATCCTAGTGCAAATAGTCTTAGAAGGACCTTGGAAAATAAACTCTTTTTCGCATTTACACTGACTCCATGTAAACAAATTGAGAGCAGTTAAATCATATTTGAGAGAAGCAAAATCAAGATGAGGTGTAGCAGCACATGGTCACAACACAACAGCTGTTTCTGCATATCAGCTCTTGGCCTCTCCTTGCCTCTTGACAAGGGTGTGGGACAACTACATTAATAAAACCAGGTTTGCAGATAACTTCTCCAGCCATTGCCACCCTCTCCAAAGAAGTCCTGACCAGGATAGGCACAAGGATAAAAATTTACAAGGGAGAAAACTGTGATCTATATATCCGTAGCAATACCTTCATCAATATTGTGAATTTCATCCTAATGTTTTCAGCAGTGCACATGTAGTTTCTAACACAGAGCTGACACTTACAGTAGTATCTAAATACTGTGTAAAGGGGCTATGAAAATAGAAATAATCTCAGAGAAAACTAAAAAAAAAGAACCAAAACAAACCTAACACAAAAAATCAAAGTGAAGGTCAATAAATTCTCAAACTGAGAATCATCAATATGTTATGCTAAATATTAATGGTCTTCAAGGTCAATGTTTTCCCTGGCCTTTATGATAATAATATGAGTTATACAAAACTAAATGTATGAAATGGACATAAACCATAATGCATTGATGCACATCAATTAAAAAAAAAAAGGAAAGAGAAAAGACATAGTAATTGCTTTAAATGGCTTCTGTTTCTAACCTTGCTTATTCACTGCCCTCTGAGTGCCTGTTAAAATAAGGGAGCAGGTCATTCAGCAGCAAAAGCAATTATAAAATGCAAATGACTGAGCATTTATTGTCAAGATAGGCTAGATAAAAAAGGTCTGATTATAACATGTTTCCAAGTAGATGACATAATTAGAGGTTTTTATCATAAACAATGGGAAATAATACATAATCTGAAAAGCATTTTCAGAAAGGCTGCAATTAAACAATAGGTAAGCACTGTGACATAAATTTTATTTAAAAGTGACAGTTGAATTTCCCTCTCAGAAATTAGAAGGCACCATCTTGTGGTTTCTCTGCAGGAATGCAGTCAGTGCAACCTCTGACCTTCCCTCTCCTTCTACCCCTTCCCACTGCCCCAGCTCAAATGTCAAGGACAGTGCTCTACCATTGCACTTTCTCTAAAGGAAACAGTGAGACATGTACTGGTCAAGACAAGGAGAGTTATCTAGTCCAAAATACACTCCAGGTTATCACATTATTAAAACATGTGTGAGGTAGAAAATTCAGAATTAGTAGCGATCATAGCAAAACCACATCTAATTTCTAATAAGTTTAAGATCAAATTGTACCATAACCTAAAGACTCTGCAGCTCATTAAAGACACATTAATTTTTTGAGCCAGTTTGGATCAGAAACTCCTGTTCCTGCTATCCTTTTGTTATAAAAACATGTCTTGAGCATTTTGCAGGAAGTGTTTTAAATTATTGTATGCTATTCATTTCAGGCAAGAGACATCCAGATAAATTTGTACCATCTCCTATGACATAATCAGTCTCATATACAGGTCACAGCTCAGCGTTCAAAATCTCTTGTTCCATGGAATCTGATATTCTAAGTAAAACAGTTCTATATGTAACACGTGTATATTCCTAGTTACCAATCTCTGCTTTGGGCCCAGTCTTGCCAAGTGCTCAGTCATTGTGCCTTGTGAGATAAATTATCCACACTGATCTTTCTCAACTCAGTTGTGCAGCTGAGCAGTCAATTATTTAACATGGAAAGTTCAAAAGTTTTTTCTTCCTCGTAAATGTATGTGAAATATTAAAGAGTATTAATGTAGTTATTGTTTTATTGCTTTTATAATAAATTATAAATAAATAACTATTTCACATAGGTTAATTTAATTAATGTTTATGTTGTGATTTGATTGTGTAACTCCAGAAGTGCTTTGTTGGCCATTACTACATGTTAAGACTAAATCTAGTACTTTTTACTATAGGAAGTGTGTGACCTCATCTCTTAACAAATAGTTAAAGTCTGTGTCTTGTTTCACATTATTTTAAGTATTTAAGAGTTAAAAATCAACAAAATTTACATGTACTATTTTTACACAAGCACACGTAGTTCCAACCTGCTGAAGGTCCAATGTGTTTTGAATGGCCAGAAATGATAGCAGAACTTAATGCATTTATAGCTGTTTTAACATTCCTAATTACTGGATTTTCTGGATAATAATAATGTAGGATACTTATTTTTCAAGCAAGCTGGCTTTAATAAGTGTCAGTGACTGGCAGTCTAACTGTGATAACATCCAGGCTTATCTTTGCTTTTGAAAGGTGTCAATAAAAGAGGAATTTCTCTCTGTCTGGAAAGTGTTGTGGTGGCATAAAATCATCTGTTTCCCAGAAAGTCTCAGGAGTGTCGAATGTTTCCGTTGGACTTTTAATAAACACATCAGGGGGATGGATGTTCTGAACCATCTTTGCTTACAAGATGCAACTTTTTTTTATTTTAGCAAATAGAACCATTTTATCTGCTGTTTTTCTGAGCTTGATTCCCTTCAAGATTTCACTCCTCCAAATAGGTTTACACCAGCCAATATTGCTGTTTAAGTTCTAAGAGCAGGATGACATAAAAAATTCTTAAACCCCATAACTATATTACACAATTTCAATCTGCATTGCCTCCCTGCTGGAAGTATAACTGAATATTTTGTGCACATTAAAAAGCAAACACACATGCCCACTTATATCTCAGGATACTCCATATACTCAGCAGCTGAAGTTATCTGATTCATTTTATTTCCTTGGCTCTTAATATGACCTTTGATCTTTCCTCTCCAAATATTGACAAACACTCTGCCAAAATGATACTCTGATTCCAAAGGGATTAAACCACAAATGTTATGGAAAATAGGCACCTCCTCTCTCCCCACAGGATATCCAAAGCAGCAATATTTGCATTATTTACTCATCTCAGCAGAGAACTTGAGATAAATGATAGGATTTCTAATGTTCCCCTAGGCTGCTGTGGCTTCCTCTCCTAGGCAAAGGGGATTTGTTACGCTTGAAGAGGTTGAAAGAAGATGTTTTTGGAAGGTCTTTGAGTGCTACAAGAAGAGTGGGTGAGGGGATGCTGGGGTCCACCATGTGTAGGGATGTGAGCATGATCTTCCTCTTAAGTTCATTCCATAAATAAAATTGCAGTGAAATTTCAATGGCTGCTGATGTCAGGGTATGTGGGAGTAGCAGGAAGGAGATGGAAGGGAAGTGATTGGAGGCAAGGAAGAGAGAAAGGAGAGAGGCCTGACTCAACTCAACTGCTTCAGATTTATTCCTAACTTTTTAAAGTATCTAAATACTTGATGATGAAACATTTCTGGTACAAATGCTGTTGAAAGGTCACATTCCTCCAGTCATTGCTATCTCTATCCAACACTAATAAACAAATAAATGAAAAAAAGCAAGCACAAAATAAAAATAAAAATAAAAAAACCTGAACCAAACAAACATAAACACAGTTCTCCCCTCCTCCAGAACCAAAGGTCTTAAGGAAACAAATCCTTAATTAGAAAATTTCTGTTTGCTTCCTCTCACTTCCAACATGCTGCTATTGCCACATATGTATTTACACCCTGTAAAATACTGAACCCATGTAACAAAATTATTTTCAAAGCAGTCCCATTTTTCTAATTGAGTGCCTGCTAAGAATAAAAAAAGCTAAACCAAATTTTACTGATGTTCATATGAGGTCCATATCCATTTTAAGAATGGATAAAAATTATTGATATTTACACAGGTTTCTAAAGTATATCTTTCCTTATAAATTCATTTCAGAAACATAACATTCCAGTAGTATGTTAACAGAAGGAATTAGCCTGCAATATTGTAAAGAAGAGAACCTAAAGGGTCCTTTAACAATTAAATGAATGTACCCATGTTCAAACAGTGTTTAGGACCTTGAAACCTCACACTGCCTTAGTGTGTGTTAGAAGAAAAAATCTTAACAATATATTTATAATAGGATTACCAAAAGTTTCCTCAAAATAAGTGAAAACAAATAGTAAATTTTCTGAGTAATGATTCAAGTTACAAAAACTCACTAGCATCATCTGGAAAAATACCAATATAAATATATCTTTTGGATTTACTACTGATTTTATTAAATTAAATTTCTAAACATAAATTTAAAAATTGTCATAGGTCATAATCTCCTTAATATAAAAAAAAAGAGAACACCTACCAAAATCTAACAGTATCTCTCAATGTTTAAAATTTAGATTTTGTCATAGCAATAAAATATACTGTTGTAGCTTAGGTTTAGACATGGGCACATACATATGGGAAGATATATTTAATTATTATGCAAAAACCATAATTTCAGCTACAAATTTTTCAATATATTACTAGTCTTAGCACAGTTACAGTATTCTGGTTGTATAAATTGCAAGTACAAAACAATTTAACAATAGGATTTTCAAAACTGGGTCAGTTTGAAATTACAGGACATCATATCAGTAGTAAACCCACCATAAAAAGAATCATGTTGATGTAATCTTTTCCAGATGTTACCAGGACAACTTCCCAAGTAAAAACGCCTATAAAGAACATTTCTATAGAGACATTTTTGGATTTTGACTTTGAGCTACAGACAGTTTGTCTTTTGAAAATCAGAATTATCTGTAGAAGATTAATTTGTTTCCCATTACAGTTTCAGATTTCTTCTTCATCCATAAAATTAACTGCAGTGAACTTCCAGGAGTAAAAAGCTGTCTTTTTTCAGGCTTGAATAAGAGGAGAAATAGTCACTTGTCCTGAAATCTGGCTACAATTAAACACATTGAAGAAAAATTAAAAGTTGTAAATGTGAAACTTTGGATATTTTGCTGTCATCCTTTGTTATACAAATACTTTACTATAAGAATAAACAATAATTATGCATCACCTACTTTTCACTTAACATTACTAAATGTTTAAAATATTATTTAAGTAGACCACAAATATAAAATAAACAGGTAATGACAATATTTACCTTTTCCAACTGGGCATTTTTTTTTGATTTATACAAAAACTCCCCCACTGCTACAAAGACAGAAAGCACCAATCCTGCTGCCAGCACGATGAAGATTCCTCCAATATTTTGAACTCCCAAAGCACTGGCCTCTTTACTTTCCTCTTCTGGGCAACCATTGCCTCTCCACCATTTCTCTTTCATCATGTGGAGCTTGCCTTCTTCCTGCAGCTGAAGAATTGCTATAGTGATCTTGTCTCTGTATGGAGAACCTGAAAAGACCACAGGGAAGAAATATCACATGGAATGTATTACATGAAATGTTAGTTATTCTGAATAAGAATAAATAATATCTCATTAAAAACTGTGGCTTAAATAGCCATAATATTAATCAAAAAGCCATTTGCTTCTCAACACAGTCACAATGGTCACATAAATACAAACCCATTTGCTCACACAAATACATATCCGTATAACTTGATCCAGCTGGTGCTGCCAGTAAGCCAGGCCACTTGATGCAACAATTCCTGTCACATTTAGTCAGTCCCATGGTCTCAATCTTCTTCATGTCCAACTATTATATTCAGCCAAACAGTACTCTTCTCTCAATTTTTTTTTTATTTTTTCCTTTTTTTAAATATATATACATTATATATATATATATATATACATATATATATATATGTATATATATATATATATATATACACGCACATAAGTCTACAAGCTATTTCTGCATAACTTGTCACCCTAAAGCTAGTACAAGGTCTGATATCTAATGAATAATTTATCCTACTGCTTCATTAAAAGAGGACCAACCCACAAAAGTCTTTATTTGGTAGATTGTCAGGCACTTAAAACATCTTTCAACAGGTACGTACTTAGTACCAGGTAACAAGACATTCAGAAGGATAAGATTGTGTTTGAATAACAGGAATGTAAATTCTCATATTTTGATGTATTTCTTTCTCATAACTCAGTATTTTAAAATGACATGATAATTTTGTGGCTTTTGAACATTTCAATATTTCAAGGGGTAGTTCAAAGGCTAGTGTCATATCTTTGTATGTAATCTGTTCTCTTTTTCTTTACATTGTGCATAAGAGCTTTTCAATGGGTATTTTTAAATGTACATTAATAATTGAGTAATGGCAATAGAAAAATCTTTTATTTTCTGAATGTTAGAGAGTAAATCACATCAGTTAGAAGTGTTTTCTCTATTAAGACTTCTGCAATGATTAAGTAGAGAACAAAGCTATCAGTTTTCTTGTCCTCCTTTGAAAATAGGAACAAAAGACTCTTCATTAAAGTGTTTAAGAAATCTCAGGGGAAAAAAAAATGAGTAGATGAAAAGGCATGGCATCCACTCTTTCAGTTGATATGAATACAATTCAATAATGAAGCCCTTCTCTTTTTCTTTCTATCATAATAATGCTACTTACCAGCTATAGTTTTTGGAGTTTCTTTCAGCTAAGTAATAAAATACATTTTCATTAACTTGTTACCTTTAAAAAAATCCTCTGTGTCCTCTAGAGAGATGCTGCATGTTTAACTATTTAATGTACTGTAATCAAGTGTAAAGGAGCTGAAGAAATGCTTGTATACAATGTTTTATAATCTTAAACTGCTGGAAAACATGCATAGTACTTTTTTTTTTAATTTCTTTTAACTTATTCCATATTTCTTCAAGTTCTTTTTATGTATCTAGAATTTATCCTGTAAAGAAAGCTTGTGACAAAGAACTGCTGTATCAGTATAGAACACAGAAAGGATTACTAATTACGAAATATAATAACACCTTTTCCTTTATTCAAGAACAAAAGGTGGGAAGAGCCATCCTCAATTTATTTAAATTGCAAGGCCTTGTGCATATATTGTCTATGATTAGAAAAGAATGATGTTTGTGCTAGCACGTAAACTGTGTTTGCCCAGGACTATATAGGAGGCAGAGAGAAAGGAAAACAAACTCTTTTCTACTCTATTGTGCATTCAGGGACCTAAGTCACATCATTCCAGACCATCCTGATTATGCTGAAACTCTGCAAAACCCTATACTTGACACATTGCTTCAGTCAGATGGAAGAAGGAAAGTGATTAGTCCACAAGAGCCTGGGGAAGTGTAAGTGCATTCTGTAATCTTTAGGGGATATTTTCAACATTACACTGCATATAAATATTTAACAACAACAACTTAAATAACATTAGATTCAAAGAAATAGTCTTGGACCAGTTTAAGCTGTCTTCTGATCTGACAGCCTGCTTTCTAATTAAACTGATTTGCATTTTGTTTCCACACTTTCTGTTGGTCTAAATATAGTGAGTACCATCTATTCTTCATGTATTATTTATATTTTCTGGGGAACAGACTTGTACCCTTACAATTCTAGTCTATTTGAATCAGTTAAAAAATGAATTAACTGAGGAATTCATAGAGAGAAATAATAAAGCATGGGCTAATGCAATCTACAATTAGTTAAGTTTATGAGGATTGCATTAGAAACACCAAGCTAATCGTCGTTCAATTCAACAGTATTTGTATTACTCTCTGTTGGTGGTTTGCAAAATTTTGCACAAATAGTTGTGGAATGGACATATCACAGGACCTTTGGTGTTTCTACTGCAATGTGTATATTTTTTTACCTTATTATCCTGTCTAAGAAGTGATCCTGTCAAAAGTAAGGATCAAAGTGGGATGACAATATTATATATTGCTGGTGTTAAATCAAGCATTTAAAAATTTATACCCATGAAAAAGCTAGAATTGAATGCTTTAATTCTATTCTATTTCTGAAGGACTTAGAATGCTCTGTATTCATAGGTTTACATTTTGCAGCAAATATAGAGTACACCTAATAATCTGATACTTCAAAAAAAGAATTTTTAATGCTGTTAATACTGATTCAAGTAGCTATTAAGAGAACAAAGGAAGCATATGGACAATATTATTTCCTCAGACTAGATTTCCTCCTAGCTTTTTTTCTCTTACAAACAGGACTGCAAGTCCCACCAATGGACAATCTGCCCAGAAGCACCTGAAGTGGCTAAAAGTATCACAGTCTGATCTGTGGAACCCAAAGTTAACATAAAAAAGAAAGAAACAATAAAAAGATAATATGGTCAAGGCACCCAGATTACACTCTGGTTGTAAAAGTTATTTTCCCTGAAGAATTGAAAAATGTTAGCAAGTAAATGCAAAAGGTTTCTGATATTTATGGCTAATTTTCCCTATCATCACATAACTGAAAGATGACCCAAGCCCTTCCAGGAGGACAAGGCCATGTCCTGCTTTTTCTATTTTTAAATCTAAAGTTTTTAATATAATTTTATTTAAATTCTCATTAAAGAGAATTCACTGCTCAAAACAAAAACAAAGTCATAAAAGTAAAATAGAAACTTTAAGATTCAAAGGAAATGGATTTTCAAAATACCTGCAGTATGAATAAGAGTGAAGTAGTAATGTGTAAGCAAAAAAAAAAGAAAGAGAAATAAAGGAAGCAGAATAAAATTCTGAAGCTTGAGGAAATAGGAACTTCACATCTCAACCTTCAGTAGAAAGACAAAGCAGTTGAAAAAAAACCAATCTTACAAGTCTCTGCACGGGGGGAAGACATGGAGGGGACAGACAGTGATTTTCAAAACTTTCTTCCAAAATCAGGGACAAAAACTGAGTGTATAATTTTCCACTGAGTGAAGAAAAAGGGAAAAGACCAGTATGGAAATATCTGACTTCTTCTCTTGTTTTCTACCTCTTTTATTTCCTTATCAACTGATTATTTATTCCAATGACAAACTGGGACTGGAGGATCCACAGAATATAATCTATAAAATATTTGCTGATCTTATTCTAGCTGCTGTTTGCACGAATGAGAATTTCTGCCAGAAGAATTTCAAGCCCTTCTGTTATAGATTATTGAGGCCTTTCTGCCTTTCTACATGAGTTCAACAACCTCAAGAGTGGATTCAAAATTTTCTAATTGCAATTACCTACTTAATAAAATTTAAAATAAAAATTCAAATTTACAAAAAGCACCTTTTTCTAAAGCATCTCTACAAACCTAACAGTCTCCCAGAGTCACTGCAGAAGCTATACATAGATATGTTTTCTGTCCTGAAGTCTCAGTATATAAAGATTTATGCACATAATGATATGTTTAAACATAAATTATGAACACATAAGCTTTTTATATTGAGATTTCACTGAATACAGATTGGTATTTTGAAATTCTGCTGATCTAACTGGTCTTGAAAATGCTTCCTACTAGGTTTTAACTTAGTAAAATCTCCTCCCTGGTTACTTTTAGTCTGTTTTACTCATTCTATCATATGAAAGCACTTGGAGCATATTGGGACCTGTAGGACTGATTTTGACTTTAAATAAATCTAAAGGAAGAGCAGAATTCTTCTAATTACTTCAACAAGAAAATTTTGAACTAGGAAATATTTTGTTTCATCCTTCCAGGTGCATTTTACCCAAAGGAATCACTATGAATTGCCTATAATTTTAAAATATGCCAACAGAACACACTTACATGTTACTTTTGATTTGCTAGAGAGTAAAATACATTCTGAATACACAGAGACCATGGATAGTATGTTTTATTTCTATTTGTTGTGGTTTTTTCTCTTTTGCTTTTAATAATCCCAAGACCATTTTATTTATCTTGCAGCATTATTTCATATTCTGTTTACTTGGCCTAAGCAAAAGGTAAAGGTAGTTAGGAATAGGTACAAAATGTGGATAATTTATAAATTCTTTGAGTAGTAACATATTTATTGGAAGGAGAAAGGCACATACAACAGGAAAGATATCTAGGTTTTGAGGCTGTATGTCACTAGCATACAAAATAACAAGTTCAAGTTTTAGTTTTACCAGTTGAAAGGAAAAAGTGCTAAATTCAGAATGGAAGAGTTCTGGCTCATTTGTTTTGAGTTTATTTTTCAGCATGAACTCATTCCTGTTGTGGTTATGCCGGCTTGATCTATCTATCCTAAAGATAGTTTGTGTGTAAATACAGTATACTACAGTCACAATCTTACTCCAGTGTAAGCATACCTGAAATTTCCATAAGAATGCACATTACCACCACTTATCCTACTGGGAGTGCTTGAATCATTCAAGTTTTAGCTTAATATCTCTGTTACCCAGTTGCTTAGCCTATCAAGAACCACAGTCTAAATGTTCTGCTACCAAATTAATTTCATGTTTAGTGATATCATATTCAAAAGTTTTGGGGTTTGTACTGTTCTTTTATCTCTGCTCATCTGCCACTATGACAAAGGTTCCCTTTTGCTTTCACAAGACAAAATTCAGTTCAGTCCTTTGGGATAGACATTCCTTCCTAGGAGATCATTGATGACACACTATGTGGAGTTCAGTTTGTCACAAGTGTCACACAAACTGCAGCCATAGGCATGACAGAAACAACATGGAAGGTGCTTCATTTACACATAACTGTGGAGTGGATGTTTAGGTTATGAGGAACCATGGAAAACTATTTCCTACAGCCTCATACATCACAGGGCCTGAAAAACCTCCCAGGAATCTAGAGTATAGTCAGCACTCTGTAATAAAGACTGACAGACATAGTTATTCCATGCCATAGGAAACTATTAGGTACCTGCTATAGGAGAAGTGCTTACTTTACCTCCACAGAAACATTTTTGTTTTAAAAGTTACAGCCACCTCAGTTCCCTAACTCTCATACTTTCTCTATGTGGGATGGGAAGGAAGCAACAGAAAGAAGGGTCAATATAGCTTGATTAATTCTTCCTATCTGTGGGTTCTAAAAACTCCAAGATATGTATGAAGAAAGAAAAAGGAATTCTCTCAGTTTCCAGTCCCTGGCTCCATTTCCAAAATCAACTTTCTGACAAAAAAAAAAAAAAAAAGAACCAATATTTTTAGATTCTTATTGCTAACCCAGACACTTCATGCTACATTAGGATTATAATATTTTAATATTAGACATTGTGTAAACAGTAAATATTTATTAAGTTGCAGTAATTATAACAGAAATTCCTCAATAGATGTTTACAGCAATCTAAACTACCCAATTTCTAAATTAAAACTGCAAACATTCAAATCAAAATCCAAACAAAATCTGCTCACTATACCTTAACAAAAAAACCCCTCATATATATATATGTATATATGTGTGTGTGTGTGTATGGTATTTTATACTAAATATAACGAAACCACTTCCTCAGATGGTGCGTTCTCTAATTGTTTTCATTTCTTCCCACTCATAACCACTCCCAGCTGCGGCTAAGTTCTGGTCATTTCTTTATAGAACCATTATTTGAAAGTTCATGTAGGTATATAAAGCTGAAATGTAACCAAGATGAATGATGTAGCTGAGATTTATTATAAATTAATATCCCAGCCATAAATATGCAAAAAAATTTATACCAAAGTTAGATGAATATTTGGGAGTTGGAAGTACTGTAACCATTAAATAATTCTTGTGTTCATAAGTACTCATTTAGGACAAGGAAAGGAATATACTTAAAAATATTAATTTACAACTAGCTTAGCACACATCTATCCTCCCCAGTGAGTGCATTATAAAACAAAACAAAACAGCTTAATGATTGCCTACAATGAATAATTCAAATAAGATATGATGATAACAGATTTAGTACTAAATATACACCTTCTTTTTGTAGTACCAAGATAACCTGAACAGAATATGATGTTTATGGATTTTTTTACAGTTTTAAATACTCAGATCATCATTTAATTAGTGTATTAGCCTTTCCAACTCTATTTTTTTTTTTTTTTTTTTTTTTTTTTTTTTTTTTGCACAGGTTAGTTTTTTTTTCAGCTCCTCCTCAAACTATCATTATAAAATACTCTAAAGCACATCTCTTAGACAGATTAAACAAATGAGTGTTAGTAATATTTTTCATAGACTCTTCATGCATTTTAACATCACAGACAATTTGAAGAGATCATAATTATAATACACTATTATCTCTCTACCCTTGTTGAATTACACAGCTGCAGAATGGGAAGATATCTTTGTTGAGACTTCTAGTGAGAAAATCAATGATGTTTTTGCCACAGATAAAAGTATTTCCTATTTATACAGTGCTTTCTTCTTTTCTATTTGCCTTGCAAATCTGTGACACTCACATATGAATGGTTTGCAAATATAGCCTCCTTTGAAAGAAATATTTGTCTAGCACTACCCAGCAATAAACAGATGAATTAACAAAGCCTAAAGAATTCCACAAGTATTTCTGGTGTATGTTATTCAGGAAGATAAGATTATGTTGAAAGACAAGAAAAGCGTAAGGTCATAGCAAAATTGTCTGGACTTGAAAACCTATTTCAAACTTTTGTAGAATACCCCAATCCTTTGGCAAGCTATAAGGGAAATTCTCTAAACAATTAATATCTTGCCATTAACTGTTTCATCATGGGTATAAACTGAGGTGTGAAGTGGCCTTTGGTGCATCTAACCGAAACACCATGTGCTGGGATGTAATACACCAGGTTTTTTTCTTATTGAGGGCATTGACTCAGGCCAGAGATATTTTAAATTTGTAGATGAGTTTTTGTCAATGCAATCCTTCAACTCATGGAATCATGGAATCATTATGTTTGAAAAAGACCTCCAAGATCATCAAGTCCAACCTTTGACCAAGCACCACCTTGTTGACTAAACCACAGCACAAAGTGCAACATTCAATTGTTTCTTGAACATTTCAGGGGCTGTGACTCCACCACTTCCCTGGGCATCCCACTCCAATGCTTGTCAACACTTCCAGCAAAGAAATTCTTCCTCATGCCCAATCTGAACCCCTCTTGGGTCAGCTTGAGTCCATTTCCCCTTATCCTGTTGTTAGTTGCCTGGGAGAAAAGGCTGAGTTCCTTGAAGGGCTTCCCTAAGCCTCATTTTCTCCAGGCTAAACAACTCCAGCTCCCTCAGTTGCTTCTCATATGACTTTATTCTAGACCATGTACATGACATATATAAATGTCATATATTATGGTTTTAGGCACAATAACATCAACATGAAGCTTTAATGATGTCTTTACTTTGGTTATATCTGTTTGGTAAATTCCCACTAGAAGCTGCTCACACCAACTACCGAATTTTAAGTGTTTTGGAAATTCCTTGTTGATATAAAATTCAGTCTCAGCGTGCCTCCCAGATAGTACTTCAATATGCTCACAATCCTGAGGCAACAATAAAGAACAGTTATTCCATCAAATATGTTACCTACACATTCTTACATTTCAGAAATAATAAATTAACTGCTCAGGCAGTTGAAATTCTCAAATTAGTTTCAATACATGCCTTGACCTGCATAAAAATAAATAATTTGCACCTATTTTTTTTGTTTTTCATTATGTTCCACTAATAAAGACAAATGTATTAATTTACAGGAGAACTGAAGCTCAGCACTTTTACGCATGTATAAGTGATGAATATTACAGTTCAGATTGTATGAAGGATTACAGACTAAGTGCAGGCAAGCAGAAGAAAAAGGCATTCTGTCTTGGTACATGGTTTCCTATTTACTTCTACAGAGAGAGAGATTTGTTTATATGTCTTGCCTCCAAGGACTGGTAAAAATTCTTACATTATGTAATTTATATGGTCTGAAGGTAATAAGTAGCTTCAACTAAGTCTTAATAAAAACAAATTATTGCCTAGAATTATTATTAGTAGTAATGGTATTTTAATTACTACTACTACTACTACTACTACTTCTTTAGATCTGTAAAACTATAGGTAGGGGAAGATGTTTGTCTGTTGAGTATTCATATCCAAAGGAGAAAAATTGAAATTAACTAAGGGTATATAATATATATGTATATATAAGAAAATACACACAATTTTTAAGTGGAGTATTGGATTGTGAGATGGAAACTTTTCTCCAGGAGCAGAATTTTCCAATAGTTAATAGAGGCAGCTCAGATACCCTCAGTCCCACACAATATCTGCTGGAAATAGCTACAGATTCCGAAATCACAAAAATTATTAAATTGACAGCCAGTGTTCATTGTTGGTTTTGTACTTTACAGAGGAAATCAAGGAATACCTCTGTGAAAATGAAAATTTTAAACTTCCAAACTGTTCACTATTTTCAGATATGTAGAATTTTGTGTAAGTTACATGAACCAAGTGTATAATTAACAACTTTGGGGACTAAATTTATATATAATTTACCTGTTATTCCTTTCAGTTTTGAAACTGCCTGCTTTTTGAAAGGTTTCTGTATCATTCACATCTGTGGCTTTGCTGGTTTTACATAAATATATTTAATCACAGATGTGTAAAAAGAATAGACCTTCTGTTTATCCACCAGTATCAGACAAAACACAGTTACTGGAAGAGTAGAAGCAAATCTCACTAGCTGTGCCTGTGGAGCCTAGGGTGTTCTTTTTCCTTTATTTCTTCAAACAAGACAACATATAATTCTGATTTTAGAAAATTGCTTAATGTTTAAACGAAGTAACAAAAATATTTAAGAAAAACCTGCCTGTGTCTCCTGGAAAAAATGTCTAAAATTATGTTCTGCATTGATCACTGTCTGCCAAATGCATGCATTCATTGAAATAAATGTGCCAGTAATGCTCAGTGCCAGTCATTGCGCTCAGTAGAGTTGCTTTTCAGTCTTGCCTGAGATTTAAGGAAAGTTTTCAAAATGACTCTTCAAAACATGTCACCTTTTAAGTTTGGTGGAGGTGAGAGAAGAGAATTATGTCAGGATACAGATAGCAGCATTAGCTACAGCAAGGACTTAATTTCAAAGAGTAAGGAATGTTTATAAACTCTAACCAGTTATTTTTTTAAAGGATCAGTATTTTTTTTTTATGTTTTCAATACAAGCTTGTATTATCATTTCTTGTGGCTCACTTGTTACCAGAATGTTCTTTGGTTCTTAGCCTAGACCTCCAGGAGAAAAGTAAAAGAAGATAAAAAAAAGAAGCATCAATGTGAAGGGAGGGATGCTTAAGGTCTGCAAAATTTGAGATAGAATGAATGAAAGGTATTGAGAAAAAAAAACTCTTTTAAACATACAGAAAAGCCACTTTGACAGCTGACATCTACTCATATCTTTTAAACTACAGCTGTTTTATTTCTGCTACTGAGCAATGCATTAGACCTCTCTGAAACTACCAGAAAACAGGGAAGTTTCTCAGTATTGTCTTCAGACTTGGCCTAACAGCTGCCTGTGCAGAAATTCCATTTTCTCTTCCACGTTCCTGTTTACCTGCTATCACTACGTACTGTGAATACTTCCAGCCTCATTAGCAGCTATGTAAATAAATATGAAGAAAAAAATGTTATTTAAAAAAAAAAAAAGGAAAATTTTCTGCTGGTTTAGTTCACTAAGCCAGCTCAAACAGCTGTCAGTTTTTGCAAAGAGCAGCAACCCTATGGCAGCTTGACATGACAGTGAAACTTCAGCCTCACTTTTCTATTCACATATTTTAGAAGTAGAACTATTTTTCCTGGGGGGTTTTGTTTTGGGTTTTGTTTTGTTTGGTTGGTTGGTTTTTTTAATTTAAGAAATTATCTGGTTCACAGAATCAGATATTTGAATGTTTTCTATCCCTGTTCTTTCTAATAGAAGTAAATTAAAATTAGAGGAACAGGCTGAAAACGTGCAGGTATATTTGTACAACTGTGCAGGAACAGAGAAAAGCATTACAGAATAGAAGTATTAAGCATGTAAAAAAGTCTCTCATCAAACTTCTCTAGGGGAAAAAGGTCTTTGTCTTTAAATCTGTCCCCAAAAAGCAGTTGGAAAAACAACAAAGAACTGAACCTTGTAATAATTGAAGTAACATGATTGGTCCAATTGCCTACGCTAAAATATATTTGGAATACTGAAGTGAGACGAAGGCACTCAGTGATTAAAATAAAGCATTCCAATGCAATCCTTTTTGTGTATCTACTAACCTTCTCTAAGTATAAAAGCAAACAGAAATAAAATGAAAAAGAAATATAAAAAATAGAGAGTGAGAGAGAAACAGAAAGAGAGGAGAAAAGGACTAGGGAAAAAAAGGAAAAGTGAAAGGGAAAGGGAAAAAAAAGAGAAAAATAGGAAATTAACCAAATAGAAAATTACATCCAAGGAATAGAAGAGAACAGAGTAGAATATTTCAGTTTAAAGGGACCAACAACAATCATTTTGTCCAACTGCCTGACCAATTCAGGGCTGACCAAATAAAAGCATTGTAAAGACATTGACAGGTTTGGAGCATAAACCACCTCTCTAGAAAATATGTCCCAGTGTTTGACCACCCTCTGGATAAAGAAATGTTTCCTAATGTCCAGTCTAAACCTCTCCTGGTACAGCTTTGAACCATTCCCACGCATCCTAATCAGACATGATGTTGCAAATAGCAAATCTTTGGTCTTTTAAAAGTTAGACAAAAGGGATAGCATCCTATACATCTATAAGATGATCAATGTCTAAGTCATACATTTACATGGCATTTATTCTTATTTTATCTACTTTTTATTTTGTAGGCAAGCACCAAAAATAAACTAATTTTTAGACATTTATAGGGAAAAAGAAGCCAGTTATAAAATCTGTCTCAAATAATAAACGCAGCAAGGAAGGAGACTGACTGAACTCTCTGGGGAGTGTTAAGACTATTCTTTTCACTTGCTGTTGCATATTTAGGAAATGAATCATTTATTTGTTTGTATTTTTAATACATTAAACTGTAATATTTCAAATTACAAGCATCTATTAAGAGACCTGTCTTGAGTAATTCATATTCCCTGCTGTGCCTGATTTAAAATTTTCTATATTTGGAAACATGCCCTTAAAAAAAAGGCAGATAGTGAGATATTTTGTAAAATAGCTGCATTAAGAACATAGGTCAGCTGAAAAAAATCAGCATTACAACATAAAAACTATTAGTGTGAATACTTCTTATAGATCACTCCCTAGAGAGAGAACAGGTAATATAAATCAACTGAATCTGTACATGGTTACAGGATACAACATGATAATTAACTGTTATATATTTATTGATTAAACTCTTTATTTATTTATTTAAATTCTATTTTAATCCAGTAGCCTATCACTGAGGTAGGAAGAACACCGAGGTAGGAAGAAATACTATTGTATTTAATTTATTAATGGCTTAGACAAATATAAATAATTAATGAAGTCATATTCCTAGAGAAGATCATAAATTATTATCTGAAACTCTTTTTTTTCTGCAGTGAAATCTTTAATTTAAGTGAGTGGAGTGTGAAATAATCTTTCTAGATTCTATGTATGATGAAGTTGTATGAATTTTACTCTCTTCAAAATGCACGTACTCCGAACAACATTTTAATTACAGGCTACACCGCTAACTGAAACTCAAGGAAGTTGCAAAAGAAAGGAAATTAACCCCATTCTTGGCTCTGATTTTAAAAAAATAAAATTCAAAATTGTTAATTTCAGCTACATTATGCAAAAAATATATAAAAAATTTCTACATGCAAGTGATGTGCACATTAAATTAGCGGGCCAAAAAGATTTTTTTGGAATTCACGTATGAATGGGCACAATTTTAAGAATCTCGTAGAACAAGGTATCATGAAAAATATATTTTTTGTGTGAGACGTAAAAATGTCTGTTAAAAAAAGACATTTTATTTGATATTTCATTTGAATTTACAGAAAAGAGAACTTCACTTAAAAAGGCACCTCTGAATCAATAGAACATGAGAATGTTGAAACTTTGTTTCATGCTTTGAACTAAAGTGAGTGTGCCGATGTCTGGGGCCTGCAGCCAATGCATCGCTGCTGGAAGGCTGTTGATTTTACTCATATATTTTTCTTTTGATATGTGAGATTTAACTTGCTTGCATCACAGTAGTTGCCAACTTTCTATTGTGAATTTATAAATACACCCTGTGCAGATATATTTTATGCACTTACATGAAATATTTTTTATACTTGGATCTGTGTTACTATTGCAAGTTATTGTAACTTTGTATCATGGGTATTTATGCAAGACTAATCCTGGAAATGAAATGCTAAAAATGTTGACCCTAAAATACATCATTTAGCAGCATTCATATCCTGAGAGATGCATTTTGTGCCCATGCACAGTAAAGAGTCTCTATATAGTCAGGTTAATGCACTTTTTTTTTTTTTTTAAATTTTGAGTTAACAATTAGCTCTCAAAGATCTGAATGTTAAATCATTCCCAGAATTTTTCAGGGCGTCCTGGTAGTCCACCAATATGTAAGTACCAGGGATACAAAGGGTGATATGCTCTAGAAGAGCCATCATTTGATCTTTTTGACCACAGCAAGTGATGAAAAGTTAGCCAAAAAACCTTTTAAAAGTTAAGAGAATCATACAACAGATTAAAAAATTCTTCATCAGATTTTGCAACTGAGGCATTATTAATTATATTAGCAGAATTTGATTGCATTAACTGCACAAGAATGAAGGATAAAGAAATAGGTATTTCACTTTTTTCACATTTTTTTTTGCCTCACTATTAACAGGTGTTATAGGAGTTTCACTGCTACATCACTAAAGTCCCCTTTTAATCTAATTCTGCAATTTTCTGCAGCTCATCAACAGAGGAACATCAGAGAAATGACTGGCTCTAATTTCTTCTATGCACCATATCTACATACTTCTTTCCATTTGGTATTTCTTAAGAGCTAGAAGAAATGTATGCAATTTTTTTGAGATTACTGACACATACCATTTGTCATTTTCAAAATGTCAAAGGCATTACTTTGCATACATCTCCACACATACAGAGTTTGTCTGGCATAGAGCATCAGGACACTCCTCATCTGCCACATAAAGGCAGATGATCTGAAAGGTGCATGCTCAGTAGATCTATTCATGTGGAATCAGTTCCAAATATTCACTTGTCAGCCATCTATGTGCTCCAGGTTCAACACAGAAGCAAATGGCAATTCGGTAGAAAATCTGCCTGAGCCAGATGGGAAGTAGCCTGCTGTCAAACATGCTGAAGAGAAACAGGAATTTAGAAAAGAAGTAAGAACCTGACACCATCCCAGAGAGTTGAAGTATGATTTTTCCAAAAGATTATTTCAACCATGTGCCTTCCAAATGGAAAGCATAAAATTGAAAGGAAAAAAACAAAAAAATCCCACAAAACCAAGAAAAGTAGTTTCACAGAGCATTAAGGCTTTTACATAAAGTGCTTAGAAGCTACATTTCTAACCTTTCATGTGGCTCACTTCACATTAGCAACAATGTTAATAAATATTCATTATGAAAAATAGCATTTGTCACTTAATATTACTGTGTTTTACAGTATGTTGACCATAGGAAATTCACATTAACTGTGTTTCAGTAGGACATAAAAAGTAGATTGCTGGACAGTCCAGGTTTTCTTGAAAGGAAATGCTACAATTTCTGTTTGATAAGATGACCATAAGCATGTGGATGTATCATAAACCTTTAGGAACTCATCACAGTGGTAAATTTAGCCCAACTGAACTTTATTCAAGAGCAAATCAATTTTTAAACAAGCATGATGATGATGATATGGGAAATTAAAACTACTGGAAATTATAATAAACAATTCAGAGTATCTGTAATGGAAAGTATAAGCTGCCCTGCATACCCAAAGGGTTTGTTCTCCCTCCCTCCTCCTCTCCTGCCATCTCTTTGTTAACTTTCTTTTTGTGTCTTTTCTCTCTCTCTCTTTTCTTCTCTCGTTCCCTCCCCTCATTCCTCCCTTGAACATCAATATTGGATGGTGAGGTTAATGACTCCCCAGAGACAAATTCCAACCACTACAACATGCATTTCTAATAGATAACTGCAGATGATAAAAATCCATATTATCAGAATATACTAGAAATTAGGAAGCATGTATTCACCGTGTTGGCAACTATATGCAAATAAATTCTTCTCTACCAGACTCACTGGTGAAGAAAACAAAGCTGGCAAAACAGTTCCTCCTGATAAAACAAGCCAGAATAAAGCAAATAAAAACCCATTGCATATGGTTATTAAAACTGGAAGATAAAAATAAAAAAAAATAAATAAATAAAATAAAAAAGGTTCTCTAGCAGACTATTACTCTCTCAGTTACAAAGCTATAAACAATGTTGCAAAGATAGAAAACAAAACAAACACAACACATTACAAAGTTGTCCCTTATCTGCTCCAAAGTATCAATTGCTATCAAACATCTCACCTCAGGTCTGTTCTTCTCTTTCCATTATAAATCAAGTTTTTTGACCTAGCACCAGAGGTGGCTGACTGAAAATTAATTCTGGTATATACAAAACTTTTGCTTTAATTTAAAAATGTGTATCATGAGAAACAGTCACTGTATGCATAACTTATGAAATTCACCCTTCCTAGTTTATATTTCACTGCTGCAAAAATACCATACAGAATTCTGCTTTGGACCTATTTCAAGTGACACTATATCTTGATGATTTTAAAGATGTACACTGATTCTGATGATTCTATTTTGTGCCAAAGTACATAGTTTCCATTTTTTTTCCTCAAAGCTACATTTTAGCAATCTGAAGTTTGTTTACTTCACTATTGCATTTAGAGGAAATAAAATAAGCTTGTAAACACATATTTTGCTTCTCCATTTTTTTTTTTTGGGAAGGAATTGATACCCATGCCTAATCCATTATTTTTTTCAGCTAATCTTGTGCAATTTTCTCTAAATTTAAAATATTAACATCATGAGCAGAGAACTTTTACAGCAGTACTCTAAACTGGGGCTATATTTGGTTGGTTGTATTTTCCAGATTATTAACTTATCATAAACTGATAGCATATTTTTCTGTTAGGAAACTTTTAGCTCTTTGTCTTGTAGCTGCTTAAACTGAAGCAGATTATGTTGTCACTAATTATTATTCTATTGCCTTCAAAATAATAAAGATAAGTTGCACCTACTTCCTTTGTTGCTGATTTCCAAAAATAACCATATCCTTTCTACTGTAGTCAACACAAGATGTGTAACAACTCTATTCTACAAATTCAATTTTATGCGCAAATACTTCTGCAATTTCAATCCACTATTCCAGGAGTTAAACTGGATTTTTTGTAAATTTTGCAGATGACATCTTTATCTTCCCAACAACACACCAGTAACACCATATGAAGTTTAAAAAAGGCAAGAGCTGCATTCTGCACAGGGCAACCCTGGTTCTGTGTAAAGACTAGGAAAAAAGAGGCTGGAAAGCAGCATTCAGGAAAGGAATCTGGGAGTCCTGGTCAGTGGCAAGTTGAATATGAGTCAGCAGTACCCTGGCAGCCAGGAGGGCCAGGTGTGTCCTGGGGAGCATCAGGCACAGTATTGCCAGCAGGGCAAGGGAAGGGATTGTCCTGCTCTGCACTGGGGCAGCCTCACCTGGAGTGCTGGGGGCAGCTCTGGTCACCGCAATACAAGACATTAAACCATTAGAGAGCATCCAAAGGAGGACCACAAAGATGGTGAAGGGTCTGGAGGAGAAGCCTTATGAGGAGCAGCTGAGGTTATTTGGTCTGTTCATCCTGGAGGAGACTGAGGGGAGACCCCACTGCAGTTACAACTTCCTTGTGAGGGGAAGAGATGGGGCAGGTACCAATCTCTACACTGTGGTGATCAGTGACAGGACTAGAAACAACACATAGCTGAGTCAGAGGACATTTAGGTTTGATATCAGGAAAGGGGTCTTTATCCAGAGGGCACTGGAACAGGCTCCCCAAGGATGTGGTCAAGCCTGAGTTCAAGAAGTGCTTAGACAATGCTCTCAGGCAAGTGGTGTGATTTTTAGAGCATCCTGTTCAGGGTCATGGGTTGGACTCAATGATTCTGATGGGTCCCTTCCAACACAGCATATTCTGTGATTGATTCTATGAACACAAGTAATTCTGTATTGTTCTGCTGGGAGACAATTGCTTCTCAAACAGGCAAAAGAAGTAACTTATGTTTTGTATGTGAAGCCATTGCACTGTAGTTTTCCAAGCACTTGACAAGTTACTCATAGGATTATTAACTCTAAAAAGATATTACTCAGATGCATGTCTATAAACTTCTTTCATAGTCATTAAATAATGATGTAATCTACTTCTGTAGATATAACCATGTCATAAGTTCTTTTAAAGTCTGCAGAATTATTTTTTCCTGTAGAAATGAGATTATCTATAATGCATGAGAATATTTTGCATTATCCACTGCTCTATAATACTTTTTAGCTTCAATAAAGCAAAATATTCAACAAAACTCTTCTGACAGACACCATGGAAATGCTGCTTCATAAGGATTCCTTTCAAATGTATGTGCAAACTATGCATCATTCTAGCAGAGGCTGCACAATCCCTTCCCTTTGAGACTGTGCACCTAATACACAGGATATAAACCCATTATAAATGTCAGCTCTCTCAACAGCGTTTTAGAGATACTGCCGAAATATTGGATTAATCTCTTATTCTTAGCTGTTCTGGGAAAGCCCCAAATGCTGTTTTGTTCTACCTTCATTTATTTTGTGAAAAATTTTACTTTATGTCCTATCTTACATTCTGTTCTATTTCCACTTATGAAGCTGTCATGGTTTTTTTTACATCTTTCTTCAGCTTCTTTTGTTAAGTTTAACATGGTTTAACTCTTATTTTACCTCCTTTGGTGACCACTGACCTCTATTTGTTTCATCTTGATTCAAGACAATTGTCAGCTCACATATCCCCTAGTAAAAAACTGTTATTTCTCTTGACACAGATAATTAGTTGTAACTTGGATTAATAAAAGCTGAATAATGTCTTTGACAGGACTTAAAGTTAATGATGAAATAGTGCCTACTGTCCCCATTTGAAGTAGGGTGATAAAGACCAACAGGCAGTTTACTTAACTTCTTTGAACTTACATTCAACATTTCTTCCCCTAAAATTAAACTTCACAATTCTTTCTGGATTTATCATTGTTTAAAGCTGCTTTCTCTGGTGTTTATGACACCATAACTGACTTATACATAAAGAGATCAATATCTAGATGTTTTGATTGCTTATTCCTGTCAGTTTGGCATTGCAACATTCACTTAAATTTCTGGTTCATGCTTCAGATGCTTTACAAACTTGCTTGCAGATTATTCAAAGATTATAAACTATCCCTAAGATTAATTTTTCTCCATATTAAACCTAAATGGAAGGTGGGTTTTATCCTCCAAATAACAAAAAGGTTTATAAATAAGAAAATACAAGGTGCCAAAAAGACCAGCAGGTCTGAAGTGCAGTCCATTCTGCTACTTGCACATCTACATATGCACGTCTATATTCAACAATTCAAGAGCCACAATACAACAGTTTGGAAAAATTGGCGTGAATCAAAACTAGATTCCTAACAACTACCTGTACACAGACAGAATAAACAGAACCAGAATTTCTTCAGCAGGTGTCCATTGCATAGAAAATTACTGAAATAATGAAAATTTCAAGGGTGTTGTTGAAGTAGCAATAAATATATCAAATATATAGGCAAATCTGTATTTGATAACACTAGGTGCCTCTTTATCCAAGATGTTCTGGTAAGCTTTATTTCTTAAAATTCATTTCCATGTGTTTAATTTAAAGTACTGGACAAAATTTTCCCAGTACAATGATTTACCATATGTTATTAACACAGACGAAAACAGTACTAAATGTAAGACCTACCTGGGAGCAAATAAAAACGTACCCACATCAATCACAAAATGATAAATTCTTGTTACAAATGAAGTTTAAATAAATATTTGCCTGAGAAATAAGTCAGCAGAACAACCTTACAATATTAAGTAGAATCACAGAGCCGCACTCACAGTATTTGTGTCACACCATTTTTGTTCCCATCTATTCTGAAATCTATAGCCAGATCTTCACTTCATGTCCTTAAAAAAATCACTGCACTCAGTGGGCACTCGATTCTTGCTGAATCCCATTCTGTGGATTCTAGGAGCCAAGCTAGAGCCAAGCTAATACCTGTAGCTTGCTTTTAATGTTGCAACTAAAGTTTTGTACTTAGCAAAAAAAAACGGACCTGGAAAATGCATAAAAGATTGGGATTCCATGCCAATATGTAAAGCCATATTCCAGAAGGCTAAATTTGTTTTGTCTGTGGCTTGGTAAGGAATCTTTCCTCCTCTTTTAACAATCTCAGTCATTAGCCCTCTCAATTTAGAAGTATCAGCCCCATTTGCCAATACAAGCCTTCCACTACTTCACTCTCTAATGGGACTTCATTCTCTAAACAAAGAGGTCAATATCTTTAAAACCTTTTTTTTTTGTAAAACAAAGTCCTGTAAAAAGTACTTTTGTTATTGTTGAACATATGAAAGGCACCATGTAAGTCAAGTTTATCATATGAAAATATTCAACTATTTATAAAGTAACAACTGTTTTCTGCTTGAAAAAGACAACAGAATCCATAAACTTTGGCAAAATATGTATTGTGCCTGGTTGGGAAAAAGCAACTAAAGGCAAATGCTAGCAACGTAGAGAAAGGAACAGTGTACTGGATGTTTCCTATGCTGCTGCAGCAACTAAGATTAATGAACAGAGAACAAGTGGTTGACATATCACCTACCCATGGGAGTTCCAACGCCGTAACCTTTGGAGTCTATCAGGCCTCCAATCTGTGTTAGGTTACAGTTCCTCTGTGTGACAAACTCAATGGTTGTCGACTCCATCAGAAATGCATAATCCGAGGTAAGCACGCGTTGGATACCTTCTTCATTGCTTTTGACAAGTACTGACTGCCTCCTGCTGCTCATGAAGGCCCACATCTTGTCGTAAGTGGAGATTTTAGATTTCTGAAAGACAAATAATAGATGCAATATGAATAAGAATAATGTGCTTATAAGAGTGAAAGTAAATTCTCAATTTGCACATTGCTCTCCACAGGTTTTACCAAGGAAATTTTCTAAGGGTGTCTGTGCCTTTCATTTCATCTGTACTTCTCATCTTCTCCATAAAATATAAAAATAAACAACTGGACAGACTTTCAAATGTGAAATATCTGTTGTTGATCCGTTTTTATTGTTTATGTTTCTATGCAGGAGGAAGGCCTACAAGTACTTCAAGTCAGTGGAAAACTATTAAGTGCTTCATTCTAGTAAAGATAATAAACTATGTTGGTGTGTTTTGCAGGAGAATCCATGAATTCTGGCACAAGTGAAATTTCAGTCTTATTTCAACCACTCAGCTGAACAGTTCTGAAAACCTAATGCACATTGTGGCAATCTGAAGTAATCAAAGCTCTTTCAGATGGCGGTCTATGGAGAAAACAGCTGTGAAGGAGAGGACAGATAACATTTTATCTATCATACATGACAAAAATATTTGGAGAAAGATTTTAGGTAAGAGACAATATCACTCTCAGTCATAATAATGCTGGCTTGCCTTACAGAAACTGACTACTGTGCTTTCTGATTTAATATTTCCAGAATACAAAGAACTGTTGTGGTAGGAAGGGAAAAATGATACTGTACAACTACAGAGGAGTTGTTTCCTTTTTTTCACCTGAGTTGCTTTAAAAAGAAGATAACTATATTCTCTAATTTTTGTAAAACACAGTGCTTAAGAGATAATAAAGATTGGGTAAAGTGAAGTTATTAGAAATACTGAACATTTTATACCACATTTGCCCCATCTGTTTAATAACACTGTAAATTCAAGATGTATCAGAAAATGTTCTGTAATATTAAATTTTGCCTAGTACCTAAAATGCAGAAATACCATGTGAGCATTGGTATAATTAGACATTTTAAGGTGTCTTTCCTCTTTTAATGTCAGCCTTAAACATATTTCTGCCATCAGCTCTGGTGGCAATATTAAATCAAGACTGATGCTAAAAACATTTCTGAAGTTGATTGACATGATTGACAGCCAGAAACTTTGACTCAAAAGAGAGCTGGTGTATGAAGAATGAAAAGAATATTTGTTTAGAAAAAACAAATTTTTACTTTATCTCTTTACTGAGACACAATCAAGAGTTCTTTCGCTAGGCCTGGGGACTTAGCAAATCAAGCATTTGAACTAAGTCTGGTGTCAATGCTAACAAAACTGAAGACTTTTAGAGCTCTGCATTATGAACATTGTTACTGTACTGAACATAGTTTGGGCCTGATTGCAAAAGATGTTAGCAACAATCAAAGAGGAAAGCATTTTTCTTCAGAATCTTCTGTGAACATGTAGAACATGTAGGATAGGGTCTCTCCTCATAGTTCTTGTTTTTAAAATCAAATTACTTCTGCAAGCATTCAATAATGCACTGGAGCAAAATATACTTCAAGAAATGCATATCAGCCCTGTAGGAATCTAAGTTACTGGGTAATAGAGACAGGGTGGAAATAAATGTTTTTCAATATTTGTAAAATTTTACCAAGGACCTGTATTTATTTTTTTTATCATGCAGTCTTTACCTCCATAAATATTTTAGCCACCCTAAATAATATGAGCAATATAAAACATTAGCAGAGAAAACAATTTTAGTAAATTGTTAGATGCACATTGCTGACGCATGTTGAGGGGGAAAAAAAGTCAAATGAGACACAATAAAAAAAAAAAAGAGCTGTAATGCATATGTATTTTTCTATTTTTGCTGAGGAAAAATAAACTCCAGGATTAAAAAACATTAACAAGGGGAATGGTTGCTTTCTGCTCAATCATTAGCACATGTGAAAAAAAAACAATATCCCCTAAAGAATAGAGTGTTCACATTATGATGATTGATTCCTTCAGCTGGGATGAACCCACTGCTACTATTGAAAAGTAAAAAGGCCATCAATAAAATCAGAGTAAGCTCCTGCACAGGACAGATCATTTAGTGGAACAATTAAAATTCAAATATTAAAATAGTCTACATAGGATTAACAAGATTTTAGAGGAGAACACAAAACTTAGACTATTGTGCACATGGCTCACCACTGTAAAGTTAACCACAGCAACAGAAAATGCACAAAAAATGAATATTTTTTCATGGCTTTCTTCCACCCATAAAAGCTGAAATTATGCCAGGGAATAATGCCATTCTACCTTTGAGCCCTATGTTTTTATTTTGGGTTTTTTTTTTTTTATGCACAAGAGATTTTTTTTCAATCTTAAATTAAAAAACTTCTTCATTTGATTCAGGAGATTTTAACCAGAAATAGTTGTCCTGTGTTTGTCAAAATACTCAGCAGACTCACAGATGAAAATCAAGAAGTCAGAACAACCAAAAGCATCAGGAGCCCATTTGACATTGAATTAAAGAGAATGACACTCCAAAAGGCTTCCTGTGGTCATGACTGTATCATTCATACTGTTAGAAGCAGATGCTACATTTTACATCTTCTTTCACTGTGTGCAAATTAATCTGGTTAATCAACCTATATACTCCATCAATGAAGTGTATTATTTTATCAGGGTGAGTTCATCATATTGTTTCATCTAACTGGAAATCACTGTTGGGAAATCCAACCTAACTTGAAATCAACTGGAAATGATGTCTGAATAAGATAACTTGCAGTGACATGATTTACCATGCTTCTGTTCCCTCAGAAAGGCAGGAGATAATGCAGAGTAGTAAGAAAGATGTCTATGCCTTGAATTTCACTGGAAGTAAAAAAGAGAACTAACTAATAGGAAAGCTGGAAATGAAAAGATTAAGCAAACCCAGAAACTCATCTCAGCATCAAACCTGATTCATAAAATGGTGGCTCTCACAATGACATTCAGAGGATACAGTCAGACTCATACTCAGCGTTCATAAATTAAACATCATTGGAAGATAACTCTGCTTGTCAGGGACCAAAAATGAAACCATGGCAAAGACTCTAAGTTAGTCATAGTCTAATGCTATGTATGAATATGAGTCTGGAAACAGAATGAGTCATTATCAGTAATGTGTTACTGCTCCATCCTGGAGCACTGGCTTGGGAAGTAATATCTGAGCAGCGGGACTCTGGACCACAAGGTTAGAAAAATATCAAGATGTTGAAAAAATGACAGAATAAACAAGCATCAAAGTACATGGAAGCAGATCTCATGATACAAGTCAAGACTGGATAAATGCACAGTAAAAATATGCCAGGCTAATTCTGACATTTCCCTACAAAGGAAAAATTACACTTCCATTAATGGAGATTTTTATTTTAATGATAGCTTAAAACTTCTTTCCTGGCTTCTAAAAGCATTTAGGTGCCACAGAAAATGCTTCCGTTTTGCTTTCACCCATATAGTATTTAAACTCAAAAGAGTCTGCAGTCACTAGGGAAAGACTGAAAGTAATTAAGATTACATTTTGAGAAAAAAAAAAAAATTACAAACCAGCAATCCAGTTCTGATATATTTTATGAAAGCACTCTCCACCACATGAGAATTAAATGATCAGAATTATTATGCCAGGAAAAAAAAACCCACAGTCTCCAAATCCTACTACAGTATTTTCTATTTATGACATTGAGTACAACAGCTTTTGTGACTTTTGTTTTCCTGAGCATTGCCTGCTTAGTGGGCACAGGTCACTTTTCTTGAAGTTGCTTCATGGATTTTTTTAAAAGCCAAAGGAATAATGTCCATTCATTCTGACCTTATATAATGGAAAAACTATGAAATGTCACTTCTGAATGACTTCACCAGGTTCATCACTTACATATTTGCACTGACAAAAAGAATGACACATGAAAAGAGATTTAAAAAAAAACCCAATCTGTGTGACCCTTATCAAGGTGTCCAACATAGTCTCTCAAAACATTTTTGATGACAACCTGGAAGGATAAAGACTGGACAGATGGAGCAGCTACAGGTGGAGAAACGGCAAAGAAGTGATAGTTAACAACTCAAGGCCAGATTAGCATCTTGTCAAGATTTGATTACTTCAAGGATCAATCCTAGACCTGATACTACTCAGTATCTTTACAAGCAGTTGGGAAAATGATATTGAAAGCACTCTCATCAAATGTGTGGATGATATGAGACAGAGAGGAGAGGCAGAAATATTGAAAAAAAGAGCTGCCTTGCAGATAGGTCATAATAAGCTTGGAAATTGATATAACAGGAAACGCATGAGGTTTAAGAAAGATAAATTCAAAGTCTATGCAGGGAAAAAGTAATCCCAAGCATCCATACTGCCTGGAAATTGACTGGTGGGAGTGAATCTTGGCTGAAAAGGACTTATGGTCCTTATGGTCAGACAGTTATCAGAACTTAAGTAAGCAGCCTATCTCTGCAGCAGGAAAGCAAACTGCAGGCAGTATCAGCAAGACTAGAACCAAACCCAGAACAAGGGAAGTGATTAATCCACAATACTTGGCACTTAGTCAAGCCACACCAAGAATGCTGTGTCCAATTTTCATTCTCTGAGTTCAAAGACATGTTAAAATAAGACAAGGCCCACAGATTGGCCGTCTTAACTTACAAAGAAAAATTTATAGAAATTTTGTTCCTAGAACAGAAGGCTTACAGAGAATATAATCATCTTCTTCTATTACCTAAAGAGAAGAAGAGAAGCTGAAGGTACTCTCTTCTTTGGGACGTGTGGTGACAGCATAAGAGGCAATAGCCAGAGCTGCTAATGGGAAATTCTATGATTATATAAGGAAAAAAAATCTTCACCATGAGAAAAGCTAAGTATTGGAACATACTGCCCAGAGAAGTAGAAAAATCAGCTCACTGTAAATATTTGAGACAGCTAAAAGTAACTCGTAATAAATTAATCTAGCACCTTGTACCCTGAATAAATTAATCTCACACCATACTTTCAATTAGGAAAACAGATCTCCTCTAACAAGAGTAACAGACCTCTAGAGATCACTTCAAACTTGAGTTTTCATTGATTTCTTTGATTCTTTATCACTATGAACATATGTATTGTAATTAATATGACTTTCTGGAAACTATTCAAATTTTGACCTTGAACAATTTCAAGAAAACAAGCCAATATTTATTTCCTGTTTCGGAAAAAAACCCAACCAAACAAGTGAAAATAAAAGAAATAAACCAAATAGACTCACAAAACACTGTGAATTTATGTAGTTCATATATCAAGAGAATGGCAAGCCCATCACTATCCAGAGAAGTGTGTTTTCCTGTCTTTTTTTCCCCCCTTCATTTCTTTGAAAATCAAGTAGACTCATCCCAGTTGTTTCATACATACCCATTTAGTGATCCTGAACATGAGTAAAGGAACCCAAACTTAACTGTTCACATGGTAAGTAATTTTATTAATTCCTTATTCTTTTTTGCAAATTTAACATTTTGTTTTGACATATGCCCTAAATCTACATAGCTGTGAAATAAACTAGAAAATACATTTCTGATGTTCTTATAATGGCAAAAGCATTAATGTATCTCAAGAATTTTTCCTAAACATAAGAAGGCTAGATGTCAAATTTAGGTGAAACAAACATTATAGTCAATCCTCTGTGGCCTAAAATACTGGAGACATATCTCAGATGTTTCAGAACATCTATGAGCCATAAGAGGATTAGCATGATTAATAGAGAGATCAACAAAGTTAATTAATGGAATATATTTCAAATTAGTGTATGACAAGCTTAAAACTGAGAGAAAAAACAGCCTAAGGTGAAAAATGCTTTAGAAATCCTGTAATTCTCCTGAAGTATTACAAATATAGCAAAACTCAAAGATAAGGCTCTCTGAAAGAATTTGAACACTAGCATAAATGAAAATAAACTGTACAGGAACATGAAGACTGTTCACCTGCCTGTAGTCTCACAAAAAATTTATATAAGCTGAGATACTGTTCAAATATCTGTCAATGATCAATGACATTATTTCTCCACTGTGTACTTTATATAGTTTATGTTTTCTGTAATGTATATCTGTGTACTCTGACCCACCTTTCCTAGCTCTTAATTTGAAACTGATCTCTTTGGAACAGGTACTGTTTTCTCCAAACAACTCAATGTTTCTGAAGTGGACAACAATGATCGACTACTGGGACTTCTGAACTAAAAAGTAATATAAGGATATAAGTAATATGAGGAAATAATATAAGTAATTAATAATAATACATTAATTAAATAAATAACATAAGGAAATAATGATAAATACAAGAATCAGAGTAAAAGATTACATTCTTATTAATTTTTTAGCTTTACACACTTAATTTTTAGTTATCACAATTCACTACACATCTTATTGACAATACATTGCATTAAATCATATATTTTAATTTGTTTTAATGACCTAAACAATTTCTAGTTTCTCATAAGCCTTAGATAATTCTACAGTCAAAACCAAAGTGCAGTTTTGAGGCAGCTAAAGCAGTGTAATTTCTGATTTTGACATAACTGAACATGTTATGAATAAATTGAAATTTACCCTTAATTGCACATCTGCACCAGATGTTTCCACAGGATAATGCAATGCCATGCACAATCCAGACTTAATTCACTTTAGCTGTCCTATATCATCCAACAGATAAACTTAATTCAAGTGGGCTTCTGAGCACCATCTAATTTTTTAAACATTTAGCAAGTAAATATCGATCTCTTTAACACTGTATTTTCTTCATTGTCTCATAGAACTATTAAGCTAACTTTTTCTCAGTCATCACAAAAAATGAAAAAGACAGTCTCCTTTTTCATCCCAGTCTCATTCACTCTAACCCGCTGACCTCAGAGTATTATTTTTCTTTTTTTTTTCTTTTTTTCCCCCCTATTTTTTTAGAACCACTGAGGCCTGAAAACCCCTAAGTGAACCAGACAATTTAGATTTTGTTGTGTCAGCATAAAAACAATAAAAGTAATGCATACAGTGTTCTCTCCTCCATAACAGCAGTTTTTATGGTCCATAGAGCACAAATGAAAAGAGGAAAGGTGTTTCTGCCAAGAATAGAGCTACAAGGAATGAAAAATGCAGTGTTCAAAGAACGACATTTTCACTCTTGCCCTGATTGTGCTGACTTTTTGTTTTAAAACCCAAAGATTTTGAACAAATTTTAAATATTTTAAGTAATTCATGGTTAAAAAGCTCCAGACCCTAATGCTATTAAAATAAGTTTTTGCTATCAGCTTTGACCTGGAAATTAGTAAAGACTTCATAGCTCAAAAATCACTAATGGATTTCAGACAACTTTCTTGCCTTTTATACCAGAATGATATATAGTCCTCTACTGAATAATAACTAACATCAAAAGAATTCTTCTTGTAAAATACTGTGGAAGATGACAAGTGTCATATATCTCACACTTCTGCAGGTTTCTTCCTTTATAAATAGGAATAATAATTTAATCAAAAAAGCATATCCTATATCCTGGATGTTTGTAAAGACAAACCAATTTCTGCTCACTCTGCCTGTTTTCAGATATAAATTGCTCATACAGAACTCCACACTTCATTTGCAGCGTATCTGAAAACAATCTCATTTTCCAAAAGCTCTGACGGCATAGTTTTATCATTGGAATTGAGCATGAAGTTCACGAATATTACTTTAAATATTACCTCTAATAGAGTAAGAATTTGTCACAATGCCACAATTTTAACAAAGGTGTTCTCACAGCATCTATACCTGTATGAGAGATATTTGTGCAATATTCAAAGCACAATTAATAAGTGCTATGCTCACAACACTGTTGCAGTTGAGATTTAATATAAACTTATTCCACAGCATTATGAGTAAAACTCAGCATTGCTTTGGTCATAGATCTCTTTGAAACAACAGAAGAGATAGAAAGTCCAATTATTATGGATCTTTTTGTTC
Organism: Petroica traversi; assembly: GCA_025920805.1. Classification (NCBI taxonomy): domain Eukaryota; kingdom Metazoa; phylum Chordata; class Aves; order Passeriformes; family Petroicidae; genus Petroica; species Petroica traversi. The sequence continues at coordinate 17,538,738 of JAHLSL010000017.1, forward strand.
ACAGAAAAACACAGTTAAAAATAAAATTTGTCTCATTGTTTTCACAGGTTTCTAAAACTTAATGGAATTTCAACTCTCATTATTTTCCTAATGGCACCACTCAAGCAGCGGAAGTAACATTAACTATTGCTTGTAATGATAGTCATCAAAATGAGCCCTGTTGCCCAGGCAGATTGCTGGAGTTTTTCCTCCCAGTAAGTTCACCTATCAGTTCTGTTGACAGAGATAAAAAAAACTCTTTACATCCAAAATGGCCAATAATTTACAGTATTTCTTCGCAGCATATCAAATGTAAAACATTTGCTGTCTGTGCATCAACATAAGCCACCACTGAGGTATTTTGCAGTGGGATTTGGGTTTAGCATTCTGTACTTTTGCATTACACAAAGTAAATTACCAGCCACATTGGACCATATGTGCTAACAGCTGAGTCTTTCTCTGTACTTTTCTGACCTTGGTGACTGGAAAATTGGAGTTAATTCAGGCAAACAGGATTGGTGCCATATGTGGTTTTTATCAAAGGTGTAGAGGAGTGGTGGGATACTCATCAGAAGAATTTTTTATTAAAAAATCTGTCAGATCTTGGAATAATTCTGGCAGTTTTATCATTAAACACCTTTTTTTTTCCTAAATAACATACTTGAGAAGACAAGCAATATAACATTCAAGGAGCTGCTTCTCTACAATAGAAAGAATAAAAAAAAATCTAAAAGATCTGGAATTAAAAGTTACAGCAAGACTGGTTCTTGATGAACACATCATGAAGAATTCATCTACACACATAAATGAATTTTACATGTTTTCAGTTAATGATACATACAGAAAATACAGAAAATAACAGAGTTATAAAATGTAGTTTTGAGTATTTTTTACTATTGATATATAGAGCTCCCTACCCCATTTACCAGAAATTAATGGAGAAAATTACATTTCTGACAAAACTATACAACATGTCAAAAGTTAGAGTAAAATACAATTAATATCTTTATTTGCATCCTGCTATTTGGACATCTGTAGTAAGTGAGTCCAGGCAGTATAAATGCAGTTCAACAGAGAAAGGGATATAGTATAGCTTTTGAAATCCAAGTTCTACAAAAGATCTGCTTTATTTATACTTGGAATGGGCAGAACAAGTGCGTGGTTGAACAGGGGGGAAAAAATTCATTTTCCATCATTATTAATATGTCTGCTTGAATTCTTTTCAGAAGAATTGCTCAAAATTAGCAGCAATAAAGTAACTGAAAATTTCCAATGAATGAAAATGTGAAAACAAATTACCAGCTTGTTTGACCACCCAGTGATTTAAATCAGTCATCTTAGTGTTAAATAATACACCAAAACCAAGTGACAGATTATCCTAAGATTTCTCCAGCTAATCTCATGCTAATTACTTAATTATTGCTCATTCAAATGCCTAAATATATAATGAACTGTGCAGAACCAGACTTGGGGGAAAAAAAGTATCATTTTGAATAGCACGCTCATGTGTGATCTTCTGAAAATGCTGATTGAAAAATTCCCCTATTTCACGTATTTATGTAGAGGGAAATTAAAAGCAAAATCGGTGAAAAGTTCATGCACTGTCTTTCCACTGCCTTACATAAACTGAAGAAACTTGTGCTGCTCAAAATATGGCTGTAAATACAGTTTGCAGTTTCAGTAGAACCCTGGCTACTATATCGTCTTTAAGTTAGACTGAACTTTAAACTGCAAAAACAATTTTAATTTGAACACATTTAGCATTGGTTGTAGGAACAGCTTTATTCCTGTGACAACAGCGAAGTGCTCTCACATGTTTGCACCATGAAGTGTCTCTCATATGGTATGGCCTCAATATTGCAGCCTTAAAATTATAGCCTTGAATACTTGGAAAAAGCAGGGTGAAAAGCACTGTCACCTCTTATTTCTTGCCGTTTTCAGCATTTTCTCTGTGTAATTTAGGATGCAAACAGAGATACACCTGTATTCTTATTAAACATCATCTTTAATTACAAAAGTCCAAGTTAAAATGATACTAACATTGAGCTAAATCACCCAGACAGGGAAATAAGTTGTTAGGCTTGGGATGACCTCCCATCAGCCCGTATTTTTTTATCCCTACTGAGCAATAAGGTCAAATTTCAGTGATAAACTAAGCATTCAAACTGGTTTCAAAAAAGTTTGAGATAATAGTGTATTAGGAACAAAGTAAACAGTATGATGGAAAAAAAAAAAAGAGAGAGCAAAATTTCAAATTCTGCCAATTTGATTTGGCTGAAAAATTAAGACATAATAATAATCAGAATTTAAATATGGAATATTTTTTTTATTTTGAGGAAAAGATATATTTTTATAGATAGTTTCTTAGCTGACATTAAAATTTTCTGTTACTCCACAAGGTCACATCATGTGAGACATGTCCAGAGATACCTTAGTAACATTTTAAGCTTTCGAACTAAAAATTTCTACTAATTGTCATAGTTCAAGACTTTTTATTATTGACTAAAATATTATTCAACATTGATGTATTTAGAGTTGTGCATGGTAAAAACAATTACAGTTTATGCATTTTGGGAGCAGAGCAGAATTTTTTGTCAGCAATGAAGCATTCCAAATTTGGTTTGAAAAAATTACCCTGTGGCCTCTGACATCTAAGTTCTGAAATAATCAAGAGAACATACAGATATTTGAAATGGACTGATGTGGTCTAGTGGAAAACTATGTGCCATCAGAAAAATATTGAGTGGGCTGGCATGTGATAACTCCTAGAAAATTTACTGTTAGTGATCATAAGGCAGTTGGAACTAGATGATCTTTAATGTTCTTCCAGCCCAAATCATGCAATGATTCTATGGTTATCTAACTGCCAAGGGTTAGACATTTCCTTCGTGGAATCACTGGGTGTGGCTGTGCATCATTCTGTTTCCCCTGTCAAATTGTCAGTAAATTGATCAGTTGGACAGAAAAGTAATTCTGTTATTTGTCTAGTAAACAGCTAATGGGAAACACAATTTCTGATGTAGTTTTAGAATCCATTTAGTTTAATTTAGCTAAATTTATATTATTATCTCTGCTAATCTGCTTACGAAAACAAGGCAGCCTTTTCAGGATGCTACCAAATTATTTTGCTGAGCAGTTTCCAATAATAACAACTGGGATTAGAGTGTTTGACTTAGCTCCTTATTTTGTTTTAATTGAAATATTTGAGAAAATTCTATTATAGGGAATTTTATAGAATAATTTATGAGCAACAATTTTAGAAACCTCCAATAAAGAAGAAGTAAATATGTATTAAATTTCAATTTTAAAAGCTAACAACAGTACTGGTGGCTGACTTAAGGCTTTGCTATTCACATGTACTATATAAGACTGAAAAAAAAGGTAATGAAAACAAAAATAGAGAGAAAGCATCGAAAATTCATTGAATTAATCATGCATTATATACCATGCTACTTACACTACTACTACCACTAGCTCCCACATAGCTTGACAAAAATTAACAGTTGCACTGATAGTGTTTGTGATTGTATTTTATCACATTACTGATGCCCCTGTCAATGTGTTATCATGATTATATTATTTTGGGTGACTCTTTAGTTGACCCTCTCACTACTCACAGATAGGGTTAAAGAGATCACCTATGAGTTTGAAAGGTATTGTGTTGGAAAATGTATTTTAGCAACACCACAAACATGATTTCTCTGCATACGCCAAGAAGAAAAGCAGCCAAAGCAGTGACAGCACAAACAATTTCAAACATGATAAAGTGGATGAAATTGCTTGGGCAAGTAATGAAATAGTTTCATATTTATTTTGAATTTCAGTCATTTGCTGAGTTTGCTTAAAATGTGCTAACTAACATGAAAGGTTTTTCTAATGAGCACCTGGATCAGCAGTTGGACAGATACAGCCTTAGTTCATTTTAAAATAAATAGCTGCAGATAAGTGAAAGACATTTTCTGTCAACAAGTAAATTAAGAAAAATAGCTGGATTTAAGGTGTAAAGCTCCATAAACAATTTTTAACTTGTCATTAGACATGAATCAACTTTCATGATTTCATCTTAACAACAGCTAACTTCAGTAGTGTGCATCAACTGAGCAATCAATGTCATTTCTCAAGGGGACAGGTATTTTAATCTTAATAATTTGCATGTATGTTCTTACAATTTAATTCTGGTTTATGTTTATATGACAAAGTTGCACTGAGCCTTTTTGGAAGATGACTGTTTACTGAAGATATCTGGGAAAAGTATATTCATGTTCATCATGACTGATGTGATAGCAACTGTCAATTAGCCCACGCTTTCCATTCACATCATGACAGTATTTGCCATAATGCTTTGATAGTTTTTTCTTGCAAATATATTCCATAGCTAACTTTATCCCTGACAGTGATAAAGTATTTTACAGAAATACTGAAATGTAAGTAGGCAATTACTGTAAACAAAGAAACATCAAATAAATAAAAAAATACAAAAAAATCACATAATTCTAATATATTCTTTATATTCTAATTATTCTCTATCTGATTTTCTCATTTTGAGCTAAATGTAAGAATAAAGAAAATCCCAGTAACTTGCTTATTTGCTGTACTTTAGGATTGCCAAACATGATACTTCTGGGCTTGTTTGTTATCAACTATTACCCTTATGGGACTCGTAAGTAGGAGTGAGAAAAACCATGAGTTGAGACAAAGACACTTTAGCAGGGAAAGCAAAAGCTGTGCATGAAACCAAAGCACAAGGAACTCATTCCCCATTTCCCATGGCAATCAGATGTACAGCCATACCCAGGAAACCTGGGTCCCATCATGGGTACCCATTACTTGGGAAGACAAACAACAGCACTCTAAATATCCTGCCCCTGCTCCCTTCTTCTGCCCCCAGCTTTATATGCTGAGCAAGATGCCATATGGTGTGGAACATCCCTTTAGTCTGTTGGGGACAGCTGTCCTCTGTCCCCTCCCACTTGTTTCTGCACCCCCAGCCTATTCACTGGTGGCATGGGGTAAAAGTAGAAAAGGCCTTTGTTCTGGGCAAGCACTGCTCAGCAGAAACAAAATCAACACCGTTTTCAACACTGTTTTATGCTCAAATCCAAAACACAGGCCCTTACCAGCTACTGCCAAGAAAATTAACACTATCCTAACCAAAACCAGCACATAGCCATAGTCTTTTTAAAAAATGTCTAGCATGAGTTAAAGAGAGCTAAAAATTTGAAATGGCTCATCTATTCCGGGAGGAAGAGTGCTGACATTGAAGCTGGTAAGGGAAAGGAGACAAAAATTGTTATGTTTTATTAATATAATCACTGTTCCCTTCCATAATTCAGTTTGGTAAATTTCTTCCAAGAAAAGCCATTAATTCAAATGGACACAGGACATGCAAGGAAAATAAAACTATGGAGGCTTATATCTGTGAGAGAATGGCCCATGTACCAGTGTCCCTGATTACCACAGCAGTCCTGAACTCACAGAACTGTTGAGGTTGGAAGGAACTTCTGGAGAAAATTTATCAAAAATTCAGTTCCAATGAAAGTCTGGTAGAGCAGGTTGTCTAGTACATTGTCTAGTACTTGAAAATTTCCAAGGATGAAGAACACAGAGTCCCTCTGGGCAGCATGCTCCAGTGTGTGACCCTTGCAGTAAACTGTATAAATGTAAATTCTCATATTTCAGGTTTTTCCCACTGCCTTGGCTTCTTTCACTGGAAGTCACCAAGCAAAATCTGGCTTCATCTTTTTTGCATCCTCCTATCAGGATTTATAAATATCAGTTTATATTCCCCACACACAATTTTTCTTTGTTCCAGGCTAAACAAACCCTGCTCTCTCAGCCTCTCTTCTAATGATATATACATTAATTTACCGGGGGTCTGACATTTTCTTTTTTTGACTTACATGAGGCTCCTGCCTACCCATTTCACCAGCCTATTGAGGTTACTCTGAAAGGCAGCACAACCATCTGGTCTGTCAACTACTCTCAATTTTGTATCATCTGTAAATTTGCTGAGATATTACCATTCGGTTGTCATGAGTGAATCTGTATAGGATCTGATACCCATATGAGACCATAACTGTCTGTAACTGATCTCCAGTTGGACTTCAAACTGTTTATAACAACCCTTTTAGCCTGTCAGTTCAACCAGATTTTAGTCCTACTTACTCATCACTTAATATGGTCCATACCAAATTAGATAGATACCTTTAACAACAATAAGAAAAACTGGTGCTGTCTTGGTGTTGAACTTCCCTCCTCATCTTGTTGTCCCTTTTAAAGTTTAGTAAAGGTATTCTTGTAGACTATAAGAGTCTCTTTATACTACTTATCATAATGTTTTGTAGACAAAGGGGATTTCTGCTACACTGAAGATTCATAGAATCATAAAATCATAGAATATGTTGCATTGGAAGTGACCACAAAGATCATTGAAGTCCAGTTCCTGGTTTTGCTCAAGATTGTCCCAAAAGTCACACCATGTGACCTAAGAGCATTGTCCAAACCCTTCTTGAACTCTGTCGGGCTTGGTGCTGTTACCACTTCCCTGGGGAGCCTGTTCCAGTGCCCAGCCACCTGCTTGGTGAAGAAGCTTTACCCAATATCCAACCTAATCCTCCCCTGACACAACTTGACTGTTCCTTTAGGCTCTGTCACTGGTGAAAAAGAGAAGAGATCAGTGCCCGCCTCTTAACTTCCCTTCATGAGGAATTTGTAGACTGCTGCAAAGTTTCCCCTCAGTCTCCTCTTTACTAGACTGAACGAGTTAAGTGACCTCAGCCCCTCCTCATCCCATCTTTTCTATATAATTATTTTGTCTATATTTTCAAGTGAAAAAAGTAAACACTTATCTCCATTTCTCTTTATTACTCCACTGATTTCTTTGCTAGGTACAATGACTTGGATTTAGACTCTACTTTTTATTTTAATTCCACTTTCTCTGCTGTTTACAGATGTTAGATTGCTAATATTTTGAAAAGACAAAACAGTATCCCTGCTGCCCCCAAACCATGAGTAAAAGTAAATAATTAAAAATCCTTTTTCTTTTTGTGTAGTAGTTAGTAAAATCAGTCTTAGCTCAGTTCCTTTGTTCAAAACTAAGTTTTCATAATCTCGTTTGATTTTTCACTAGAATTTTTCTTAGCTCTTTTCCTATTGATTAGACAAAAAACCCCATTGTTATCTCAATATTCAAGTCTGGAGTGCTTGCCTTAAAAACATTTACTGAGAATTCATTAAAACTTGCCCACTGTGCCTTATCAATCTGTACCTGATTTTGTGACCTTTATGCCTCACTTTAAAAGTTTCAATCTGTTTTAAATCACTAGCTTAGCTGGCTTTTTTTTTTTTCCATTTGCCTGCACCAAAATGCTCCTTGTTCACCTCAACTCTTTTGACCCTCACTCCTGTATAGTATGATTAATGCCTAGAGAAGAGATATGTTAAATGTTTGCTTTGACCAGCTTATTTTTCTACTTTCTTTTTTTATTATTATTTCCTTTGAGTCTTTCTTTGTTATGTATGAATTTACTTCAGACTGGAAGCTGACAAGAGGCTTAAGGCAATCTTATTTCCCCCCCCTTTAAACAGGCTTTATCTAAGCAATACCAAATACCAGAGCCGCAGTGCAGTACCTTTTCTTCTTGATTGCAGGGCAGCCCATTTACTTGAAATTTCAAATGATGGAGAAGGAACTAATACAAGCTCATGCATACATTTACTTGTCTTTGGGATCAACCTTTTGAACTCCTTGAAGACAATGTTTAAGCTATTTCTTACTGTCTACACAGCTCTCCTAGACCAATTTACAGATTATAAGTTAGTCTACTTCTTCACTTTTATCATCCATTAGAACAAATACGCAATGCTTAAAAAGATAATAAAGCTAGCAAAGCACATACATCAATGGATATAAAATATATCAGCTCACTGGAACAATCTTATTTTTTAAAAATCCTGCCTAAGCATTGTGCAAGCTTATACTTAATTTTTATTTACTTCTCTGGATTCTAATAATCCCTTAGAAACTGCAACCAAAGCTACTGTCCTTTTAATACTTGTGTCTAAATAAATTAATTTATATTTGTTTTTCTGATGTCTCAGGATCTTGATTTTCCTACAGAAAATTAAACTTCCAGACATTTCCAGAAATTTTGTCCCTTTAAAATTACTGTCCAAAAATAATGGAATACATGCAACATATTTCAAACATTGTATATAATGTACCCATTGTATAAAGTTTGCATAGACACTCAAAAATGAAATTTCTGTAAGTATTCTAAATCTGGGATGAACTCTATAAGGTGGACAATTTTTCCAATTGTGGAATATTAGAAACTTACACCTACGTCAGAGATCCTTAACAGAACTCCAGACTGAGCTGGCTAATTTGGAATGAAATCCAAACAATGGCCACAAGTAAACTTCAGTGAGAAATAAAAGACACATTTTTTGTGAACATTCAAAAATAAATATTATGAACACAAAGAGATAACACTCAAAGGTAAAATTTCTACTAGCCTTTCTGGAATATACTTACCCACTTGACAAATGGCATTTGCTATATTTTTATATTATACTAAATGTTTCAGTAATTCATTAAAGGACTTATTCAATAAAGAAAATCATTAGTATTAGCAGACTGATTTTAGCAAATTTTGTCACAGAATCAGAGAATTATAGCATCATTTAGGTTGAAAAAGTTATATTTTCTAAGCCATATTCAGTTCAACTGTGATTGTAACACTGCCAGGTCTACAACTAAACTATACCATTAGCACTAAATTCATTACTCCATGGCACAAATGTTATCTAACATAAAGAATGACTACACTGTGGTGGTAGTGTCCATCTATCTAGGTTCATCTAGATCTGGAAGAAGTGCTTTTTCTTAAAGAATTATCTACCACATTTTTTTATGAAACATCCTTAGTGTTAATATCTACAGTTGAAAAACACTTTCTAAATTATCAAGATGAAGCCTTCAGATTGGATAATACTCAATGGATTTTTTTTTTCAGAGTTTATGAACTAACAAAGGTTCTTAGAGAAAAAGAAATCTGGTTAACATTACTGTAAAAAGCCCTTGAACTGAAAAAATATATTACTCTTCTGAGGATGTCCTAATGATTTTTTTTTTTTTGCTTGTTTGGTTGTAAAGGTGAGACGTAGCTCAATAATTTACTTAGTAATAAATTTAAGCATAATAGTTTAATCCAGAATTTATTTATTTAAATGAATGAATAAATAAATAAATAAATTATATTAAGCTATGTCTGTGTCATGTTCCATATTGCCTGAACAAAATATTTGTTTGGTTTGCATTTTCTCCTAAATAGTCTATCCATGACAATTAAGATCTTGTCTCTGTCAGAAATTCAGTGAGAGAAACATGTTTTGGAAACAAAAATACTTCTTAAGGGGGAAAAAAAACAGATTAAAGTGACAATCAATATGCTGTTGTCATACATAATCCTTAAAATCCTTTCTAATGATCCAGGACAAAGCCTCACTCCTATCTTTAAAACATTACGTATTTTCAGAACGTCATTGACATTAAATTAAAATCCTCATTTTCCTTTTCTTTATATCTCCCTGCCAACAACCCCACTTTACAGTCGCTATTAACATCCCTATGAAGAGGTCCTTGACCAAAATAATCACTGTCTCTTCTTGTTAAAGAAAAGGTAAAGTCTAGAAATAGTTTTAAATAGAGCATAAAAACATGGACAAACTCATTGAATCCAGATATGAAGCATCTGCCTTTATGACAGCATTCTTTCTTCATTGCATAACTCCTGCCAACACCCAAATCCTTAACTGAGCCAATCCTTAGCCCTCTGGAAGAGTATATCATTCCATATATCTTTCTACACAAATATAGATACACCCCATGCTCTGTATTTTCGTGTGTTTATACATACAAATACCATATCTCTGTGTGGTTTTATTTTTCTAATGTATTTCTCACAGATTCTAGGTGGAACACCGAGTTTTAGCAGACTAGACAATTAGGTTTAACAAATAGCCTTTTTATGTCACAGTTTCTCTAGAGCCTTCTATATTTTATGAAAGAGTTAATGTAAATTAGGTGTTTTGGACCTTGAAGAGCATAAAAAGGTTTCAGTAGAGGATATTTTAGCCTTGCAATACAATTCTTAAGATTTGGTGGATACGAATGCCAGTGAATCTCTACAATATCGACACATTCAAAGATTTTCAGAAATATTCTGTCTGCTATATTGAACTAGCTAAATCACTTTTTTGTCCATTTATATTTCCACCCACTTCTCAAAGGTATTCAGAAATTAGTCACTCCTTATACATCTGCAATGATCTGCAAGAGAGAGGTCATCTGGAAGGGTGGAAACTATCTCCTTTGAAAACTCTTTAGAAGTAAACTCCTCATTATCCTTTCAAATACATGACCTGTGGCTAGAAAGCTATAGGACTTCTGAATAGATCAAGATGCAATCTGTTCTGGAAAAAATACTGACATAGCACAATTTGTTCTTCAGAATAGGGAAGAGAATTTGAACTTTTCTCTCTATCCTAATTTAACATGTTGAGGTAAGTGGTGGAAAGGGAGAGCCAATATGGAATATGATGATACTCCACAACAGCAAGCACTCAGGACCAATTTATGCATTAATATAAAGAGGACATTTCTTATGTTGTTGATGAGGCTTAAGAGCTTATTTCAATGCTTATTTATAATGTATAAATATTTAGAGAATATTATAAATTTTGTATGGTTATAAAAGTAATGTTACATAGGTAACATTCTCATTTACATATTCATTTTTACATACATTCATACAATTTACATATTTAATTTGAGACTTACTCTAACAAAAAAGAAATTCTCTTTGTTTTTCTGTGTTCAGAAATATTTTCCTAGTTGCCTGCCACTCCCAGTATAAAATAAAAGCACAAATATATTTGTCAGAATTTTTGAGACAAGTCCACTATGACAGAAAAAGAAATACATCAAGGCAGAACCAATACAATAATCTTGAGGCAGTAATAATTCCAATAGAGCTATTTCATTTAAGACCTGATGAGGATAAGAAACTACGATCTTGTGCCTGTATTCCTAGAATTCTGATCCTGAGAAATGCCAAATGACTTTGTTTATATTATTCTATAATTCTCAAAATAATAATTGTTATTAAGTAAATAATTTTCTTCACTATTCTCACTTCATTTTTTTCCACATCCCAGTAACAGGGAGTGTATGGGAAAGGGAAGCAGTAACTATTTCTGGTCTCTGAAGAAATTTTTTCCATTATTTAGACCTATTATTGCTGTACAATTTTGTTGTTGCTAATAGCAGCTTCTAGCAGAAAAGTATATATGATAGACATTTCATGACCACCCAAAAATAAGAAGACACCTACTATATAGCATGACCTTGAGTCACTGAGAAAGGGAATTATAGTTAGAAATAAGCTGGACAAGTCTGCTTATGAATGCCAAGCATTGCGGAGCAAAAGATGGAAGAAGAAAGAAAGCAGTTCAGTGATTTGATAAAACAAATAGTCAAGAAGGTGCACTTTAAACAGTTTCCAAGGTAACGACCTCTGAGGCTGGAATCTGTAAATAGGGGTACAAACAGGATTTCAACTCTGTTATCGAAGGCAATCAAATATGCAAAGGAAAATGAATAATTAAAAGAGTGGAAGGTTGAATGAAAGAACATGGAAATAATGTTTAACAAAAAAAATAGTAAAAGAATAGTATTAAAAAAAAATTGCTGCATATTAGTGGTGTCAGTAGTATAGTCACAGTGGCCTGAAAAGCATTGACAAAGACTATAAAATTACCTACCACAGGAGTATTTGGAACAAAATTATATGACTTTATAAACAAATTGGATGTGCATGTATGTGAACGTTTGATTTATATAGACTGTATATACATACATGTACACATACACACACCCTGCTTAGGTTATCTGATATTTCTTTAGGTGCAAGAGATAGAATGAATTGTATAGTCAACATAGCAGGCTAATCAAGAAAATATATTTAATTTGGGCTATGAATTTATTACATAAATATTCCCTTAAATTGTGAATACATTGTTATTGATTCTTTATTTTAAAATATGCCTTTCCATAGACTACATTAGTATTTCCCTTATGATTTGACTGAAATAAAACTTGCTGGTTATGGGCCAATATCTACTTCAACCCCAGGACTTTTGATATTACAGCAAAAGAATTTTTCCCAAAGGTAGTAAAAAAAAGACAAAGAGCCACAGCTAGATTATCATGTAAATACAAGCACCTTTGAGCCAGAAGAGATTTGACAAAGCTCCCAAAATTATAAGATGCAGAGATGATTCAAAAGATTAAAAATTATTAAAGAGGTTTTTTTGTATGTATGTGTTATCCATATGAACTTAATGTGTGCATGCATGGTATTCATCCCTTAAAAGAGACATGCCATAGACTGACTGTTGTATCAAAGTACTTCAAACTGCTGGAATCTGGCTGCCTGAAATCCTGAACTCCTACTAGCTTATGAGTTAATGCCATGGTGAAGCCAGTAAATGAGTATAAATGAGTATAGATAATAACATGTAATGAAAACCCATTCAGAACAAATGGTGCAGTATTACTTTAAAAGTCTTCCTGGAAGTTCATCTTTATTTCATTAAAATGTATCATAAAATTACTCAAATAAGCCTAGAGACCTTTCTCACCTCAAAAAGCCAAAACTTATCTCTTTATTTCCAAGGTACCTATGAGTATTTCAGATTTTTGTTAAAGATTTTTCTGGTCTGTTTGATAAGTTTTATCCCTTTTGGGTAAGGGATGTTTTGCTTTGCTATTATTGTTTGGATTCATCTTAAACTTTCAGGTATGCTTGCTGAAAGTAAACATGGAGGAGAGGAACTCCCTGTTGCTATAGAAGCAAAGATGATGCACAAAAGAAAATCAAAAGGCAAAAGTAAATAATCAACTTCTTGATTGTTCAACAATAGACTTACATGAGAATTTCTTATGTGTCTCTTTTGTATGTTCAAAAATTTCAAGGTTTAGTAGGGCAATACTTCTGTCACCTGAAGATGATGTGAACACAGAGGAAAGAGTTTGCACACAGTGCAGGAGCACAAGGTATTTAGTGCTTGAGTATATAATATAATCAGGAGCATTCAGATATCTAGGTATTTTCATCATTAAAGCTCAGAGCTCTTCCTAGCATGTTTAGAAGAGAATTTTAGACGCATACTACAACATTCAGGATGTATTTATATCATCATGAATTTCTGTCTGCTGAAACTGAGGTAACAGTAGTTTACTGTGAAGTAAACTACTGTGTTATGCTAAATCCAGTCAGTAGATCAGCAGGTGGTAATGTGCAGTGAGAAGAACAAACAGAATAAACAGATTTTAGGCATTCCATTTCAGTTCACAGAATCTAACATAGAATCCAAACATATATTGTTTTGTCATAATAACTAATTCTCCTAATATTTTAAGGGGATAGACAACTGTTTGGAAGCTGGTATGGAAAACCTACAACGAAAAAGTCTTAAAATCCTTGCTGTAATATTCTCCAGGAAGAATAGAAGTAGCCCAATTAATAAATGATAATTTTCAAAGCACTTGATTTTTTCAATTAACACCATATTTCTATTATATTTCTGTGTAGTCTTACATGAGCCCAGAGAACTCAGTTGCACTATCTTGTTCCTACTATACCTTTTCTCACTAGCAAAAAGTAACATACCGAGGAAAATATGATTCCCAGCAAAAGATTGTAATTAAAAACATCCAAACATCCAAAAAGTCAGAGGGACATAAATCAAGAGCATAATGTATGCATTTTTTTTATTGTTATTGACTCTTCTCCCAACTTACTCAGTTTCTAAGATTTATGAAGGAAATAAAGATGAAATATACCAGTTTAATCAGCTTTCAGCTTTCATTGCTTTTACCCTGAACTTAATGCAGTGAAAAGAAATGAATTGTAGAGAGTCATTCAAGCAAGGGGTCTGTCACTGCAAGATTTCTGCTCTTGCATGGCTTGAGTCTTGAAAAATTGATGAATCATTGATATGATATTATTTTTATCATTGTGCAACCTGTGAACAGTGATACACTTACAGCCTACAAAATAATACCTTTAGTCTTTTAGAAAAAACACGTTTAATAGAATTTCATCTTCTGAAGACTTAATCATCCACAATTTTCATTCTGTGACAGTCTTTAAAGCAAAGTATCCTCCTTAAAATCTTAACCTCTGTTTCATTTTTATATTAACTCCTCTCTAAAGACCACTGTGAGACTCACATATAGTCCTGACTGTTTCATCAGATCTTGCATGCTGCAATCAGGACCATTGTGCAGGGCATCCTGAGAATTTTCCTGCTTGCTTCTCTCTACAGCTATCAAACAATAACCCTCCTATTACTCCTGGCATAGTGTTTATTAGAAGCTGACTGGAAGCTGAGAGGGCCAGCAAGGATAGGGTGAGAGAGAGAGGTAGAGTAGTTTAAGAAATACACTTAGAATGCTAAATACAAGCAGCTGCCAGAAAGCCCCTAAAAGCCACTGTAATTTGTCTGCCATGCACAGATAAGGTGCCTAATCAAAATAAATGAGCCCCACAACAATGGGAAAACAAAGCTCATGTACGGGAAACAAAGCAAATGTTCACAATTCATTTACAGAGAGAGAAGCTTTTTCTAATGAGATATTAATAGCTAATGATAGGTCAAATGTTTCTGATTGAAGTCTTTGTGATCAAGGCTTCATGCCATACTGAGAATAGGAGCTCTGGTGGCAGAAGCAAGACAGCAAGAAAGATTGAGTGAAGACATACTCTGCAGGCTACCAATTTTCCAGCTTCCTTCTATCAGACACTCCCAAACTGCCTTAGTAGTACAGAGATACGGAGAGTATGGAGAGATAATAAGCTGAAAGTGAGCAATTTTCTAAGGGAAGAAATGAGATGAGGTGAACACCTAACAGCTGCCAATCAGAATTAAATGATACTATGAGGATACTTAGCTGACAGTTGATGAATGAAAATTTAGCAGGTCTGTACAACTTCTCAATGTGCACTTTTGTATATAAATTACATTAAAAATACTGTCTAAAATAAAAAAAAAATTAGAAGGTTATTACTGAAGACTCCCTTTTCTCCAAATACCTGTATTATTTGATGGAATTCTTTTAAGATAATGATCTGACGGGGGTTTAATGCTCTCATTCATTGTTAAACTTGCTATTTCAATTTAATAAATTTCTAAAGATCATCAAGTATTTTTTTGTGTTGTCTGGTGTTTTTTTCACCAGAGAAACTGGGAGGAAAATCTAGATTGGAGACAAATAGTATGCATTATTAACATAGGATTCAGGCAAATTCCAGGAAATCAGCAGCAATAAAGGCTCTCATGAACCACCTTAAAACAACTTTTTTGTCTCTGCTAGACTTATGATAATTTTTGATGACTATCTACCATATTTTTAAATTTTTTCTCTGTCATATAATCCTTATTATTTTTAATTTCCAGAGTAATCCTGAGAGTCAGCCTATTGTGAGGAGTTGGATTTTAATATGAATGACTTCGCACTAAACTGAGGAATAAAGATATTTTGTGGAGATGTAAGTGAAAAGAGGAGCTATGATATCAGCATTGTGATCTCTTTCAGATAACATTTCTAGCATTTGTTGAGTTTCTACTACTCTGGGAGGATTCAGTTTTCACTGCCTAATATAATTTCACAGTTGTCTGAAATAATATATTTCCATATACATCCATGTGGTTTTTCCCCTCTTTTCTGTGATCTGGTGTCATGTGATTTCTATTAAAACAGTGCAGAAAATAAGAGAATTTTGAACTGTTCCCTCCAATGGCACAAATAAAGTATGAAACACCTTAGCATGACTATGGTCCTTGTTTTTAAAATGTTATTATTTCCCCTCAACATTTGGGGTTTTAATTTTACCAATGAGTAAATTAAATGGCCCACAAAAATATGGAGAAAAATCTGTAAATTCTCCCCCACTCACAGATTTCTTGGGGGCAAAATGACCTACTTTCTTCCTAGGATTTCTAAAAAGAAATGCCTTCTATGTGTGACAACATACACAGTACTACCCTCTCAGCCTAAAGATCACACACATATTTTTATTTTGTTGTGGCTGTAAGGAGATAATTCCTGGCTTAGAATTCTCCAGTGAAAATTTCCTTACATCCTTCAGCCTTTTCTCCTCCTGGACGTATAGGGAAAAAGGGCTGGATTTTAGCTTCTCTCTCTTTGGTCTAAGACATTGATTCATTGCAGGCCTGCACAGATAATTTATGAAGAAAGATACTGATGCATTATTTAGAAGAAAAAATGTGGGGAAAGGAGGTTGGAGAAGACAATGCAAAAAACAACCTTCTCATAGTTTTGGATGAGAAGGGTTCTTAGACAAAGAAAGAAAACAATGCAGAATTAAACCTTATGTTTTCAAAGTTTTAATCAAATACAAATCATTCCTAACATCATCCACTGAAGCACGTAAATAAAACTTTTTTCAATACAGAAACTGAAGAAAAAGGGCACATTAAGTGACCTGATTTGTAATGACATCATTTGATAAACAGGGGCTGAACTTGGGAGTTTTGGTCTTGAACTCAGGTGTAAAAGTGTGATAGGTCTAAAAAGGAGATGATAAAACAGGATAAAGTGCTGAAATGGCTAATACTGTTTTCACATCATTAGCAGAGCCCACCCAGGTAGCAAAACCAAATAAGCGACTGTTGATAGAGGACCAATCATTTACATGTTGATTCACAGTCATAGGTCTTTCCTTTTCAGAACAAAACCTGAGCAACCTTTTTCACATCCTGTTTAGTAAAGAACTACACTGGGGAGCAGGTACCAACAGCTGGTCCCTACAGTATCAATGCCACTCACTGTTCCCCTCTCACTTCACAGGAGGCAGGAAGTGTGCACTGAAGCCAGAGGAACCTAAATCTATTACACCCTCTCACCAGCATATGAACAGCTATATATGTAAAAAAATTACAGGACATTTGTAAAAAATTTACAGGACATTTTCAAAAATCCATATACAGTTATATTTTTAAAGTGAAATCCACAAATAACTTCATAAAAGAATCCTTAATGAAGTATATAGTAAACAGTTTACATATTCAAAGTCTAACTGTCAGCAGGCTGTGATGATAAAATATAAAGATGCAGTTAAACATACAGTATGTAGTCGTGCTTTTCACTTTTAAGCTTCACACATTATAGGTACTTTTGCTGCAATGCATATTGGGTTTTTACTCAACATATTTTTTAACACCATACATTATATAACAGGACAGATGAGCAAATCCCTCTCCAAGCAAAGATATGGGGGGAAAACACAGGTCTAAACTCTAACATCATAAAATTAGCTTGGACCCTAAGCTGGAGACTTTTACAAGGCCACAGACAGGGCTGGCTGCAGAAAGATGACTGGGAAAGATTCTGTGCACCATTTGCAGAATAAACACAGCAGGTGAGCAATGTAGAAAGCTTGACCTTATCTGACAAGCCAACCAATTCTCTTTCATGTCAGGAATGATCCTACTCCCTTTGCCAAGTCTTCACTGGAGGGACAATCTGTCTGACCCTTCGTAATTCTTCCAGATCTTACCTTCACTGACAGCTAGCCTCCCAGCTTTTATTCCATCATCAAATTTTCTTTTAGCATCTGAAAATAGAGACCTGTAAGTCTAATAAGTGTTTCACAGACCTGTTTCTACTATCCCTGAAACATCTGGAAAAATCGTGACTACACTGACAAGCATTTTTACCACAAAAAAATAAAAGTGGACTCAGGTGATTTGCAAGACAGTTTGGAAAACAGGTAATGACACTGTTAAGCGGCAATCTTCACATCTGTCTTTTATTTTGGTAATGTGGCTACTTAACTGGTGCTACTTTTATCTCAAGAAGGATATGGGTCACAAATCACTGCCAGTTCAGACAAAATATCGCTATGTGCCTATCACTTTCTCATATTTCACCCTAGACTGACTGATGTCATAAACAACATGCTGAGCTAAGAAATTCAATGGTAGCCATGCTCGTATTCTTATATTTTAACCACTTTCTGTGATTTGTTTAAATTAGAGGTGTCCATCTAGAAGCAATGTTTCTTGTTCTAGTGTCACAATTACAAAGCACAGAGCGTATTCCCAGTTTATATTGTTTCAGCTCAGCAGCTAACCAACATTTTCATGCCTTTCTAGACAAAGTTATAAGATTTATGTGTTTTAGAAAACAAGCCTAAAGAGAGAATATAGACTCACCTAGATTTCATTTAGCTCGAATTCTCCTAAGTAATGAGATGGTCATAAACAGAAAAAAACCTTATAATCTGTGAAAACCCCATAAAATAAATTATGTGGATATACAATGTTGGAGCAAAATTCACAAGTGTCATATCATGAGGGTGATAGTGATCACAAGCCTAATTCTAAACTTCCATATGGTCACCCAGCATGGCTGGAGTACTGGGGTGCTCAGGAAATTTCTTGCTAACAAAGTGCTGTTGGAAGCCATAACCAACTGGCTGCCATGATTTAGACTATGTTTGAAATAGGATCAACCCCAGGCACAGAAAGCCACTGTACCTTCATGCAAAATCTTTGTATGTCTACAGAATTCATTTCTGTCATAAACAACAATTAAAGAACCACCCACACATAAATTAAAATAGTGCCTCACCTGTTCATTGGAAGTAGTTTATTTTAACAACGCATTTAAAAAAATGTTTCAACATATCTATCTCATGTATATTTTTTCTCTTACAAAGTAGTTCAATTGATCTATATGGTGACTCATCATAGTTACTGACAATTGCATTTTTCTCAAAATCATGAGAGCATCAGGTGAGTTCCAAGGTCTCAAAAGCTTAAATTACCGTAGTTAGAAATTAGTCTGAGGGGGGAAAAAACTATTTTTTGGGACATTTATTCTTTTGACAGTAATATCTAACTGATCATGTTCATCCCTGTTATTTGGCTGTGTTTTCAGTCACATACAGTTCCACTCTGGAGTTTCCCTTCGACCCCTGCAAATACTTGCTAATGTGTGTGCTTTCCACAGAGAGGCAAAAGGCTCTCTCACTTGATTAGTTTATTGTGCACAAAGAAAGTGATCCAAACAAGGTCGTTATGTCTTCTGGGATACAGAATTTGGAGACATCTCAAAGAATGCACAGACATCTAACAGAGTATCTACCTGAAAAGGCATGTAACTGGGGATAATCTCCCATATGTCAGAATGATCAGGCAGGGAGACAGAAAAAGACTGTACAAACATTTTATGTTTCTCTACATTAAGATCTTAGAGAAAAAGAGAAGCTCTTTTCCTTTAAAGTATTCCACTGTAATTAGATTGTAGTTATACATTTATCTTCATCTTTTGTATGTATATATAAAGTGTGCATGTGTATATATAGATATATACATACATATACACACTATACATATATATACAACACATATATATATATGTGTGTGTATATTCTATGTATATATATTACATATATATACATATATATGTATATATATTATCTTAGCTGACAGTTTGTCAGGATTGACCTCGTTTTCAAAATACCCTTTATGGACAGATCATAGCATGTTACAGAAAACAGCTTTAAAAACAGAAATTTAAGATTCATGAAGAACAGACTGTTGCTTCATTATAATTAACAGTAAATAGGAAGAAGTACAGACTTAAATTCTAATGATTTGTTTATCGGATTTTGTAATAAGTTATTGTTAAAAATTTTATTAGTATTTCCATTTTGTCATTAACTGTCACAGGGATTATGCAGATCATTTTTCTGAGATCCTATTCATGAGAAAGCTAATGAATGGCAGTAAGAAACTGCAGACATAAGGAAGAGTCAAGTAACAACCCAGTGCTCAGAAAACACGCTCTACTGATTAACACCATACTTTAGCAGCCTGAATATCTAAACAAATGGAACATCAACAGAGAGGTAGCAAATGAGGTGTAGTCATAAGGACTGTTGATGTCCTTTAATGTCACTTATGTGAAGTGCAAGATCAAGCTTTGGAGTGTAAAAGGAATTCTTCATCTCTGAAGTATAAATGACAAGTTGAGAAAGATGTAACCAAGATTGGAACTGCTATATGTGCTGTATATGTGCTATATTGTAGAAAGACAAAACACTTCCAAAGAAACCTTGAGGAAGCACTGTTTGGTTACTAACACTAAAATGTGTTCATGAACCACTCACCATGGAAATGACAGTTGCTTGGCTAGGTTTATTTCTTATTATTAGAAGAGTTAAGCAAAAGTATTTTCGCTACATTGTAAAACTAAATTCTAACACCTCAGAATAGACTTCCTTCATATCTTAACCTCAGTTATTAATTGCTTTAATTGATCAGGTAAAATATTCCCTGAGAATGTAGAAGGCCAGAACAAGCTGTCTGGCAGAGGGCAGATTAGTTTCCACCAATTTTTTCCCAATTTTTTTCAACCAGTATTTTCTCTCACTTTACTTCGTTTTTAGGGACACAATTGATGGAGGCAATAATCAGCTCCAGCTGGGAAGCTTCCTAATTTTTTTGCTTTAACTAACTGGGTACTTATACTGCATAGTAATGTGAGCACTTCAACATTATCACAGTAATATGCAAAATGTAATAAGTCAAGCAATAAGCAAAATTACTGTTTTGTATTTTAATATATACATTTTAATTGCCCTTTTTTGACTTGTTTTTTGGTTTTAATGTTTACTTTTACTAAATTGAAGATTAAAAATTATAATCAGAAAATATACTGTATTTTGCAGATATTAAGGCAAGGAAATTAGATTCTTTGCAGATGTGTTATAGCAATTATTGAACATGAATACTCAAGTAATTACTATGTTAAATACCTTATTCAAATAGGCAGGCTACAAATTAAAGCTATCCTAGTTTGTCTGAAATCCATAGCTAGCTAAAAAGAAGCATTTTTTTCTTCTTCCTCCCCATTTTCCGTTCTGCGCTTTTTTTTTTAACCAACAACAGACTTTCCCTCTCAATGTTCTAAGTAGAATGGCCTCAGTTTTCTGCACCTTGGGATCTTTGACATCTTATCAAAAAGGAGAGAGCATATGTCCACTGAAGCTATTACACAGAAAAAATCTAAATTAAAATAGGCTTTCTAGAAAAAAAATTACATGTTAAACAGAATAAATAAGATGGAAATGCAAGCTATACGGATTTTTTTTTTCCATTCTGTATACATACCACTGAAAAAAAGATAGAAAACTTACAGTCCCTCTGAGTAAAGTAAGTAGCAAAGGGTTGATTGGGACATGACGCATTAGCATTCCAGGGAAGCAAGGTCTGAATTTTCAGATGTGGCAAATGCCTTCTTTGCCTTCTCTTATCTTAGAATGTTAATCTCTTTATCTATTTGCTCCTCTTGTTCATAATAATACACAAATCTGGGATATCCTAAATGGTACAGACGCAAAGAGCCCTCCAAATGTCTTAGCATTAAAAAATCCAGTTATTCTTTCTAATGTATTATCTAGAAATTGAATCACCAGCTGAAACCAAGTTATGAAAACACTGCTGTCACTGTTGGAATCAAGAAAGATTCAGTCATCCTGTTTCCAGACCAGTCCCTCGAGGAATGTTAAGTCCCCAATGAGACTTAGAAGTAGGCACTTAACTGTTCAGAACAGCAAGTCTTAGTCATTTCTGCATAACATCAGAAACAAACTTTCTTAGGAGACTAATGAAATTGCTGACTGCAGGGACAGGTGGCAATTGAGGATTTAAATGTACTTTGACTAAAGCAGCAATTAGTTACCTAAATTATCTGTGGAACAGATGGCATCTTAGGAGAAGAAATGATGGATGTATAATTTTATTTGAGTAATTTAGATAGGTAAACTGGGGAGGAGTACTATAAAAATTTAATGCAATAATAATACTCTTTAATCAATATATCGACACTGCAGCTTATTTTAAAATAAGGACACATTAAATTCATAATTATTTCCTTCACCAATTTCTATTTTAAGAAAAACGTGTGGTTATGGTTAGCACTTGGACAGTATATTTTAAACCTGAGATTAATATAACATAGTATTTCTTTAATGACTTAGTAGAAGGAGTTTTTAACCCATCAAAACTAAGGATACAGTTTTCGTCAGCTAGAAGGGAGGAAAAGAAAGAGGACCCAGAATAACCAATTTATTAAAGTAAATGCGTGAGCTATCCAACTTGCATCTGAACTTTGAGTTCAAAGGGGTAAAAGACTTTATAAACTTTCAAAACTTATAAAAGTAGCTACGAAATTTCTGAATGAAAATAACATTGAAAATTAAATACAGATACCGTTAGAGTGAAAATTATAGTACTTTTTGTAGCACTTCAAAAGTTATTCACCTATTACAAGCTGATATATTCATAGAGGTTTACTTTTTAGTTAACAGAAAAGGAAAAAAGAGGATATTTCCACAGAACAATACTCTAGCTATCCAAATCTTACATTAACTACAGAAATTAAATAAAATACTCTGTCTGGTTATGCTCTGAAGCTAGGGAAGATGAATGACTTGGTTTAAGACAGAGAGATAAGTGAATTCAGGTAAATTCGTCCAGAGAAATTTGATAGAAATACCCACCAAGCTGATGAGATTTTTACAATGAAATAATTTTTTTTCTGTTGGAAACTGCTTTTCTGCATGTATAAAAATTTTTAAAGACCTTTTAATTGCAAGGACAAGATACTTTTATTAGGTAGCATAACTGGAGTAGGACGCTAAAATTAGAAATCCTACCCAAGTACTTTCACTGTCCATATGCCTCCAGACTTTAGATGGGCTCAGAAAACGAAGACAGAAGTGAGGAAAGACTTCCACCTTCCACTTTTACCTGACCTTCTAGAAGACCCTGTGACGAAATATGTAATTGGGCCTGAAAATATTTTTGCGGGTTCCTCTCACAGCCCTCCACATGCTCTCTAGTGAGAAAGGAAATATTAAAAATAAATTGATTTTATTTTTCACCTCAATTTACAGCAGCCTTTTCTTGTTGCTTGAATTTTACATATTGTCAACCATTTCTAAGTGATGGATTGAAATGAAGTCACCTAGAGTTAAAGCATGGCATGTTGTGGAACATGTTATTTATCAGGATCTAGCCATATGTTATTTATCAGAATCTAAAGAACAGCCTGCCATTCTGTTGTCTGAAAGCAAAGGAAGTACCAGATAAGGCTGTGAGAGAGTTGGGCAGCCAGAGTAGATGCCAAGCTAAGCATCAATGTCTTGTGAAACTCATGTCATAAAATTAATCCAAATAATTTATTTCAACCATGGCTTTAAACCATAATGAAAGAACTTAAAAGGACCATAAGACTAATGGCAGAGGACTTAGGGCTAGATCTGCAATATTGTGCAGAACTGACACAAAGGCATCACAGAGATTAGAAATACAATGAGGAAAAAATCATATATAGTTTCAGAGAACCTAATTTAAAATAAATTTTCTGAGGAATAAAAAACTCCACTCCTAAACCTCACACCTACAACCAAACAATCACAGAGATTTGTTCATCCTTTCTGAACATTAAAAGGGGTTTTAGTGTTCTGATCTCAGACCACAAAATAAGCACTTACTTCTCTGCTGTCTGTGAGCAATATCAATGCTAGACAGATGAAAAGATATAAAATAGATGTTACATCTTCACAATAATGTCCAATGACAGAGGAGTCCTGCTGTTGGGGAGGAAACAACACTAAAGGCCTGTTGTGGTTGTTTCAGCAGCTGTGATTTAAAGGTGATAGGCTTATTCTTTACAAGCTTGTATAATCAGCTATACCCATGAATTAAAAAAAAAAAAAAAAAAAAGAGAAAATATTCAATTATAAATATTTTTGGAAAGTAATCATTATCTTTATGTACAATTATCTGATAAACCTTCCAAAGCCACACTATTATTAATATTTAATACCCCGATTATGTTAACTTTATGATGAGTGTAGCTCTCCATAAAACTCTTTTGTAGATAGATCTTGTATTATTAATTTCAAAACTAAGATCCAAATTTCAGATTTTCTGGTCACAGTTTGGTTGAAGTTACTGGTTACAGGTTCAGGGTGCCACACAACGGTTAAATGTTAATCTAAATTCACTTAATATTATTATTTTCTTTGTTTGCTTTTTCCTGGTTTAGGAGTTGTTTGGGGGTTTAGGTGGGTTTTTGCAAATTCTTTTATCTTTTTCTTTTTTTTTTTTCTTCTTTTTTTTAATTGAAGATTTTTTTTCTGTTTAACTGCCTCTGCCATAAAACAGGTCTGTACTTTGAGTGTACTGAGCATGTATAAACTTCTCATTAATACAAAGCTGAGGGCTGAGGAAGCACCAGGAGACCTGGAGGTGAGCAAGTTGTTAAAATACCAGATGGCCAGTGCAGGGGAAGAGCTTTCCATGACAGGAAGATGTTTGGTCATGTGAAAGCTGAATCGCTTTGTTTACTGCAGAGAGTGGTAACCACATCTCCACATTAATTCATAGGACTCTACTGCAAAGAGAAATTCTTGTCACTAAATGAAAATTAAATCACTGATGCAAATCCATTCAGGGCTTTATGCCTTTTTTGAATTGCACTACATCATTAATTTCACTCAGATCTTAACTATTTGAATTCATGCTGGGAATGTAAACCTATAGTAATATAGTGTCTAGGATATTGGTGGCAAACAAAAGACTGTAAGAACCAATAAAACAAAACAAACCAATAGATGAACAAACAAAAACCACCAAAAAGCCAACCCACAACATAAGCCATTATCACTAATACAACAATTAGCTGGTAATTGAGCTGCAAGTCTCTGTAGTTAACATAAGAATTGCAAAATTTCTTGTAAAAACACAAGAGAAAAAGATAGTATTTTCATGAGAAAGTGAATTATTGAATGATTTTTTTTTTCCTGACTATACAATAAAACTAAAATAATTTTCTGTGTAGGTAGAATTTAAAGCACAATTACTCAAAAGCATTAGCTCTAATGCAAGAAATAATTTTTCAGATTGTCACAAGAGAACAATCTTACCTGAAGCAACAAAGACCATGAAGAAAACCAGAAACAGAGATGAATGTTATCAGCCTGAAAGGAGTGGTACGATTCAGTAGTTGACACAAGGATGGTATGGGAAGGATATTATGCAGACATTCTAGCAATATTCTATGCCCCCTAAAATTAGCATTTAAAAAAATCTATGTGTTCTTGAAGATCTTTCAAATCCCAGGTGCAGTTAGTTCCTTGCTTCACTAAAACTCTGTGAATTTAATAGTACCCCAAACTTGTTAATGTCATTCATTTGATGTCAGAAGCAACAGCATTGCTCCGTTTATTCTGTACATTTCTGCATCAGTAATCTGTGAATATCCTGCATCAAATTTTCATGTACTTTCTCTTGATCAGATTAGTAGAACATATTCTGGCAAAGTAGATTTCTGTGCGTACTAGTTTAAGAAAAAATTTAGAGGAAAGAGCTTTTGACACCTATACATGGAAGGCCCCAACTGTAAGTCAATTATCTGATCCAATAACATCGATTTGCCTAGACATTTTCAGCTGGGATTGCATAGAAATAAAAATTTCAGCAATTAAAAAAAAAGCATAAAGCCACTGTCCTTAATACAGAGTTTCATAGGATACAATCATTTTGACAATGCATGTCATTATGAAAAATAAATTTCTTAGATTTTGAATTATGGTAAAAAATTATCCTACAGTAATTACAGGATCAGATTGTTCTGATAAACATTTTTCTTCATGGCACCTGCTTGTATCCATGTGTCAAATGTTCTGCAGCTGAGCTTTCAAGCAGCTCTATTCCTCATCTTTTATTGAATCACTATGTAGTTCCTGGGGAAAAGTAGTTTAACTTAATTCTTTGGACGTCATTGTTTTGGCAATCAATAAAATGCTCTTTGTTTTCAGAAAACTGTCAGGAGACCTACAGTAAAAAATAATACAGTTCATATACTCTATTTAAGGAATGAGATATCTACCTGTAGGACAATCAAATATTGTCACTAACTTTGGTCTATAGGGATTTGGTTTTTTCCTTTTTTTTTTACAATGTCTTGCAATTTGCAAATTTTAATGTGACTTATGCAGACACAGTTGGAGAATGTTCTCCAGATTAGATATATTCAAACTGTGTTCTCCCACTCTGAAAACTCCAATGCTCAGTTCTTTCTACAAAAGAGATATAGTAAAAGAACTAAAAATATACTACAGGGATCATTACACTTCTAAAGCAATCTTGATTAAAGCTACAGATATTAGACCAGATGAAAAGCTGTCAGAAGAGACACTTAGAGGTCATCTTACTCACAGGTAAACTTGACCCTGAATCTCAGTGCTCACAGCTGATACGGTTGGCTGAAACTCTGTGTTATTTGATTCGGAGTAAATATGGAAACACTGTAATATAGCAATAGAAAAAAGGTTTATCTGTGTCCTCTCAGATAAGACTGAAGATTCCAGCTTGGAGTGTTTTTCGTTACTTCAAGACACTGACATTTAATCTTCTCAGCATAATTAAGTAAGTTATTTTCTCCATTACTAATGTGGATTTGCTAACTAAAACAAGAACCTAATTGCAGACTTCCAGGTTGCAAATTTCTATGCCCCTTAGATACAGACCTAAATCTTATTGATATCTCTGTTCTGCTTGCTTTGATAAATTTTGATGAAAAGCAGAAAAATCACTAAAAGAGTGAGATTATTTGAGACTATTTTATGGTGCTTTTGTCTATGTTAATTGAGGAATATATATGGGTCTTGGCTAATGTATGATAGGAGCACCTCATATTCATTTTAAACCCAAAGGCAAAATAATTTTCCCCTGTTGCCAAATGTATCTGTAGGTACTGAAGGCAGAAGCAACTTGCTTGTAAACATCATTACACAGCACTCTGAAATGAAAGACCAATCTCAACAGATACCATGTGAAGTTCACTTAAGCTCTTAATGTCAAAGTCCTCAGTTGGGAGCTTTGTTGTTCCCCTGTCGTGAACTTTGAAAGCACAGGAATTTGAAGCACTTCAGACTACTCAGCAAATGAAATTCCATTCTGGCTCTAAATTCCTAAGCTGTCAGTGCAATCTTTGATTCAGTGTGTGTTATAGTGCATTTATTTGTTTGTTAGTGTGAACAGAGCCCAAGTACCAGGGACAATTAATTTTTGATACCTGCTGGATTTCAGTCAGAAAGATGCTTTTAGATATTAATGCTTACTCCTTCTTCATATTGCCAATAAATATATTTTCTCTAAATATTAATCAACCAGATTAGAGGCATAACTTCCATTAAGCAGTATTTTGATTTAAAGATCAATGAGGAGAGTGAGCTGCTTCAATGTTTTATAAGAAATATGGATCTATCACTCTGACTATTCTTAGAGAAAGATACATGATTAAAAATTGAGCTCATTTTTTAAAGAAAAAAGGACCCTGCATAATCAGGCTCAACCACCCCTTCTCAAAATTCACCTTCTCAAAAAAAACCTATCTTACAATTTTGCAAAGTGAATGAACAAAACCATCCATCAGTGACTATTTCCCTGCAAGTATTCTACCCTCATTAACACCTGCTCCTTTTTAGAATGGCTCAGAAAAACACTCAACTGCTATCAGAAACTACAAGCTCTTACCCTGTGACAAATACTGTGATTCACTGGCTCTCCAGTTTTACCATTCCTGGCAGAGGGATCTCTTTAAAGAGAATGAACTTGATTGATGTATTGTAACTCAGTTTTTCTGCAGTAGTTCCTGTGTGGACCAGCATCGTTTATAGTGTCCAGAAAAAGAAACAAATATGAATATACAAGGCAGTTTTAAAACAATAAACTTTCTAACTGAAGTTCTTAAATATTTATGCTCTAAAGAAATGATAACATGTTGTTTGTTTCCTATGAACAGCTCTAAAAGCAACATTTTTACTCATCTGCAATAATCACCTAGGGAGGCAGTCCTTGTCCCAGAGCCATTGCACTGGAACTGTTTTCTTCAGACAGAGAAGAAATTGCAGCATTTAAGTTTAAAAACTAATAAAATCCTGTTTGCTTGGTACAACTTCCTGGATGGATAGCATTCTAACTTTTTAACTGTTTTTAAAGTGACACTTTCAGAGCTGGAGTTATGAAAGCCATCATACTCTAATTTTCTAGAAGCTTGATAGAACCAATATTCTGAGTATAGATAAAGAGTAATGAAGCACTTTTTTTCCCATAGGAAAGCTTTCCCACTATATTCTTTGATGCCAACTAACCTTCACATCTGCTATTTCCCTATTGATTGCTACAACTTGGCACTTTTGTAGAGTGTCTGATGAGGCAATTCTATTCAATGACACCACTTCCTCTTCAACAAAAGAAGTGCAGTAAAATAACAGTGTGTTTCCTATACCTTCAGGGGAAAGGCTGTTTGCAAATTATGCACACAAACATGTAGTCATCATTTGTGTGTATGTGGAGAAGAAGAGCATTTGTTCCTTTATAATGAACTGTTGTCTATGTAAAATTATGCAAAGCAGATCTGGGTTTGAATTTTTTAAGCAAATGAGGAGCCATTCTGGGTCCCACTTAAAAA
>JAHLSL010000017.1:17567371-17582371 GCA_025920805.1 Petroica traversi
CTCTAAGTTGAACCATTACAACTAAGAAACAAATTTGGTTTTGTGAGCAGGACAGAAACAAAAAGCAGATAATAGTTTGGGAGATGTCAAATAAGTACCAAAGATGGTTGTTTGTACATGATTGCCTAATTTTGATGAAAAAGGAAGTTTAGCCCAGTGATCTTGATTCTAAAAATGATCCTGTCCTGTTTTACTTACTATTAAAAATATAGTTTGAATGTGAACAAGACAGACATACAGAACACATTTATAGAAACATATGTGAAACTCCATGTAAAGATTTCAGTATACATTTTACTTTAAACAATCCACTTCAAAATTCTTACTTCAAAATCAGGGGTGCAAAGTCATGACTTTTTAACAATAATTTTTAAAACAGCTTTTGGACACTGGAACAGGCATCCTACAGAGGTGGTCAATTACCCTATCCTGCACATGCTTGAAAGGCCTTTGATTAAGGTCCTCAATAATTTTTTTAACTTTTGGCCAGCCCTGGATTACTCAGGCAGTTGGACTAGACAACTACTCAAGATTCCTTCCATCTGAAATACTCTATCCTAGCTATAATAATTGTCCTGTTCTAATTTTTAACTTAAGAAATTTGAAATTATAGAAAAATAAAATTTGCAAAACACAAATAATGATCCAGAATCTGTTAGAGGATGTAGTTATTCTGGAGGCCAGCTAATTTTATTTTTCCTTTAAAGAAAGTTGTTAATTTTGCTGTGTCATCCTACTAATCTCCCATATGCAAGCTCAACTGTGTGCTTTAATTTCAAGTTTCCATGAAAATTCTTAAATAGAATATGTCGAGACTACCACATACTTCCTACAAAGTATGCAAACAATGCAAACACTTACTGGTGCACACATCAAAAGCCTGCACCTCTCTCTCTAATTTAATTTTTTTAAAAATTGAACTCATAAATGTAACAAAAATGACAAGTTATACAGCAGATGACACAGAAACACCTGCCCTGCTAATGGAAGATAAATGAACCGAACCTCTAATGTGATCAAGCACATGGAGCCATATAAAAAAAATAAAATTGTTGCAAAGTGTTTATTCTTTGTTATTTTTGCTTATTATATTTTCTTTTTTGACATACAGGCTCTTGCAATCAGTGTCTTACTGTGACCAGCTCAATTTTTTTCAATGCAATATTTACATACACAGGTATAATTTTGGCCATATTTCAACCTGTAAGCCATCTCAGACTGTGAGCCAAAACATGAACTTTTGTTGTGATTTTCTATGAGAGATTTTTTCCTTTATTGTTTGGTTGGTTTTTTTTGGTGTTCATTTCAACACCAACGTGTTAGAAAATAATCTTTTTGCAGTTTTTAAACTGTTAATCTAAAAGAAAACAAATATTCCCTCTGTGCTAGTTAAGTCAGTCGGTTTTACTACAGAACTGGAATTATGTGTATTATTCCTTGGAAAATTAATTAATTTGAGTACACACATTTTTTAATCACCACTTCTCCCTATGGTCAAACTATAGTTTATACTTATATGAAAAGTTTCTAGTGCTTCAAAAGTGACCAGAAATTTTATAAGATTCTTCTTAAATACTTTTAACCACCTACACTCTATGTATCTACACCAAAGTACTAATCTAAGTTTCTCTACCGTCACAATACAGGTTAATTTTCTGTCACTCTGGAGAACACTGTCCCTCTAGGACAGTGGCTTAGAACAGAGGAATTACTTTCTGGGGCCTTACAGTTTCCTTCCAGTGCCAGTCAGGGGCACCCAGATGACCACTGAAGAGGAAAGCAGGTATCTACATTTTAGAGGGAGGAGAAACCTGCCTTACGTGTTTCAAAAGCTATATCTTTCCTGGTAAAACAAATCATGTGTGAGTGTACATATGTATGGATGTTTTCTGGCTTTGAGACCAAAACACAGGATATTATTATGCCCTCTTATTATAAAATTCTCTCAATCAACAGTTGATATCATTTCTAAACCAATGTACCAATCTACTTTTAGTACAGTCCTACCCTATGTATTTGGAGAAACTTCAGGAATGCAGCCTATTCCTGCTTTCACTCATTATTATTTTAATTTTATTTTACAATTATTATAAATAATAATAAATTACCTTTGCTAAACATTTTAAACATGAGGTGAAACTAACTACAGTAGCAGTTGATAACATTGAATAGGATTTGTGTAATTCAATACAGTGCAAGAAAATAAAATATTAAAACTTTAAGTGACAATTCCATAATAAAAGGAGGTTTTTAATGACTTGATTTCCTCACTAATCGACAAATGTAAAAATAAAAGAAAAAAATTGCAAATCACAAATTATTGCAACTGCAGCCTTTGTCAGTGCTGGTGGTTTGCTGTTATATTTATTCCCCTAAAGTTAGACATTCAATTTACTAAAGTAATTCTACACTTCAAAAATGAAAATTGAAGACCTAAAGATTAAGACCACAAGTTGCAATGATTTTTTTGTAAGTCTTGAGACATTTATTTGAAGTATTTAGAAATTAAGCTCTAGCTTGGAAAGAAATCCAGAAATTTTTATGAGATTAATAAGAATATAAAAAATAATTGGCCTCAGTACTTCTGTGAAATGAGCGCCTTCAACTCTTCTTTCATCCTTGATGATGTGATTTGAAAAGGCAGACACCGAAAGAGCCAAATCTTCTTCATTATGAACAGACTGTGTCTGGAAGAGGAAACTGAAAATTTAATGTTTTCTTCAATAACTTCTGATTGTAAGGGTTGCGAAACCCCTGACTAGAACGGCACTGCTGGATTGCATGTCTATATTGAACTATGATAAATACTTTTGCTCTTCAAGGAAGAAAAACTGCATCAGAAATACAAGGTGTAACTATAAAATAAATTAAGAAATCAAATTCTTGTTTTTGTCCAATTCAAGTAAGTTCCTTAGCAATTTAGCCTGAATAAAAATACACTTGAATGATAACTACCTGGATCGGCTTAGATAAAAGTCCTAGAATCAAAGAAACTATCTTCAAAGGTTCTTTGCCAGATAAGGTAATAGGGTGAAGGAAGAAGTAGAGAGACTTCCCATCAAATCACAGAAAATTTTTGGTCCTAGTATTCCTTCCTCACAGAAAATTCCTTTAGGGATGCATATTCCTTTTTCAGAAGGTGAAAATGCATGAAAGAGTACATGAAACTTCCTTCAGAAATGTCAAAGTAGCTTGTAAAGAGTTCTGGAAGTCCTTGTAAGTCAAGGAAGGTATCACTACTATAAAAAAAAAATTAAAAATGAAAGACACAGAAATACAGTGAGAGCTAAAGAAAGAGGAACAGAACTGTTTCTGTCTTGCCACTGGCCTGCAGAAAAAGAAAGTAAGAGATCTTCAAAGAAAGACCAAAAAACTCAAGGCAAAGACCTGCAGGGTATTTGCCACTTTTTATAGTGAGTGGTAAGAGATTTCAGCTCTCAAATGTACAGATACGCAAACAAAATTTTAAGGTAAGTTATATCCTTTGATAGTAAGTAATAGTTTACTAATAGCGTGTATTAATATAGTAAAAGTCCTCAGGGTTCCTTCAAACCACAGTAGTGCACATGATTACTTATCAGGACTGTGCTTATAAATTGCTTTTCAATATCTCTTTCTGATCACTGACTGCTCATGGCTTGGAGGGTAGG
Organism: Petroica traversi; assembly: GCA_025920805.1. Classification (NCBI taxonomy): domain Eukaryota; kingdom Metazoa; phylum Chordata; class Aves; order Passeriformes; family Petroicidae; genus Petroica; species Petroica traversi. Next base: position 17,571,022 of record JAHLSL010000017.1, read on the forward strand.
TAAAAAAATGTCTTAATGGCCAAGCTCAAAGAATGGCGGTTAATGGAGTTATATCCAGTTGGCAGCTGGTCACAAGTGGTGTTCCCCAGGGCTCAGTACTGGGCCAAATCCTGTTAATTATCTTAATCAATTGTCTGGATTAGGAGATCAGATGCACCCTCAGGCACTTTGCAGATGACACCAAGTTGCAGGCGAGTGTTGATCTGCTGGAGGTCAGAAAGGCTCTGAAGAACAATCAGAACAGGATGGACTGATGGGCTGAAGCCAAGTGTAAGAGGTTCAACAAGGCCGATTGCTGGTTCCTACACTTGGGTCACTACAACCCCATGCAGAACAACAGGCTGTGGGAAGAGCAGCCACTATTCCAGAAAGCTGCCCAGCAGAAAAGGACCTGGGGTTGTTGGTTTGTACCTGGCTGAACATGAGCCAGAAGTGTGCCCAGGTGGCCAAGAAGGCCAATGGTATCCTGGCCTGGATCAGCAAAAGTGTGGTCAGCAGGATCAGGGCAGGGATTGTCCTCCTGAAATTGGCACTGGTGAGGCCATACTTTGAAACCTGTGTCCAGTTCTGAGCACCTTTACTACCAAAAAGAAACTGAGGTGCTGGAATATCCAGGGAAGGAAAATGGAGATGGTGGAGGGTCCAGAGCCCAAGTCTTATGAGGATCAGCTGAGCAAGATGGAGGCATTCAGTCTGATGAATAGGAGCCACAGGGGACCTTTGTGCAAATTCACTACAACTAGCCGAAAGGAGGTTGTAGCAAGGTCGGGGTCAGTCTCTTCTCTAAAGTAACATGAAATAGGATGAGAGGAAATGACCTCAGGGCAAGATAAAACTGAATATTAGTAAAAATTTCTTCCTGGAAAGGACTGTTAAAATTGGAACAGGCTGCCCAAGGCAGTGGTTATGTTACAGTCCCTGGAGGCATTTAAAAGACATGTAGATGAGGTGCTTAAGGACATGGCTTAGTGGTGGACTTGGTAGTGTTAGGTTAATGGTTGGACTCGGAGCTCTTTTTCAACTTCAAGAACTCTATGATTATGTGATTCTAAAGCATACTTTAGTATACTAGTTTGTAAACTAGTAAAGTACATTTTGCAGATTAAGGATCTTTATTATATTAAATACAAGTTCAATTAATGCATGGATAAAGAAAAATGCCTAAAAGGCAAAAATAGCTTGCATAATTACATAATCATTACCATAGATCCATTGCAAAAAGGATGGTTTAATCAATCTCAACAAGCACTCTCTTTGGAGAAATTAATAAATCTGGAGAAGAAATTCATCAGCATAATAAGACTTTAGGTGATGTCTGGGGCAATTCTGGCACTGAAAATACTTCTCTACGCAAAGCAATGCTAATGTAGTTGGACAAAACCTCAGTACCATGATATATAAATTGACAGGCAGAACTAAGAGTTCACTTCTGCTAATGAATGGAGGATTTCAGGCTGGTTTAGTGGGCAAAAATTCAACACTGACATTACTCATATAGCAGGATCTCACAAAAAAATGGCTGAACCAATGACCAGCTCACTCTGGAGAATTGTTCCTGAATCACATTCCCAGGATGAGTCATAGGTCAAATCTGGCAAATATTACATGGCTACTTGGTGATAGATCTATTTGCTTTGAAGAGCAATGCATTTTTTTTTAGACTCTGATAGTTAAAAATGTTCAGATGTACTCTGAATTTCCTAAACAAATCCTATCTCTGAATTATGTCTTTCATACAGAATGCTGTTTGCAGTTAAAAGGTTTCTCTGTGATCTAGTTCAGTTCCCTTTCTCACCTTGCTCAGGATCTGAAGACAAACATAAAGGGAAAAAAAGCTGAAAAGAGAAGAAAAAGAGAAGTGTTCTTGTCCTGTCTCCTGGGGAAAGCAGCAGGAGGAGAGAAAGGTGATAAGGCAAGAGAGCAATTAGGTTATGCATTTCTGAGGAAAAAGTCTTGCAACTAAACTTGTGATCAGAACACAGGGTTCAGTAATTCTCTTACAACTGATCCTGTCAGCAGTGTCATTACAGGCCATGAGGAGGCCAGAAAGTGGAGGGCATCACATGAGGGAAAGGAAGTAAAATGGGTTACCAGTTAAGACAGAACCTACATTAGTGCATAAAGAAAACATACATCAGAAGTATCTGCAATTTCAGTGTTGTTGATTTTCTTGTTGTCATACCTTAATATGTTTAGGTGTCATAATTCACTTCCCAAAGGGTGTGGATTCCCAGTGGCTTTCATATTTATAAGACTGCTCTGCTGTGTAATGACCCTGTGCTCCCCTCCCATCAGTTCTAGCTTTGCATTCTAGCAGCTAGAGCAGCTTTCTTCACAACTGAAAATGCAACAACAAAAGTGTTCATTTGCAGCTGGATCAGAAAGCTGGGTTTACTCTTGCCACAGGTCTCAGGTTTGTAGAGCCAATAGAGGCCAAAAGTAGAAGTGGTTGAACTACTTGAAGTCAGACTGGCTTAAAACAAAACAAAACAAAATGAAAAAGCTATTTAGAAATGCAATTTACAGCAATTAGTGGTGATTAAACTCCATCTGACTTCAAAGGAAAGCAAATGATATCTTGGGATGCATTAGGTAAAGCATTGCCAGCAGATTGAGGGAGGTGATGCTGCCCCTCTACTCAGCCTTAGTGATGCCACACCTGGAGTGCTGTGCCCAGTTCTGGGCTCCTCAGTACAAGACCTGGAGCTGCTGGAACAAATTAAGAGGAAGGCTATGAAGATAAGCAAGCACCTGGAGTATCTCTTTTATAAGGGGTGGCTGAAGGAGCTTGGCTTGCTTGGCCTTCTGAAGAGATGAATGAGAGGGGACAACATCAACATGAATAAGTATCTGAAGGGGAGGTGTCAAGGGGATAGAGCCAGACTTTTCTCAGTGATGCCCAGCAATAAGACAAGAGGCAATGGGCAGAAACAGATGCACAGGAAGTTCCATCTCGATACAAGGAAAAATTTCTTTACTGTATGAATGAGTGAGCACTGGAACAGGTTGCCCAGAGAGGTTGTGGAGTCTCCCTCATTGGAGATATTAAAAAACTTTTTAGACACAGTTCCATGCAATGTGCTCTTGGATGACTGTTTTGGCAGGGAGATTGGACCAGATGACCCATTGTTGTCTCTTCTAACCTTACCCATTTTGTGATTCTATGATTGTTGTCTTCTGTGTCACCACTATATATGCTCCAAAAAAAAGAGAGGCAGAATGGGTTTCTCTTAACTACAAAATGATTATTACACAACTCTGATTTATCTACATTTGATAGAAATTCTTGTATTTTGCTGATAAACAATCCTGACAAAATTTCAGACTCAAATTGTGGTTTGGGTAACATATGCATATCAGGCTTGACTTTCTAATGAGAAATGTAAAGTTATTGGTTGTTTTTTTTTCCCAGTCTGGGCTCTGATTTCTTGTATACTGTATGTCTATCCAACTGGAAATTAGATCTTGGTATGTTTTATCATCCCTGATAAAAATCAGGGATTTTATAATCATCACTGAGAAAGATCAATTATATTCAAACCATCTCCACCATGTACCTACAGTATGGATAATTAATGCAGACGCACTAATTAATGTATATTGTTGGATGCAATTTTGAAAAATAATGTAAATGCCAACTTCTTGTTTGAATGTTTATTTTACATCTGTGTAATATTCATACTCTGAAATATTTATGGGGCAGGAGAGACAGGTTGGACCATAGGGTAGCTCACCCTCAGTGGGGAGATCAGCATAACACTTTTTCCCGCTGAAGATTTTTGGTAAGGCAGAAACAGATACTGAGTTATGGAAAAGATAATTAATTCAAAGAGAAACTGGAATTTTCATAATGCCAACTTTTCATTTATTTTTGATATCCCTCTTTGGCTTCCTTTCAAAAATAACTAGTGGGGACCCAATTCATATCCTAATGATTTTTTCCAATATTTTAATTATTGTAAATATCTACTCTTGTTTTCACAGGAAAGTTGTATTTTTTTTTCCTTGGGAGGACTTCAAAAGACATTTGTACATGTTTCATTCATTCCTAAGAGCTGTAGCCTGAGACAGATGTAAATGATTATTATGAATCCTTTGGGTTTTGAGTATAACCAAATGTTATCCAGCAGTTTATTAAGAGTGCTTACTATCTGCATATATAGAATAATCTTTGTAGAAATGAAAAGCTGACTAGTCGTGTTCATCCTTTCCAGCCCCTACTGAAGGGTATATGAAATGAGGAACAGGAAAAGGCGAAAGGGAAGGGAAAAGGCATGAACGTGGATAAAGATGTGGGTGGAAATGTTGTGGATTTCTACTGTACTCCATCTATTTTTAGTTTCATGCCTCAGCACTGAGATTCAACACAAAGCCAAATATTTGCTCTTATTTACTGTGGGAATAATGATCACTCTAAGATGAGGTAAGGGTCAAGACAGCATAAAACTATTGTCCCCATACCTAGACAGTTGTTTGGAATGAAGCACTTCCTGGGAATTTCTTCTACTTCATGCCTTCAAATTCTAAAGAAAGACAGTTCACCCCAGAGAACTTAATGGTTCCAAATTTATTGTAACTTCTTCTGTATAGAATTCAAATGCACTGCTCTTCTTGTTATAGTCTATGTTAATGTATCGTATAACGTACCTACCATTGCCTAGCTTCCCTCATCTTTTACAAAATTAAGTAGAACTCAGTGAGGCAGAGATGCTTTAAGACCCCTGGACCAAGCCTACATCTCATTCTGGCTCTCCTATTGCAGATTTAGTTCTTATAACTACATGGAGTGACCAAAGGCCCTAGTTTAAAGATTTAGAACTATATCTGTTTCTGGGTTTTTTTGGTTTTTTTTTTACAATAAAAGAAGCAGAGGTTAACTTAGTAATATTCTTGCAAAGAAGGAATCATGTCAAAGAGGAAATTATGCAGTTAGGCCCAAACCATCATGATCAAAAAGAAATTTTAAAAGTTTGCATAGCATTTATATTCAATTCCCTGTTTAGCAATATACACCACATGTTTTTTCATGCAAGAATAAGTCTATATTTGTTACATCAAAATGTAGCTTTTCTATAAAGTGAAATATTGTTAAATCAAACTGAGCATGTATCTGTAGTATCTGCTACCAATTATTTTTTATGCATTATCGAAATTAGTACATGGTAGCTGTGACTCAAAAGACTGTTTCCATTAGTCACTGGATATTTGAGAAGTTCACAAGCGGTACTTCTCTCATCTTTGACTTGCAACAACTGAACCAAATAATTAACACATACTGCCAAACTTCATGATGCCTTATTTGAGGCATTCAGCTAAAGGTTCTCTGTGTGTATGCACCCATGTGTTTGAACTGCATCTTTACTTGTTAAACAAATATCATTAGTCCATTGCAGTGTTCAAACCCAGGTGTGAAAATCCCACCGAAGTAATGGTGTTATGCCAGTACTGTCAATGCCAACCTCACACATAACAAATGAATGACATTAATACCTTTATTCTTGCTGCTGTTCTTCTCCTTATATCAGAGAATCAGTCACTTATTCTCCAGTTGTAAGCAGGGGGGAAATTCCCCTATAACTCCTTCCTTCAGCTTTAAGAGACTGTTTCTGTGACTTTGTAATGTATAGGTAGAGCTTAATGATATTTGTTTTAATAGGCTGGGTGTGGAAGAGGAAGATAGACAAAGCGTGCTGAGCTGTTGCTCTAAATTACCTCAGAGTAGTGGCAACAAAATGTCTAGGGAAAAATGTGAGGGTGGGGGGGGGAAATGAAAATTACTAAAAAAGGGTGAGCAACATGACTCTTTATAGAGATAAAGCAGTGCATGTAGAAATGAAATATAAAAAAGAGGAGCTGGAGTACAAAACTTCATCCTAAAGAAGAAAAGGAAAGGAACTGGAAAATGTAAATGATAAATAGAACAGTCAGTCTATCAGATAATTCTAAGGTACATGAGTCAGCTTTTCTGAATTAGTCCCCTGTCTAACTTTCACCAGAATTAGTTCCCTTTCTATCTTTCACCAAAGTAGATTTCATTCCAAACAGGAAGAAAAATAGTTTCTGGAATTTGAAAGTGGTCAATAGTGACAAAAGCAGCCAAGAGAAAGGAAGACAATTTCATAACTACAAAACATCCACAATTTGAAAAACATCAAGGCATGTATCAGGAATGGAAACTCCTAGCCTAAAAGCAGATGAGGCTTAGAAATTATTTTCACGTCTTTCCTTCTAATGCTTGGAAAATACTAAGGTTTTCTTCTTAATTAACAATGAATTAGCCAAGCAGACCCACCAGGCACATAACGGACTTGTAAAACTATTTCCTTTCCATGCTCAGACCACATAAGCAGATCTTAAGAGGAGAGAGTACTGAAATTTTCCTTTGCTTTCTGGTTTCTAAAGGAGTTGTAATGCATGTTTCTCAGACCATGAGGTCTGAGAGGCATGAGATGAAGGACCTAGTAAAACCCTGAAGACAACATTTTCCATTTTCATCAAAGCTATTTCACAAGGATGTTTGACTCACAAGGGTAACAGCATTTTCAACATATACCCCATGTGCTCTCCTTCAGGAGGTTTTAATCCAGCAGTTAGCTTGTTTGTCTGATACTCTTTTAGGTTCCCCTTCATAATAGGTTCGTAATTTTGTTATAGCAGGACACAGCTTTGGTCATACTCCAAAAATTTTTTAAGAAAATAATTCAATGAACTTCTATGTAGCTAATTTATGCAGAAATTACTGTCAGTCTCGTGGGCAGCTACCAAGCCTTGCCGTGATTGGAACTAATAACTATTATCAAGATATGATAATTTCATTTAACATTAGCAGACCATCTGGTGCTTTTATTTCTTGTTGTAACACAGTGCCACTGTTTTACTCAATCTGCTCTCATTAAAACAAGGCAAAGTAGTAAGGATAAACACACAGATGATAAATTTATCCTCTCAATTACCTCTGTGCAACCCCCCCCTCCCAGAACTCATACCCTCTTAGATTTCTGAAGTATGAGAGTACTGCTAAAGTCTAATCTGCTCTCCTGTATAATAAAGGCTATCTGTTTCATCAAGTAGCCTCTAAATCAAAAGAATAACATGCTTGGGTCATGCTGCATCTATCATTCCTGTAATGGCTGCCTGTGATGGGTGAATCCAACCCACTCTTAGATAAGTTGTACCAGTGGTTAATGACTCTCCCTCTTAAAAATGTTCACCTTATTTCTAGTCTGCATTTGCCTAACTTCAGCTATGAAACATTGGATCCCATTATGCCTTTTTCTGCTAGATTAGCGAGTCATCTACTGTCAAAAGTCTCATTCCCATTAGGGCACTTGCAAACCATGATCAAGTCACCTCTTAACCTTCTCTTCAGCAGATTAAACAGACAGATCTTTAGCCTCTAACTGCAGTGCATATTTTCAGACTTAGTCATTCTTTCACCTTTAATGAACTCTTTCCAATTTTAAGCATATTTTCAAAGTGTGATCACCAGAACAGGACACAAAAGTTCATTAGTGTTTTCCTTAATGCCATACAAAAAGGCTCTTCCTGCTTGATATTCGGTTATCTGTATGTCAGAGAATATAATATACACCATTTAAAACTGTTTTATCAGATCCTTGTGTGTAAATGTTTTTTGTATTTTTAGCATTCTCTATAAGATATACAATTCCAGCAGTACCTCGTAATGCTTAAAGTATTACTTTAAAATATTTTCTTGAATTTTGATTTTTTTAAAAGAAGGAAATTACATTCCTGATGTAATTAGTTTTCAAAGAAGTATGTTTTGAAAACACACAAATACAGATATATTATGTTGAACTAAATTATATACTTTATTTTCTGATAATTCCACAACATTAGGTAAAAATACCTAATTATACCAGGAAGTTTGCTATTAAAGACTCTATATATATGACTTGATTTATCTTTATTAGCATACATATCTAATTAACCTTCCTTACACAGGTAGCTCTAGTGAATAGCATTTACATCAAGAGAACCCGGATGTTGTCCTGGATATTGCTTCAGACACGGGATTGTATAGTTTTCATTTGCTTTTCTATTTGAGCATGATTTTCATTTATTGACAATCTGCAAGAACAGACATACTGCATCTAATACTTAAGTTTGGATTAAGTTACTTAATTTCATTAGGTAAATAATATCCATTAATAATAAAAATATTAATAGTAGTAGCAAATCATATACATTTATTTACTCCTTGATGAGATAGTAAACAACAGAAAAATATTTCAAATCAGTTGGTTCCAAGTTGGAACAATTCTTAACTATTGGTTCTCTTTTATGTAATAAAACACTTGCTAATCATGATCTGTTCACACAAAAAGTCTGAAATAGAATTAAATCAAAATTTTCTGCCATACTAAAATTAAGTTAAATCCCTGTGGTGTTTTCTGGTAATTCAATAAATTCCTTGTGTTATTTCTTTATGTCTCAAGACAAAAATAATTTTGACTCTTTTAAAAAACTCAGTCTTTAATTTTTCAGTGTTCTTACTTTTAATTGCTTCACATATTTCCTGACATGAATTAATCAAATTGCTTAGTTACTTCTATCAATTTCATCAGCTCCTTTTTCAGTGAGTGTTCTGAGAACAGAAAGAACATTCCCAATGCATGCTTAAAGTTAAGCAGCCTGAAATATTCTGAGATATTTGAGTTGAACTGATTTTTATTTCCAAGCAGAAGCTGAAAGCTTTAGAAATTATTTATTTTTTAAAATTAAAATTATGTGTTCACTTTGACTGGGTACAAAGTCAATGATCATAGGATTAAACAGTAATGACTTAGCCTTGACATATAAACAATTTTTGTGCCCTCTGAATTTCACAATAGAAATTGAGCAAACTGTCTTCAATTCCTGTACCAGTTTAAAAATTACCTTGGTCCTCAGTTTGCTGATTACAAATGCCAATATGACAGTCAATGCAGAGCTTTAGGTGACAGCATAATAACTCTTAAACTAGAATATATTAGCCAAAAGTCTTCAAAAATTATCAAAGATCATGCAAATATTGTTAAACACCTCTCTGGAAGATCTGAGACGCCTCTACTCTACCCAGTACAAGGAGTTAGGGAATAAACCATCTTCTCTACCTTCATAAATACTTATCACTAATTTAAGTCTGTTTAAGTGCCTGATGAATCTAGACAAGAAATATTTCTCTCTAATTCAGTATCACATTTCACTATATTTCAAATTGAATAATTTTAATAGTGGGTTAAAAGAACAGAAAAACTGGAATAATTGGAACTTTTTACATTTCATTCAAAAGTTTCTGAAAATTTTTCTCAGTGGAGCCACTAATATCCTTAGTGTTTCTTGAGTAAAGAGTACAATTAGGTATAATGCTGATGAAATAAAACTAACTTTTTATACGACAAAACTTAATCTTGTACACAGATATAGAAGATCTGAGAAAAGTATTCAGGTTTCTTCATGTGCTTCACTGCTATAAATTCAATTATTTAAAAGAAAATCATCAGATAAACTTTTCTTTTCCATAAGAGATTTTTCATTTGATTCATTTGCTATCTTTTTAATCATATATATTAAAACAAAAGGTTTTCAATTGATTTTGACAACATCAGAAATCATACCAGTTGCCCCTCAGCAAGGCACAAAATCTTTCCCCCCCAAAATCAGGATGTATCTTCTCAAACAGAATATAAAGCTTACCTTGAAGAAAGTCATGGTTGCTCCATCTTCAACTGCCCCATACTCTATCTTTGTCTGCTTGGCCAAATCATCAGCAGAGTCAATAGGGGACTCCATCCGTTCCACTGTCAGAAAGGCGGCTAGGTTAGCAGTGTACGAGGAAATGATGATAAGTGTGAAAAACCACCAAATGCCTCCCACTATCCTGGTGGAGAGGGCTTTAGGCATGAGCTCAGAACCTAACGAAAACCAGGGGAGAAAGGTGAAACGGATGCACAGAAGACAATTAATAAGTGTTCAGCACTTTTTGCCACAGTGGGGAGGTGGAATCACTGTGCAAAAGAATCTTTAAGCTACAGGTTTACATGTACTGTTTGTACAAACACACACAACTGAAATGCAAAATAACTGGTTAAATTTATAAAGACAGTTCTTTTTGGAGCTGTGGGAATCAAAAGATAGTCATGGGAGATTCAATGATCAATGCCATTTTGAAATTTCTAAACATATATATAAAAATACCAATACAAAAAAGCAGTCACTTCAACTTGCTTTCCAGAAAAAATAAGCAATTGATGAAAGAAGCAGATGTGAAATAAAGGATTTTGTATCTGAAAAACAAAATGTAAAATCTATTGTAAATATGCATTTGTCATTTGCTTTGCTGTAAAGGACAGTTTATGAAATGTTTAGATAAAAAAAATTAACATCTCCCATCTCTATGTTTAGCCCCACAATTTCATATAAATATAGGTGGCTATGCAACACACTTCAATTTGATAGAGTAGCAATAAAAATACTATACTTCTACACATAAACTAGATAAAGATAAATTATAATGTATTGCTGGAGTTGCCTGCTCATGGCACTAAAGAATGGGGGGGGACACAGACACTGTATAGTAATTTGCATAATTTTTAATGCTAATTTAGAGCCTAATGAGACAAATTGAAGCACATAAACTCCTCTTGTGTCTAATTACTAAAAATAGGAATAAATTAAATTCAATGTAATATACAATTACAAATATTTATTATAAATGAGCATGTATGGATATTTTCCATAATGTTATAATTGAATGAAATGAAATTTCTAGTGATGTCAAAAAAAACAATTTCAAGCTTCATTTTAAGAACTTTATGTAAGATCTTTTAGAAGTATCTGGAAACCCGTTTGCAAGGAAACAGTTTCACCATATCCACTGTATCATTGTACCGAAACAACCCCTTTTTGTTAATTGGTTACTATGCTTGCTCTTAAATCTCCTGGGTAAAATGGAATGAAGGCAAGATGGACTATTTTATTCCTGTTAAATTTTAGTGCTTATATTGAATTAGTTAAGGAACTGGTCCAGCAAGGTAACATATCTTCATATAATTGAAAGATTATATCAAACTTCCAAACTCAATGGCAAAAAAAGAACAGAAGGACTGGGGAGGGAGGGAGAAAGAAAACCAAAGAAAAGGAAAAAAAAAAAAAGTGGTATCATAACTGGACTACTGTATTCAAAAACAGCCCATCTTACCCTGCAGTTCATCTTACCCTTGCTGTTTCAAACAAAAAAGGCTGACAGACTTGGACATGACAGCCAACTCCAGCGCCAGACTCTGCCTAGAATTCTGCAAGGGAAAAAGTAGAAAAGTACCTGTCTGATGCAGTTGCTCCTAGGCCC
>JAHLSL010000017.1:17587371-17606642 GCA_025920805.1 Petroica traversi
CCCAGTTCCCCCAGCCTCCTTTCCCAAGTCTTCTGATCCAGACTCCACTTGCTCGAGTTTATTCAAGTGTCAGGGATCCTAGAACTACTCACAGTAGCTAAATGTGTTATAATAAATGGTATTATGAGAATAATCCCTTTCCTTGATTAATGGACTACATTCCTACTAATTTAAATGCAGAACACTAACTCAATTGAGAACAAGAATAAAGCAAAAAGAGGACTTCAGTGAACAGATGTAATTTTCAAGATTGATTTTTCTGACCACTGATAACAGGTATTCTTCCAATTTACCCATTTCTATTATTGTTTATTCTAATATTGTAGATATAGTCCCTTAACCTCTAACACTTTCAGGTTTCTGAAGTACTTGAAAAAATAGACAAGTGAACTTTACAAGACCTGAGTTGCAGTTTTCCTAATTGCTGCCACCCACTGAAAAGGTACAAGTACTCTCCAGAAATTAATGGCTAGTGCAAATGATGCTTAAAAGTCTGCTATCTCAGCAATCCACAGAAAGGAAAGATTTGTGTTAAATTGAATTCCACTTTGGGAATATACCATGATATTAGATATCAAAATTAGCATGCCAAATTATCAGACAGACCTACTTCAGAACTACAAATTATTTGAGACGGACTAGAATTTATTATACTCTGTATTCACACAGCATTTGAAATAAAAGCATAGAAGTCCAGAAGACTAGGGATCTTCTGGGTGTGTCTAAAACACCTATAGTTGAATTGCCATGGAACCAATCAAGGATTTTTGGTAAGAATATGTGGTGATAAAGAATATGATGTGACCGGAGAAGGGGTGCATTGGAGATACAGCAGCATTTTCTGGAACAAATATTTTTTGGCTCCCAGAAATAAGCACAGCACAGTATGGTTCAAGCACAGGACAGAAGTCAAAAAGTAGGCATGAGGAGCTGACCAAAGGCTGACCCAGCGTATGTGGACCATGACCACCGAAGACATCCATAGTCTTCAAACCTATTTTCAGAAGGGTCTGGAAGAACAATCTACATCTGATAACTAATTTGTATAGAAAGCAGGGAACGTATCTCCATATGTGCAAAAAGGTGCCTCCATGAAGGCTGGATGGTTTCCACAGGACCCCAGACACCCCACCAGCTGGATCAGTGCTGGAGCACTGATCACCAGGACTGGTGATCTTTTTGGACTCCTTCAGCCTGTTTGACTGAAGAACCTGTAATAATATTAACTGTGATCTACTGCTAGCACTTCTGCTTCTCTTTTTATTTAGGAGCTTGATTTGGTGCACTCCTGGCACAGGGAATCTTGTGATGATGTTACAAGATTCTGTTTCTTAATTCTTGACCTGCAGGCACCTGCTCCTCCTTTCCTGAGACAAACCCAGGAAGAGACATGACTAATTCTGGATAAACTAGAAAAGTTTCTACAGTTTTGGTCTATAAATAAAAACACTGTTATATAGAGAGTGACAGGACTCAGTCCAGACTACCTTAGATGTGATTGCAGATACAGGGTTTTTATTCACTCACTGCACTCAGAGCAGCACATCCTGTCACTGTCTGCTGTTTTCAGTTGCTCTCATAAATGTGTGGTCTAACACGTTCTATACAAATCAACCCAATTCAAAGCTATTGAGATTGTGTAAAGGGTACCCTCCACCAATTTCTATAGTTCTCAAATCAAAACCTGTCAGTTTGATGATAGTATGAAGATAGTATTATGTTTTGAAAGCAAATTAATAGATATGTTTAATACTGACTGCAATGTCTGGAGATAAAGACATTTTAAATTTAATCTGTATTTTCTGGAGAGCAATGCAACTTGTTAAAAAGAGCAGAAAACCCAAAACCTGCAATTTAGAGAGAAGCGAAAATGGAATAGTGGAGTAATATTTGTAATTGCGTTTTCATTATACTAAAACACAGCTGCCTAGGAATATTACACAGAACAGAATTTACACCAATAGGGATACTCTTTGCAAGATAAAGACTGCTTGGACCCTTTAGCAATATATACAGGCTCAAATATATATATTTGAGTTTTGTGGGTTGCTTTCAGATATTTGTAAAACAGGTATCGGGTACTCTTATTAAATCATATTCAGCATGCTACCCATTAAATTCTTATAGAAAACTTTTCCAGAAGGTGTAAACCAGCTTTCTTCTTTTCCTTTTCTTTTTCTAATTATTTTATTTTTATTTTATTTATTATTCTACTTTTTCCCCTCAGGATCAAAAAAAAGCAAAATACAAGGGATTTTTAAAACAAGGGTTGATATTGAATATTTAGTTAAAAATCCATGAGAGTTATCAGCTACCACTGTAGTGCCTGGAATTCAATTCTTATTTAAAAATCCATACTGACAAAATTTTTCATTCTTATCTCTGACATGATACTGTCTTCTGTTCTGACCCATGGAAAGGCTAAGAAAAATCTGTGTTCCAAAGGATTGTTTGAAATTACAATACAACAACCAAACACAATAAATTGAATTCTTGGTCTAATGCAGTCAGATAGAACACTACCCAGTACTCACAGAATTATGAATATAGGAAAGAGATATAAAGAAAATATGATTGCAAAGGAGTATGATGCAAGTTTAACTTAAGGGACTAACTAGATTATTTAGTGGTAACTGTGCTTATTTTTTTTTAATTAAATTGTTTTCAATGATATTTCAAACACAGTGTTGCTATTGTGTTTTTAAAAATGAACATGCAAATAAATTAGGAGCAAATGGTATTACTAAAATATTATCTAGATCACGATATGACCAACACATTCCACATAGCTCAGCAATACATGCCAGAGACACAGCACAAAATTACACTGTGCATACTATTCCAGCATTATTTCAAACCTGTAAAATTTCCTCACTTTTCTCTGCCTCAGGTCTATGAAGAAAAGTAAAGAAAATATGATTACCCACTTACATGCACATAGACATCTCATATGCACAGTCAGGCTAAGTGAGAAGACAACAGGTTTCACTGCAAAACCATTAGCACAAAGATTTCACAAGCTGTGAGGCTTCATCTAATGACCAGAAATTGATAAATCAAAAGAATCCTACCCCATCTTCTTCATGAACTGATGAGCACATTGATCCAGTGCTGGCTATTGCTGAACATAACAAATTATTAGCTCTAACCTCAGCTCTAGCATATTACACATTCTCCCATTCACTAGAGCAAAGTGAAAGAATGATTCTTCTAGTCATTGTTTTACAGTACTTCTGTGCAGAACTATACCCTCAATCTATATGTTACTGCATAAGAACTGACAAATTACAATACTTCAAAACTTTTCCAAGAATATCCAGGATACGAGATGGATGCTTTATTATAACATGCTACACTACTTAAGAATAAAACATGTTACTACTTCTCTTTATAAAAGTCTCCTTTCTTTTTTTCCTAAATTATGGCTTTTAGAAAAACAGATATTTTTGTTTGTCTCCTTCATTGTCTCACGTTGTGACTTTCATTGCCACACCTGAGACTTCTAGTCTGTAAACAAGACTTACTACCAACACCCCTGCCCTGCTTAGATACATTTCTCAGTACAGTGATTACCTGACTCGCACTGTGGTCATCTTCCACATCATCTTCCCTCATATAGCTGCCATGTTTTTGCTGCTTCCTGAAAAGAACTAATTATCTAACATCTCTTTTACAAAAAAAAAAGAAAAAAAGAAAAAACAAAAAACAAACAAACAAAAAAAACCTAAACACAATTAACTTATAAGCAAATAATATAAAAATTGTTTAATAAACTTCTATTATAAGCAACATGAGTCATTCAGGAGTAATATAACCCAACAACAGAGAATACTTGGTCATTTTGAAACTTTTCAATTTTTACTGTTTTATTACTTAGCAGTCCTGCACTAAAATCTAAAGAATTGTAGGCTTGGGAGCACAGAAATATGTAGGTAAGTCATAGTTCAAATCAGAACCAAAACTATACAGGCTGTTCTGTTTGATAAAAATTAATTAAATAAATACATTTGAATAAAATTAAATAAATCTCATAAAAATTCTTAACTGTTATGTGATTATTATAATAAGTTCATTTTAACTGAAACATTTGTTTTTACAGATGAGAATTAAGGGGTTATTAAAATTCATTATTGTTCTGTATTAAAGACATAGTACATTACCATCAAAATTAAATATTAATGCCGTATGGAAATAAGTGTCAAAGATATACATACAACCTAATTTTTGAAGCATTAGTCAAGTACCTGTTGCTTAATTTATTATATATGCTGGTTTCAGTTCTTACATAACTTTTCAATTTCCAGAACATTAGTCCATTCATTTCTTGAACAGAAGAAATGTTGATAGAGTTAAATATTTAATGACAGTCAAGAATCTGAAGAAAACTTATTTAAAACTATCATCTTTTAATGTGTGTAAACTTTAAAATTCTTGTAGACATCTCCCACAATCAATGTGCCCTAACTGCCGCTAAATACATTGCAGTCTTACAAAAAAGATTCTAGGAGGTATTCTGAGATATCTCAAGTATGGTATGTTAGGGAAGGTGTTAAAAGAGTTGCCTTTTTTAGTTTTCACAAAATTCACAACCTTTCCTGACTTCTGTGACTAGAAAACTAGAGTATTCATTGTGTTAGAAAAGATTTTGCCCCCTTTTTGTTGACATAAATAAAATGTTGTCTCCAACATTTTGGATCACAGACCCTCCTCAGCCTGAGAAATTTTAAACTTGATTTTCCGATGAGGAGGGCACTTCTCTCTGAGGTTAAAAGCTAGGATAAAAGTCCATCTATTAAACCATGTCCAGTAGTCATAAAAAGGGTGACTAAGGAAGATAGAAAAGGTAAGCTCCAGGGATGTATTAGATATACATTGCAAGGACTTATATGTGAGTAAAAAGAGAGAGAGAAACCACTATGTACTGATTAGAAACTGCTCCCATGCTCCCTTTCCTGTCTGGGTATAGGCAGAGGAGCCTGAAGTGAAGGAGTCAAGTAAAACTTGGAAAAGGGTGGAAGCAAGGTGTTATCTCAGGGTCTGTATTTCTCACCTTTAGAAATTTTTTTCAGCCCATGACAACAACTGGTAAGAAACTCTCTGACTTTATCTCGACTCATGAGCACACTCATCCTATTTTCACTCCTTATCCTACTGCAGAAGGGATTGAGTGCCTAAGCAAACATTTTGACTTTAGTCAAGATTAACCCCCCCAAGCAGAAATAGCTTGCTTCCTATATTAAGAATCCTCCTTTGAGAGATGAGATTTGAGTTGTGGCCAACAGTTTGAGCACTTTTCCTCACACAACTCAACCTCCCCATGCCCCATCAAGGAGCAACAATAAGGCTTAAATGGAAACTAAACATTGCCCTGGAATTATTCTACAAAGCTCTATTTACATACCCAGCAAAAGGGAAAGTCTGAAATGTGCCTCCACATAGATTACACAGATTAGTCATCATCTGAATGTTTCTTGATGGCTAGGAGGTCACAAAGAAAAACAAAAGGGCATGTTCACAAATATAGGTTCTTATTTTCTATACACCATTAATTCCTTTCATCACCTCGTTTACTTGTGCTAAATCTTAGACACACCTCTTCATCTTCCAGCTTCTTCTCCAGATATTTCTGGAATATTCACAGAAGCTTAAAAAATATCATATACAAATGGAACAATCATACTATGAAGATATGCAAGAAATTAACCCAAGTAGCCCTGTAATCTTAGTGTGATTTGCTTCAGCTTCCACCCTCTCACACTATTTGTTGTGCTCACTGGTTTTGTCATGTCTAAAATAAGACTTGCCTGCTTTTCCAGAAAAAAAAACATGTCTTATTTGCTTTGTGAGGTCTGTACCATATCTTGTCCTGGATGAGAAACATCTTCAGTTCATGATACTTTTTATGTCCTAAAATAAAACTTAATCTGAATAAAGAAAAATAAAATCTTTGAAGCTGAGAGCCAAACCTGTTGTGTTTGTGGGAGTGTACTCAAGAGAAGTACTCATTTAGACTTCCTCAGCTTTTAACTGTTCTGTACACATCTACTTCTGCCCACACTCAGAGATAAAGATTTAGCTAAATGAATTAAATCTCTGTTACATCATTGGTATTTACCAAGGAATAGAGAACGGAAAAATTCAAGTTCTTGGTTTTGTTCAGTCAGTAACTGATACAAACAGGACAAAAAGTGTTATTACACTTCAAGGGGCACTTCTTTCTTGTTCTTTCACCCTTTTTTAAAAATTAGAGTTTCTACTAGAAATATGAAGATTTAGAAAAACTATCAAATTTTCTAGCAATTATTGGCTATGGCATGTTTCCCACTTTAAAAAAGACATCACTTATCATTTCTGGAAAACTGTGGTCAAAAAAATAATAATTTATGTAATGAACAATAACATGCTTGATGAAAATTAAAATCCTACATACAAATCATACCTTACCAGCTCATAGTTTATATGTGAAGACAGCCATAAAGAACAGAAAAAATTATTACAGGAGGGTGTTTTCAGACACAGTGTTACAGTCTGTATTGTCTTTTTATTTATTCAAGCTATTTTTAGTTCAGAGTAGTTACAGCTTTCTGTATCCTAGAATGAGACATTTTAGTCTTTTCTTCCCACTAAACACACTTGCTTAATAGCTTAACCGAAAAAGTCCCAAAACTTTCCTTTCTTATTCAACAGTCCTGCTGTACATCATGTAAGAGAACTGAAGCTTCACATCAATACTTAGTTAAGTCCTGTAAGATTATACAATTGTTAACTGCCTTACCCGCCTCTTATAAAATGTAAACCAGATAAACACTATTCCTTGCTTGGCTCACACTACAATAAACTCAGAAGAATCTCTAAAATCATTGTTTGTAAAATACTCTTATTTACTTTTTGCCAAAAAGACAGGAGATAGGCTCCTGTATCGCAGAGTCTTTATTGATCAATTCAAACGCTAAACAAAACCATTAATGACCTCCCTGATCCATGCCTAAGGTACCTGATTTGTTTTTAGAGATCTTCCTGCCAAGTATTGACAAGCACATGTGGTTTCTTTTGATTGAAATGCCTTTGACAGCTTTGCAAGCTCAAAGTGACATTACACAAAGAAGTAATTTCCATTTCTTTAAAGGATCACACTGGACAGATAATTTATTTTTTTTTATCTTCAGAGGTTATTAATGCTATACATTTTATAGGGCTCCATTCCTTGGGCTCAGTAGCACTGTAGAGTATCATTGCTACTGAAAGTAATTAGAAAAGCATTCCAGAAGGTGTTTGCCAAAGGGGGAAAATGGTTAAGGGTCTTTTCCTATCTCAGAGAAAAAGGTGTTATATAGTGTCCTTGTGTAACTATGAAGACCTGACTCATTTACAGAACTCAATGCAAAGAAAATGTGGTAGTTGGTTAACTTGACACGTTGAAGGAAAGGTTGACCTCTGCTTAAGAGTGAGAAGGAACAAAGGAACCCTCATTTCTCCCTAGAATTACCAGAAAGGAGGTTGTACTGAGGTGGGGTCAGTCTCTTCTGCCATATCTCAAGTGAAAGAACAAGAGGGAAGGACCTCAAGTTATAACAGTGGAGGCTCAGGTTCATTATTATAAATGGTTTTTCACTCTAAGAGTGTTTAGCCATTGACATAGGTTTTCCAGGGATGTGGTGGAATCACCATCCCTGGAAGTGTTTAAGGTCATCTAGATGTGGCATTTGGAGATAGGGTTTCGGGGTGATTATGGTGTTTCTGGGCTGATGGTTGGATTAGACGATCTTGAAGGTCTCTTCCTATCTTGATGATTCTGAGTACTGGATATTATGATATTTTAGAAGATACATAAATTACTCTGTTTAAATGTGAAATTAAAATCAGTAGTAAAATTAAATTATTCTTTTTCATTACCACATGGTAAAATCATAAAGCTAATAATATAATGCCCTGCTTGTGACTTGAATATGTATAAAAGATAATGATTTTATTACAAGTCTGATCTCAAGAGGAGTGAGGAGATAAGGCAGTGTAGCTATGAACATTCTCCTGCATCATATGTCTAAAAATATGCAACAAATGAAGTGCTCTCAATGCAGAAGGTAATAAATCTTTCTACAATGTAACTGTGCTTATGTATGTGTACATTAGGCTAAAATTTATGTTCTGTCAATACTCATGAGTGAAGAATACTGTGTAAATTTTTTTTCTTCTATAATTCTTTCTAGTTGGGCACCAGAGATAAAATTCCAGGTATGCTGTATGCTGGTATGAAGCATTCTAAAAGCTCATCTTTCTAATTATATGAATTACAATAGGTACCAGTCAGAAAACTTTCATCTCTTATGTTAGGATTTTACTCTACTCTCACAGTTTGTCAATGCTGTTTCTATATTATAACATTTAATTACTTAACTGCCGATTTCATGAGTTAGTTATAATTTTCAAATTAATTTACCTACTACAGTGTCAAAATTATAATAGACAATCTGTAGAACACCTATTTTTAAAAAGGCTGTATTAAAAAAAAATTAAAGTTAATGGGCTTCTTAAACACATTACCTCTGGAAAATTAGTTAGATATCACTAAGTGGATCTGAGTAACTTCAGCTAAAACCACTGAGAATATGTTCCTTCATACAGTGTGAGGTACTTTTTGGGAGCTGTAAAAATGCCATTACAATTCCGTCAGTGATTTCTTTGTTTCTGAGATATTGCAAAGTGTTGCTATCCTAAAGGTATCTTGAATATACAGACAGAATTGTGATTCTTAAAAATTTTAGTTCAAATTTTCCAATTGATATCCTTCTACGAAATAAGAATCAATCACATCAGAACTGAGCATACCACTATTTTCTCTTTGAAGGTAATTTTTATCTTTGATAAAATTATTAATATTTTGAGAACTAACAAAAAAATTTCAAAACATGCCATAACATTTAAAAATGAAAAATCCAAACCGCTGTTAACACTAGTGACTGTTTTTTATTTCCTTGCCCATCTTACAGATAAAAAAATAGGATTTGATTGACATGCATTTTACATGCATTAAAGCTATGTGCTATGAACTACTGAAATATATAGACTTTTCACTCTCCTGACTAATAAACCCATAGTAATTAATACAGGAACCCTGTGAAGTGGGGATAAACTCAAAGTTACACAGGGACAAACATACTCACTTAAGCCCTGGCAAGGTAATATGTCTTTAATGATCATTAGAAAACACAGTTAATCTTTGCCAAGATATATTTCCTTTACATTTATAAAGAGGAAATTGCATGAAGAAAAACTATCCCAAAGGCATGATTTCCTCATCTGTTATGCCATAGACTACAAAATAAAATGAGGGTGTTGAATTATCTAGCTATATCTTTATTGCTCCTGCTTACATTATCACTATATATCCCCAAATAAACTGAGAAAATAATTCACTGAGCTGTGGTGCTCCAACTGTTTGAGCATAAATGGGTATTGTTTTTTAGTATATTATAAAATGAGAAGACATTTGAAAATACTTCACATTTTTACCACTATATCTCATGAAAATACTAAACAAATTACCAACATTTTTTAAAAAAAGGCAGATATTCAATAGGAAACCAGAAATTATGAGTACAATTGAAAGCCAGTTCTGACCACATTTGAATGAACTCCAACTGATTAGGTTAGCTGACAGGATAACGCGCAGTTTTTAGGCCACTTTTAATATGGAATGAATATTAGTCATGCATACAAAAACTTGTAAGGATGTTGTTTCATGCTTACAGGAACCCAAAGCATGTTGTGGATTAGTCTGCAGTTTCTCAAGCTACAGAAATTTACACAATTATACAAAACTAAATAAACAATGGAATCATTTGGTGAAAAGTAGTATTAACTTGAAAAAGAAACAAAATGGGCAAGGGAGACTAAAATTTTGGATGTAGACTGCAATAGCAACTGTCAGCAGATATATGAAAGCAAAAAGTCTCAGAGGATGTGGGGTACAGTTCTGCACCCCTAAGTGATTTATCTGATGCAAAAAATTGATCAAAGCAGATAAAGTGGACAATCCCATTTGTTTCAGTCTTCATTCTATCTTAAAAAGTTGCATCCATCTAAGAGTAGCTGTTCCTATACCTGAGGCAATTCATAATAACTTTAAAAGTGTATCCATTTTTATAATAAAGAAACCCATACTTAAACCAGATATAGTTAAGACTACCAGTATTCAACTATTTTTCTAGTTAAACATGGCAAGGGAAAAAGAGAATGGAAGAGTAAATGGAATTAATTGTTCCAGGACTGTCTTCTGATAACTTTTAATTCATGTAGAAAAAGAAAAAAAAATTCATATAAAATGTACAGCTAATAGTGTTAGCTCAGTTAGCAAGCAAATATGCTGGGGAATGCTACAGAGCTGAAGACCACAAGAGAGCTCTATTATGTTTCTAGTCTTACCAGGGTTCTGAGATTCAAACAGAAAAACACCCTTCTGATGGAGATATAACAATTTAATCAATGTTTATAGAAGTCCAGGAAAGCTATCACCAAGTACTCCTGAAACTGGCTGTATATAAAAAAGTTTATGTCTCTAACCTTTTGCATGTGTTGATGAACTGGCTTCACTTAGGGTACTGTACCCTCTTACAGAAGTTTATTGTACTCTCCATATGAAGTGAGGAGTGATTTGCAATGAATCAAAATCAACCTGTATAACAGGACATTATATATATTCACTCCTCCCTGGTACCCATCAAAGAAATAAAATTACTGCTGACAGCCATCTTAGTTTGGCACAATAGAATTTATTCTTGGACAGTCCTGGAATTTTTCTGATAACAGGATAAGATAAACAATATTGTGATGAAAATGTTAATGGAGATGTCAACATTATTGCATGTAAGAACACCATCTCTCCTCACTTGGAAAATGCTACTCTTTTTGGTATTGACTGTTGAATACTGTTCGAGTGATGCTTGTCTAACATGAATTAGGGAATTTATAGCAAGAGGGCCCCATTTGATACAGATTTGTCCTGAAAACTTTATGAAAATCTTCTCAATTCATTGTTTCCTCTACAAACTGACTATTATAGCATGGTCAAAAGATAGGCATGTAACATTAAAGAATTCCCCCAAAAAAGCATTGTATTCCACTGTCTCATTCTAAATTTAGTTTTAGTAAATGGATAGAGAAAGTTTGTAGAGGCAGATCTCTTTATCAAGCCACATTCAAAGAAAATCCCTGATTTCTACAAAAGGAAAATGTCACATCTATCTTCAAAGAAGGTCAGGGAGGTAGATCTATGGAATTACAGGCCAATAAATCCCACCTCAGATTCTGGGAATATAATGGAGAAAATCCTCCTTGAAACCACTAGCAGACAGAAAAGATGAAGGTGTTTCAGAACAGCAAAAGGAGGTTTACAAGGACAATCATATCTAACCAACTTAAGTATTTTGAGTGATAAGAAGATTAACTCTGTGGTTAAAGTAAGAGCAGGTGATGAAAACTTGATTTCAGTTACTGTTTCTAAGAGTGTCCTATGGCAACTCTATGGCCAAATTGCGAAGGGAATGCCTGGATTCCAGTATACTGCAAGGTGAAGAAAAAAATTGCTTGTATTTTCATTCTTGGAGAACAGTGGAAATGCTTCAAAATTTAGCTGGCAGTCAGTAA
This sequence comes from Petroica traversi, assembly GCA_025920805.1. NCBI lineage: Eukaryota > Metazoa > Chordata > Aves > Passeriformes > Petroicidae > Petroica > Petroica traversi. The sequence continues at coordinate 17,599,015 of JAHLSL010000017.1, forward strand.
TGGATAATATTTCTCATTGGGTTGATATAGGAGCCAAAGCTGTCAAAAAGCTTAATCAGCAACCTGGATAGTGGAATGGAATATACCTTAGCAACTTTCAACCATTGTCAAAAGACTCTGCCCATTGGACACTCATGAGGCTACATCTGGAGTACTGTGTCCAGTTCTGGGCCACTTGTGGTATAAAAATAAAATCTCAGAGTCCAGCAGAATGATAGATCTGCAGAAATAATAATAGGGTAATATTTACTTTCTGTGTTCAGCTATCCGAAGAGTGAATGGACTGATATTCTTTCTGAAGATGTACAGAGAAAAGACAAAAGGCAGAAATAGGAGTTCTCCTTGGACATTTGAGTTTTTCACAGTGAGAGTGCTTAAGCACTGAAACACATTACAGAGAAGTTATGTCATCTTCATCTTTGGTGACCTCAAAAACTTGACTTGAGCACAGGTTTAGGAAACCTTCAAAGTCTCCTCTGCTTTCAGTGTTGGGGATTCATGTGGATGAAAATAAAGTGTCTCTTCCAAATCAGTCTATTCTATAATTCTATTGTATTCTCTAGGAGAAATATATTTACACAAGACCCAGGTGAGCAGCCTTTGCTGGTACTGCTCTAGTGGGACTTAAAGTTGCTATTCAGCTTGTGTGAAGGAGTAAATACACAAGTTGTCCTTGTGTACAAGGGTGTAGAATACACACAATATGTGTGTATTCTTGTTTTAAGTAAGAGCTTTAATTGTGGTCTTTGTAATGAAACAGACAAGAAAACTGTGAAAGCCTGGTCTCTTTGACATTTTTGACCCCAAATGTATTAAAAGATTTACGGCTTCTATTTTCCAGAAGCTTGAGGTATTTCCAAAGTATCAGGCAATATTTTTGAGGATTTTTATATAGGATTGATATGCATCTTAAGGCAGGCATCTTAGAAATCAGGAACATACAATAATTAATTACTGCATAGATATATATATTACTTAGTATCTAAATACATATTAGAATATGCATTGCTTACCACACATATAAATATTGCTATAAAAATTTAAATTTACTAAGAAACATGTTTCAAGTTTATACATGAGAAACTAATCTTGTACTATGTGCATATAAGAAGGAAAAATGAAGCTTGTTCATTCAACCAGAAAATTATTGCTAACATTTATCTACATAGAAACTAATCTCTCAGGAGTACTGTTCTGTTTTGAGCAAACCAGGTCATGTGCAAGATAAAAACAATATTTACATTGAAAACACTCCTAGTTTGTAACATCTGAGTTTGTAAATTTAACAAGTATGGTCTCAATAATAAACATTAGGCCCATTCATAGAATATCCAATAACCTAAATATATCTGTTAGCAATTAAATCAAAGAAGTTCTTTTGTCCTCTATTTCAAATCATTTCCAGAATTAACCTCTAATGCCTACTAAATACACAGTCCCAAAGTCAAAATTATTTCTTGCTTAAAACAATTTCTTCTCCTATTTTTAAAATTTTTTTAAGTTCTGTTTATTTTCAGTAGCCTCTAACAAGCAACCACTATTCTACTAAGAATTTTGAAGCAAGGTAAAGATTTTGTGGAAGGAAAGCAGTTAATAAAACACAGCATTTCAATCTGTGATGCAGCAAGCAGATACAGAACATCCCAAGGTGGCTTTTACTTAGGCTAAATGGGCTGTGTTGCAAGTGTGCATTGCAAGCAGTCTAGAAATTGCTATAGGTTCTGACACACTGCCTCTCCTTTTTAAGCAGTAATTATTGTCATGTCAAGCATACTTGCCCAGTGTATGCCTGGACTACCTGACTTGGCTTTTGTTTATCAGCTGTACAGTGACTTTGCCGCCAGATGTGAAATTAAGAACACAGACCCCCAATTAAACATAATTAAGTAATCATTTCTTAATGCCAGGCAGGTCACTACAGTCATTTGTATACCCTCCTCTTGTCTGTAGCATAGATACCAAATAAAGATATTCTGTCTGAATCTAGGTTCATTCAAAGTGTTTCTTAGTAAGAAATATGTAAGGATTCTCTAAATATCTCAGAGATTTGTGAAAAAGTATTTAAACTTGTTTCTTTCTCATATATCTTTCACAAGCATAAAATTTTGTTTGCTTCATTCAACGATTTTATTGAAAAAAAATAACCTTGAATAATTTTCATTTTGTGTTTAGAATAGCCTAAATTCACCAAGTTTATCCCTTTTCTCAAGAAACAAGATAGCTTTCTTATGCTGTCTGCTGATTTAGCTTTCCATCCATATTCATGTCTAAAATAAGAGAAACATTTCTCATCAGAAAAAAATGCTTGGTGATCAAAGAAGCAAGTCAGTTACTTTACAACAAGAACTATCTTTTTGTTTATATTGTACTCACTTGCAAATAATTCCTGCTGGGCTCCAGGCTATAGGGTGCTGTAAACTAATAACTACATGCAAAGAGATTTTGCCTGTCATATGTAGCTGCAGGGAAGCACCTTGTTATTCACTACTATACCAAGGGGAAAACATTCTTAAAATTCTATTTCTTAAAAAAGAATGTTGTTTGCTTTTTTACACACACTGTAGTCTTCTAAGTCAGCTAATACTATGCCTTTTCATCAAAAAGAGATATTTTGTGTTGGTTTTGTCCATTCAGATTTTTTGGTAGTATGTATTAAACAATAAAGAAAATCACAAAGCAATCTTATGATTTAAGAAATCATCGTACAACTATATGATTATTATATTAGTAATTTCTCCAGCATAGTTTGAGCATTCTTTCCCTCTTTCCTTCCTGATGTAAATTTTTCAATAATTATGGTCAATTTCTGTGCTATATATACTGATATCCACGTACTCCACTAAGATCGAATTATAAATCAGGCATTTTTTCTGTAATGAAGAAAGTGAGCTATCTTAGAAAAACAAAAAGGATGTTATTTTATCTTTCTAATGCTTACAGAATCCTTCTAAAGTCTCTGTTCAAAAGATAAGTACAACTAAGACATAAATGTCATCACTGTAATGAGCATTATTATTTTACGGTAGCAGTAAGGATAGATTTATTCCAGGCAGAAGTTTTAGCTATAATATGATAATTCAGTAATTAAAAAAAAAAATCAGCCATTCCATTGTTTCAAAATTGAATATCTTCTTATATCAGATGGCAGTCTTACACTATAAAAACCAATCTAATCTTCTTTAAAACAAATAATAAAAAATAAATAAATATTCTTTAATATTAATTTTAATTACATTCTTAAGAATCACTCATAATTGATGTGGAGGCTGAATATCCTGAACAGTAATAGCTGAACAGAATGGTAGCAGTTACTCACGCTTGTGTTTCATCAGAGTTTATTAAGATAGGATTTACACGTACAAAGTATCTCTTTATGTAAAACTACAAGGATAGATTTTAAGGTTAATTTATTGAACACTTGGAGGCTTTTGAGGAATGCTGGGGCCATGAAAATTATTATAATTTGAGTCATATATTTTACCTCTGGAAAAGTGGGTTTCAGTATAGAGTGATATGATATTTTGCACCAAACAATTTTTTTCCATTATTATATTCTTTCAGGATAAAATAATCCAAGCTTTCTATTCCTGCTATGACAATTTGTTGCTCTCCAGATATATTTAGAAATATAATAGCAAGCTCCACCAAGTCAAAGTCTTGACTCTTTCCCTAATAACAATGAAATTTCTCCTGAGTATTCTACTTTGAGTACATTTCACCAATTTACACCGAAAATTTTCTGGTCTATTTTACAGAATTCTCTAGCTTTTTTTAATCAACAAATAAAGTGATTAAACACTACATGATGTAATATAATTCTAAATGTATTTCTTAGAGTGTAGAAAGAAAAGACCATATGGCTTCAGTGAACATTTGAACTACTGAGCTGAATTTCAAATTATTTTTAGCTTCATTCATCACTAATTGTCTCATGAGGTTTGAACAAAAGATTTTAAGAGAGGACACTACAGAAACCATCAAAGTCAATGCCTGTCAACTACTGTTAGGAAAATAAATACTAAGGACAATTGGATAGCTCTGATGTACTGCAACAAGAAGCATAAATTTACAGGCTATATAACAAATTATTTGCCTAAGAGGTTTATGGAGAATATCATGCCTTAATGGAGAAATAAGAAAAAAGGAAAGAGGGAGATTTTGCTGACATTTGGAAACAGGGAGATAGGAGTAGGGAGACAGATATTCACATCCACTTAAACTCTTAAAAAAGCTCTTCAAAGGGTGAAATTATATAGGGTAAATATATAAGGCACTTATTTTTGAAGAAACACAACGACGTTTTGAGGTTAATTTTGAGGTTAATTTACCAAATGCTTTGAGGTCAGTGGCAGATAACTGTAGTTCATTCCACAGAGCCTGGCTCCAATCACTCCCTGTAAATGCTTACCATGGGAACAGTAATAGTAGTCATCTTAACATGGCAAAAGATCCAAGAGGATCTTCTCTGTCCATGAAAATTGGAATGGTAACAAGGAAATTGTAAGTTGGCCCTGTAACCTGCTCTGTCCTCATTAGGTTTAGATCAACTGCCATGTGTAGAGAGTAACCAACACTACACCTGTGGGAAAAAACCCAATCCTTAAGGCCCTAAACAAAAGTCATCTGACAGTAGGATTGTAAAAAAATCAGGGTACCTAAATACAAATCACACACACAGCTATCACCTATATATCTACACATATGTAGATACAAATATACAAATATAGATTATATATGAACAAAACTGCTAGCTGCCAGAAGTGAATTTCAATTGCTACCTGGACAAATGCATTTCCTAAGCTGGTTCAAATTAATAACTCTACAAATGCCCAGTGCACAACTTTAATTCCATTATGATAAAAACAGTATCTATTGTCTCAAAACCCAGACCCCATTCTAGAGCTCCTATACCTCAGTTGAAAATTCATTTTCTGCCATGTGACATGAACATAGTGAGTCATATTCAAACAGGAAAAGTTATTAATATAAACAAATCTAAGCGACAATTATAATTAAAATGTGTTAACTGAAAGAAACAGAAAGAAAACATAAAAGAGTTTTTAAATAGACTCAGAAAAGGGATATGCTTCAAGCAAAGGTAAGTTATCAAAAATTCTATATTCTCTTTTCAAACATAGTCCTTTTGTCCTGAGAACTCTGTACCTCAGTTCTATGAGTAATATGCAAACAGATGAAAATGCAAAGTTCTAGAAATACCAAAACAGTTTTCTTTGGAAAGTGTACTACAACAGAGCTAAATACTACTTTTGTAGAAGCTTAAGTATTGAGTTTTGGCACATATTGCACAATAAATAAGTTTTCTCTATATTTTAAATTATGTATTTGAATTTAAATGCAAAACATCTTCCAAGAAACCATTATTTCTGTTTTCAATTGATCCCTTTTATTTCTACTTTGTAGCACACCACTAATTCAGGCAAGAAAGAATCTGATCTCTTGCTATTTGCTTCTTTGCTCTTGATCTCATGCCTGGAGTGCTAATGAAAAGTGTAAGAAGAAGGCCACGTACTATTGTTAGGTGGCTCACTGGGGTGCTAAGTGTAACTCTGAGAAATAGGAGAATGACTTACTTGTAGGCTGAACTGCCCTCTTGAATTCTGTCAGCTGAATCAGAACTTCCCTCCCTTTTTTCAGTCTGCAGCGCTGCCTGCAAATATGTTAAGAATTTATGGGAGAGACACGTCTGCTACTCATTGAAGATCTGTTTTGTTTTTGTTTAGTTTTTTTCATTTTCGTATGTTTTTTTCCTGTTTTGTTGGTTTTTTTGTTTTTGTTTATTGGGGGAGGGGTTTGTGTTTGTTTTTGGGGGTTTGTGGGGGTTTTTTTTTTTGGTTGCTGGAATTATTTTCCTTTGCCTAATTTTTAAATTTTATGAAAAAATAAACTAACACTGGCCAAAAATAGTGTTCTGCTATCTCAATGGCAGTTAAACAATATTTAATGAAAAGACCATCAAAACAAGAGAGAAAAGTGCACTAGTGTATTTATGTATTTTGTCCATTATCTAGTCTATACTGCATGTAAGAAAGAACATGGTCCTACTTGCTTTCAGATTTCCAAAGTCAGAGAGACACCACAGCCCCTCCCAGTAAGTGGAAGGAACCAATAGGGATAAGCTTACTGCAAAACACAAATATAAAGGTTGGATTTTTTATTATCATGCTGAAGATTTTTTTTTTGTTACTATAAAAAGTATTTCATTATTGTTACTGCTGTTGTTGATTTTCTAGGCTGTAATTTCCTAATGCATATTTCTGGGGAAAGAATAGAGAAAAAGCAGTGCCGTGCATCTGGGAAAATGGCTCCTAAATTTCTCAGATTTGTTATAGGTTATAGCTTCACATCTGGTATGAGTCTGAGCCTGTCACAGAAGTCACTTCTAGCCAGGTGGAGGAGGATTTGACTCTAAGCACACTATATCCTTTTGAACAAACTGATTTTTCCTATAATTCCCTAACGACGTTTTCATGCCCACCACTAAGTTAATTTCATTTTATCTTTTCGTAAGTATACATTTCCTGAAAGTAAATTAGAAGATAAAAATGTGACCTCTTCTACATCTATCATAATGTCTTCACACTGCCATCAGTTAAGAGGTATTGAATCCCCATGAATTGCTTTGTAAATGTTTTAGAGAACTTCATCATACAGGTTGGATATATTTTTTCAATTAATGGCAATGTAAGCCACAAAACAATGACAAAAAGCAAAAATGCACTCAAACTCACACTCTATCACTTTAATGAATGCATATTCATAAACGTCTCTCTCAAAATTAAACATTTGGAAGCAATCTCTCAGAATTATGTGTAAAAATGACAATTGACCAATTCATTACATAGTTTAGTGAGACTATCATTTTCAAAGCTCTTACTTAACTGCTTATTTATACTGAATAGGCTAAGACCTGCACTCTCCATTAACATTCAACAGGAAAGCATGAGAAGTGCTAGGTATCTGTAAACAAAGGATTAAAATGCATGGATGCCTTACATGGTAGACTAAATGGATGCAATTATCACAGGATTATAGAGAAAGACGAGACATTCAAAATCATCACCACTTGCTGATGAAAAGCAAATCAGAGCTGTTTCAGTGGAAAACTGGGATCTGTCCTTCAAAGAGATTTCTAATAAAATCTAGCGTTCGGTTTTAATCCCCTTGGGATGGATGATAAAAAAGGCAAATTAACCCATTTTCCTCAGAAAAAGTAGGGTGTATACTGACTGTATTTTTCACATGAGTAGATATTATTTAAACATTATATATGGGTTTCTTTAGTATATGAGGATGTTTAACAACTATTACTATCAAACTGGCCCATACATAATATAGTTACGCATAAAATACAAAATACTACTGAAAGAACTTGATAAGAAAACCTAATATAAAAATCACTTATGGAACAAAGACAACAGAATACTATCTGCATGGTGGAAGAGTTCCATAAAAAAAAAAAGAAAAGAAGAAAAGAGAGAAAAGATAAGAAAAGAAAGGAAAATAAAAGAAAAAAAAGCAAAGCAAAGCAAAGCAAAGCAAAGCAAAGCAAAGCAAAGAAAAAAAAGAAAAGAAAAGAAAAGAAAAGAAAAGAAAAGAAAAGAAAAGAA
>JAHLSL010000017.1:17606652-17766896 GCA_025920805.1 Petroica traversi
AAGAAAAGAAAAGAAAAGAAAAGAAAAGAAAAGAAAAGAAAAGAAAAAGAAAAAAAAAAGTAGTGTAGGAGTAGTTCCTTCCTGCAGTGGGAAAAGAATAGTAAGGGTATGGGTGTGGGTATGTGTTTGTTCAGTACTTTTCAGAGCAGACTCACTGCATTGTCTGGTAATGTATAGATTCCTTAAAAGAAGTTTTTGCTCTTTACAGATCTCAGAGCACAGGAAGAATATTCTTGCTGGATGGACTTTGTTACTCCAGAAACGAAAAGAGTACAGAGCAAATATCAATTCAGTTGCAAGAAAAAGGAAACACCATCAAGAATATGCTGGAGCATAGGAATTATTGCTGAGGTTCTCTCTGAGTGGCTCAATTATATGCAAATAAGAACTTCAATTAAAATTTCTAAAAATTTGGAAGAGCCAAGGATTGCATATATATCCATTCAGAACATTCTGGTTTCATACTATTGGAATTGTTGACATTGTTTTTTTTTCAATATAATTCAATTACTGAAGTTGTAAAAACCATTAGTAATAACGTTGTTATTATGCCAAACTCATATTGCCTTCATTTTACTAGTAGCTGTGCTCACAATGTCTACAAGTTTTGTTCACAATGCAAAAAATAAAACAAAATTACAGTGCAGTTCATGTAGCCACTCATCCTGAAGAGGTGAACACATTTGGTAATTTGTTCTGACCCAGCTACATTTATTCAACTAGGGTGACCTAATCTCAAGCTACTACAAATGGCAATGATTCTTTGCAGTTTTGAAAAGCAGACAGAAAGTGAAACAGGACATAATCAGTTCTATTATTAAGTCAAGCAACAATCAATATCAGTAATGCATAATCACTATATCTCTTGAGTAAACTGAAAAAAGTCTCTTCAGGTTCATGCTTTTAAGAATCCTGTTCAGTCGTATCTAAACACTCATTCAACTGTGTAATTCCTCTCAGTCTCAGGCAATGCAAGATTTCTCTTTTTTGTTATATTTATCTGATAACATCAGTAAAATCAAGCAGTTCAAGAAATACAACCTATTTCTTTAAAATTTGCCTGCACAGTTATTGTCTAACCACTTGAAACATTACTAGCTTTCCATATTTTGCGATCCAGTAAGAGGAAGCTGGCAAGTATAGAAGTATATGCTTTCAAATACTTGTTTAAAAAATTTTAGTTTGACTTTGCACTGTAAAACTTAGAACATTTTCTTTTCACTTCAAACAAGGAAAAACTATTCAGAATGATAAAATAGAAAGGGCGCTGTATTGTCACAGGCACTTCTCAGAAGATTCAACCTGATTTGTAATTTTAACACAAAAAATTAAATCAGACAGTAAGGAAAAGAGAAACACTGAAGAGATGGATAATATTTCTTTCTTATTCATTTTCATATAAAAAATATCCCTGCTCCTGAAATTGAAAGAAAAAGACCAAAAATCAAGTAGCTGCTCTTCTGATTTGGTTATATAACTTATTGGCACTTTCAGATAAGTTCAACTGCAATAACTCAATCTTCAAGTTATATTCTCCCTGTAGAAATATGCATGTAATTCATTCTGGTTTATCCTTAAAAAAACAAAACAAAACAAAAACCCTCAAACATTCATTAAGCCATAAACAGAGGAAAAAATAATTATGGAGTAACTTCTATTCCTTTATCCATGCTTCTTTGATTAAGGACTGACAGAATGGACCCAAAACTTGCTGTAGCTCATTTGGATATAACAATACAATTAATACATCCGAGTTAAGATTGCTTTATATTATGACTGAATATTCTTTTTCCATGCTAAAAGGCAATTTTTTATACATACATCCTTGATGGCAGAGTGGCTTTAAATTTGAGAATGAAGAAAGAAAAAGTTCATGCAAAAGAACGGTATTGTTTTCTGTAAATAAAAGAGTATTAATACATTAGGTCATTCAGCAAAAATATTTTCACCTGACCACAAACCCTCTTTTCTCGCTGTTCTTTAAAAAAAACCAAAAATCAGTGGTTAAAATATTTTACTGATTTTTGACCTGAAAGAAAAATTGAATTTTAATCAACTGAAAAAAGAAATTAAAAAATAATGCAAAGAAATATATATTCCGATGATTTCTTTTGGTTAATTAGGTCAAAATGCAAGCAGAATTATTGTAAGCATCAAGAAACTAAGCCACATGTTGATTTTATGAAGTATTCTCAAAGGAAAGTGTGTCACTACAATTTAACTAAACATATTTGCTTTTATGTCATGATTTTATATAATATAAGACTGCATGAGACACAGCAAATTCATATCTGGATTGCCCCTAGCATTATTTTAAATTTATATGCACTATCTTTCACTGAATCTACATAATCAAATATAATAATTGGATAAATATAATCTTAATTTACTGAAAAACACTAGTTATCATTATAAAATATATACATTCACATTACATTTTGCGATTAGTTATATGCACAAATTATTTATGTGCATTTTAATACCTTTTTAAAAATGGATATCAAAATTACATGCAATAAATAAAAGTGGAATAATAATTATCTGTGAGGTTTTTAATAATGACAGCACAGTAAACAGGTAGACACACTTTTAAAGATACAAAATTTTTTCAAGCCTCTGATTTTAAATACAAAAGGTGACATTTATTGTTACAGATAAAACTGCTTAAACATCAGCAGTTATTAGACATGCCCGGAAAAAATCCCAATAAATTGAAAATTATCTGTAGGTCTTTAAGAATCAAATTTTTTCATTATTTTTTTCCTCTCACATTGTTTTCTTCAACTGACAAATGTCTTAATCAGTATTTTCATTATTCTTAAAATTTCTTTTTCACAATAATAAAAGACTACCTGTTTACCACTCTGCCTTTCATGATTTATGGCTATTTTAATCAACAACAACTTTCAGTCTCAACACATAATTTAACCCAATTGAACTGCTAGACATAAATTCGTAAATCAGGAATTATTAACAGGGAAGTAGGCAAAAACTTACCTAATTGTGACTTACTACAGTAAAATAAATATTCAGGTGCATATTCTGAACCAACTTAGATGACAGTTGCAGCTTTTGTTTCATAACGGTCATGATGCCAGTAACATTCAGAGAGGCCCAAATTCAAGGCCATATTTTTCACCATTGCTTCAAATACTAACTCAAGAAACTCAGGAGAACATTTTATCCTAAGTGTGTTCGCCTCACTGAAATACCTTTTTCTGCTTAACTGCATTCTGTGTTGTTTGCTGGTTTATATGTTCAAGTGGACCTTAACTGACATCTACAGAAATTGATGGAAATATTTCCCATGATCTTTGGGGATGCTGTAATAGACCTACAGTCCAGAGTAACATTTCCCAAATCTATGCATTGACCTGTGGATTTATCTGATGCACAAAGAATTTTCACAATAGACAGGGTAAACAGGTTAATGAAAGGCACAGAACATGAAATAAAATGACACTACACAGCACCACCTATGAAGTTGATTTTCTAGTTTACTAAAATTTTCACAATAAGTACGACTATAATCATTGTAAATATTAACATGAGAAAATCAGAATGTCTGCCATTTTCCACACTGATGATTTTTTTTCCCTCAACACTACTGCTCTCTGAACTGGGGAAAATTGATAATGAAAATTGCTTCAAAAACATACTCTGTTTCCATCTAGTATTAGTACTAGAATTTCATATGAAGATGCAAAATTTGCAAGCTGAAAAGTACAACAAAATTGAAAATTGCCCACACGTCACTGAGAAAGTTTCTTTAAAACCTCCATCCTTTGCTTCACACATGAAGCACTACCTCAGATGCACTTGTATATCGAATCGTTATAGCTTTATTGCAAAGCACTCATTTTTTATTTTAGCCTAAAAAAAGTTTCAGAGGTTAATTAACATTCTACAAGAATAAAAGAAATTAAATTCTCTTTTCTGTTTTAAATTTGTTACTTTCAATTTGATTTAACAATCTCTCCTTTTCTTTTTTTCCTGAAAAAGGGTAAATAATAAAGTATAATTTATCTTCTCCACATAATTCTCTCTTCTCTGTAATTCCATCATTTCTCCTTCATGTTCCTGTTCTCTAATTGAAAACTTTTACTGTTTTAAAAGGACTTATATAGCATAATTTACCTTTCTTCTTAGCCCAGACTAAGGAATACTTGGATTTTTAATTCTAGTAAACAGCACAGACTTGACCCAAAGTAATCTTTCTGTCATGTGGCAACAAAAAAATAATGCTACTCTGTGTTATGAAGAGGGTTATCCTTAAAAAATGCCATGCCTATGAACAACTAGTGAACACTTTGACATCCTGAAACCATGAAACAATACTCTCATTTTTTAAAAATAAAATTAATCAATTTTTTCCAAATTTTACATTATTTTAATATATGTTAAGAATTTTAATACCACATTGTTTATATTTGTTCCAAGAAATTATCTCCATTATTATCTATTATCTCCATTGTTTTTAAATTATTCCTGAATTAAGAATGACTCATTAAACAACCCTAAAATGATAGTAAAAATAATACAATTCTAAATTTAATATGTAAAATAACGTGACTCCTTCCAAGTAAATTCACTGATCTGCTAGACCGCAGACTGCCAAATCTAATGAAAAGTAATTTTAGTAAGGATTCTCCTTTATATTCCCCAAAATACACCTTCAAGAAGGTTTTAGTAAATCATATAAATGGATAGCCTGATCTGGAACTCAGAAGCTATTGTCAAAGAAAATCAGCAAATCTGATCTGTTGACATTCAAAGAATATTTAAAGTATATGCACAGTGTGCATTAGAAAAATGTTAACAATATCTTAGATCAATTTTTGAAGAAACCCAGATTAATATTTAGCCCATGGTCTAACACATGAGAAAAAAAAGGTTTCAAGCTTCCAGGGTAGAAATCATACAATACATAGGAAATAACAGATTTATTTAAACTTAATGATTGTATATATCTTTACAAATGAATTCTTCATTTTGTCTTGAGACTTCTCATATTTGTGATAGTCTAAAACTATCATGTACTGTCACTGTCATGGACTTCCCTAGGTTACGCAACATTTCTAATCTGAAAGGTTGGGCTGAGTTCTCAGAAACTATTTTACATAAATACCTATGAATAATTTACATAATACTTATCAAGACACATCTTCAAAGATTACATTTTCCTATTTTCCATAAGATTTTCTACCTTAAGAAACCTCAACGTCCTACATAAAAGATAGGAGCTGCATAGGCTTTGCAGTCATTATTCATTTAATTATTTTTAAATACAAACACATATCAACCACTGCCTCTGGAGGATTACCTATAATTGTCAAAATAGAGCATCCTTTAAATAAAACCAGTAACTAGCAACTTTAATTGTGCTATGTGGAATATTTTGGAGTATTTATTTACAATGAGTATTTTTTCACTTATATGTCACTCTGAGATTTAAAATGTTTTGTCATCACAAATAAAGACCTGGAAAACTGTTGTTTTATGGTTTAGTTTAGGAGGTTTTGGTGGCCTTTTTTTTGGTGTGTTTTTCTTTAGCTTTCCACCCTTTCCAAAAAAAGAGCATAAACTTTTTGTTTAATATTTGTACAAAATATTTGTACAAAGCACTCTAAATATTTGTTCATTATTTAGAGTGCTTGATTAATGTCTCATAAAAAATTTACAATCAATAGGAAAACATATATTCTATGAACTTCCATGGTTACATCTGTATCAGGAAGTGAAGAGAAGGACTTAGACTTCAGCAGTGGCATGTGGTCATCCATACAGGTTATTATTTGTTAGGGCATTCCTGTTTACAGTTCTGGTCTATCCTACACTCAGATTGTGGATTAAAGAGACAGGAAATCCTAGTAAGACCTGTGGGTGGGTGTCCTGGGTTGACAAGACAAATTTTAAATTTGATAATAACTGCAACTGAACTGCAAAAGTTTTCTTCAGGGACCCTGCTGAATTACAGCTCCATATCCTGATCATGTATAAATACATGAAGTTATTTTGCGTTTGGATTTTTTTGTTTGTTTTGTTTGTTTGGGGTTTTTCATTATCTAGAAACCTTTCTCTCACCTTCAAATAAAACCCTGAGGTCTGGATATGAGCTACCTATACTATATTCAGTTCAATATTAATGAAGTACTGGCACTTCTTTCATTAACAGCACGGATGGTCAGGAACTCACATCCTCATATGATCACCACCAAGATGCCTCCTTCACTGAGCTGTCAGTTAGTTGGATTTCACCCTTCCAGCTCTCCAATTTGATAAAACTCTGTCAGCATACTAAGTATATCAAGCCTTCACTCAGCCAAGTATTTATTCCAGATTTTTTCTAAGAAACTGTGATTCTAGACGTAGTATTTCAACAATATAGAGTCTAGATTCAAACTGTTTGTGGGCATATTTAGCAACATTCTTTGCTACAGAAACAGACTATGTATAGGCCTTTATCTTTCTTCTTTTCTGAGGAAGGACCATTACATCAACTTTTTTATTACCAAGGACAAATAATGTGACTTCTTTCTGTATTTAGCCCTGCATTGGACTCAAAACATATTGCTTCTAGTACCACATGGTCTACCTGAATCTAATCTGTCATCTTCCCTCTGACCAAACTGCCAAAACAAACATTTGTGAGTTTAAGAACACTGAAGAGATTCAGCTGCTGTAACACCAATGTCTCAGAGATAAAGGCCCTAGGGGCAACCTGTGTGTTTGTGCAAAGGCAGAAAGTGCATACTGTCGTCCCATATATCTGCAGACCTTTCCATCAAGTTTCAATACTTTCAAACATATTCCTTTCCACATAAACTAATCTGAAATGTAACTTTTCCAATTTTCTTCTTTCTTTTTTTTTTGTTCCTTATATCCACTCCTCCAATAAAAAGGCAAACTTGGAAGTGATTTTAATGTTACTGCCATAGGATACCCTGCATAGTTATTCCACCAGTGTCAGCTGAATGTTATCCAGTCTACATGTGAGAATAGCCTCAAAGCAAAAATCAATATCTCTCTTTCAAAATCCTCCTCAAAGTTTTCTTGCTTTATAATGTAAACAGCAAACTGAAATGTGCTCCTGCCTACATAGCTGAAGAATAACTGCTGAACCTAACTTCTTAAGAAACTTAATCATTTTTCACTTCATTTTCTTCATGCCTCATAGAGACGTTGTTCCTATTTAACTATTTAAATTATTTAAATGCTCCTTCTGAACTATGAATTCTTAAAAGCATGTATTTGGTGTTGGGTACGTAACATGACATGACCCTGCTCAGCGATGCTCTGAAAGCTGTCCTGTGTTATAGGAAAGCCCAATCAAGCTTCCCCTATCACCCAGAAACCTTCATTGCTTTCACCTGAGGAGTCATTTAGATTAGTGCATAGAGGCACACCACCATCATTCTTACTGGTGTTGACATTTGCTTTTGTTCAGGTGCAAATGACTATACAGTACAGAAGGCAGGATGATGAGGAAGGTGTTATGAACATTAAAAATCCCCATCGACCTTTAAGCTGAAGTCAGAACAGAGCATCCAGCAGCAGCTGAGCAGAAAGATATGAGGAGCCTCTGGTATGCATGTACCTATTAATTTTATCCAATTGCAGTTACATTTGAAGCAAGGTGAAAATTCCTTTCATTGCTGTAAATGAAGGGCACACTGACCAGATTTTGAGAAGATTAAGAACTGACTCTCCTCTAACATGCCTGGTTATAAGAGGAGAGTAAGAAAGAGAAAGTAAGAGAGAGAAGTGTGTGGAGGATAAATATGACAAATTTGAAGCCTTTTTCAGGTATTTTTGCAACTTGACATTAAATTCGCCACGCTCTGTGAGCACAGCAAAGCAGTGCAATGCAAAAAATTCTGCAGCCTGCTTCAATTTTTCTCCTGGACAGGGCTCATTGGTTACATTATGTCAGCCACAAAACCAGAGAAATTTCTAAGAACTGGAATTCCTTCAAAATGAACTTCTCTGAACCTTCATTACACTATAAGCCTTTTGATTTCTCCCCAAAGTATCTACCATAAAAATTTCTCCAGAACATGAACTAATTTCTGTACTACCTGTTAGCTGAAAATTGTTTGATATCCCTGGTGATGGTGCTCTATACAGAACACTATACCTTTACTTCTACAAACCAAATAAGTTAAAAGCAAATAGACATCCTGTTCTGTGTAGAGCTAAAGCCACTTCTCCTAAGAAAGGACAAGAATATCTGGGAGAATGGAAAGAAATTGTATAACCTTCTTCTGCCTACCACGTTACTATTCACCCCATAAAAAGTTTTCCATGAAGCATTCCTGTGTCACAGAGTTGAAGAAAGAAGAAACCAAAGTGGAAAGACTCAGTTGATTTGGGTGGTTTGCTGTCTTTAGTCTTCTGAAATTATATTACTGAGCTCATCAAGCTGAAGTAACACTGTCTTCATGTTTCTTCCTCACAGCTAGGGGCTATCTGTTGTAAAGTCTTTTGGAAAATCCTAAACAGCAAGGTGCCGCATGACTAACAGCCAAACCAAGGGAAACAAACAGTATAATGAGAGTGATGTTCCAGTACAACCCTATTTAATAAAAATTACTTATATTTAAACTTGTCTCTGATGTGCTGCAAGAATTATCAAAGACAAACTTCTTGATATTTTAAACACCTATTATTTTCTAGTGAAATAATCTATGTCCCTTATCTGATGTGGGATTTTTAACCATGGTGCTTAAAATTTTCAATATCATTGAATAATTTTTCTGTAAGAAGGATACCTTTGCTGCTAAAGACAAAACTTTTGATAATACTATAATAAATTACAAAAAGCAAGCAAACAAACAAACGAAACAACACAACAAAAAGGCATCCACTATTCTTCAGCCTGAAAATTCATGACTGGATTTAGGCAAAAGCAATTTCACCATCATTTTAGTTAACACTGAGTGACTTCCATACATTGAACAGAAATGCTTGTAGGACACACTAAAGATTTCATTTCAGTATCAAAAACAATTATCATACTATTTTTTTCAGACTGATTTCTGATCCAGCCCTGTCAATGCTTAAATGACTAATACTCTCTAATGAGTTAGAGGCAGAAGCCTTGCATAGGAAAGGTGAACTTCTGGAAACAGCTAAATCAGAAAGATATGGAGATAAATAATTCCCATATGTCTGTCTCCCGGAACTTGTAGGGAACAACCTTATTTTTCTCCAGATTGTGAATAACACTTAAAGTCAAGAAATATTAGCTTTGTATTTCCTTACTTCCTTTAAAGATATGCTTCTGATTTGAAGTATAATGTTGAGCCATTATCGAAGTCTAATAATTTTTTCTTCACAAAAGAAATGCTCTATCCTTCAAAGTGGTAAAGTTATGTTAAGATTATTTCGGTTTGGGGTTTTTCTTTTTCTGTTTGCTTTCCCTTCAATTTAACTCTAAAAAATCGACTTCAATTTATTTCTCAGAATATAATGGATAATGATGATTGAAAGAAAATATATTTAGAAAATTTGGGTTTCGCTATATTTGCAAAAGGTAAATTATTTCCAGTTCTGAAGTCAGAAACCTATGCTTATTTTAAAAATCCAAAACCAAAAATTCCCCACCTTGCGTTGTAACAGACATGTTCTACCACTGCAAATAATCGGACAATTGATTATTCAGTTACAAATATCAAAAAGTACTCAAGAATTGTACCAGCATTTTTAACTTTACATAACAGCACAAGGTCTGTTTTAGAGAATAAAGTAATAAAATTCATAAAGTACTTTAGTTACCCAAGTTTTCCTCTCCTTCAAGTAATCCTGAAACCAAATAATCCAACAGAGAACTCTGTTATGCTATCCTGCATAAACTATTTCATTCCACTGAACATCTGTTCCTAGAATTTTCTGCAAAGTTAATAACCATCATATAATCTTGACTTTTTTCCAATGGTTTACCTCTCCCTCTTAATTTCCCTTTAGACGAAATTAAGAAATTCATTGCATATCCGTCCACATATTTAGCAAAAATATAACGATCATTTTAAAATGTCTGGTATATTTAGCATAAAAAGTGTTTTTCAATCTTTTAGCCATTTTGCTCAGTATTATTTTATTTTCCTGGGTCCTCCAGAAGAAGGGTAAAGAGAAATCATGACTACAAAAGCTCAACTTTCCATCCCATCACTATAACCTCTACTTTTTTTTAACGAGGAAACCTTTCACCGTTAGTCAAGTGTTCCAAGCAGGATTCATATATGGAATTACTTCAGTGAATGAAATGTGCCCTGCATCACTTTTCTGTTTTGACTTTGGGGGATAGGGGGGGGGAACCCCAAACAAACTAAAATAACAACAAACCAAACCAAACCAAACCAAACAACTAAACAAACACAAATACCACTCAACAGTTCAGCTGCTGGTTGAATTAATTTTCTAATATATCAGGCACTCTGTAAATTCAGTCATTGGTGCTAATGGAAAAGGAATCACAATAATTTCCACATTTTCAAACTACCACTCACATCCGATTATTAACAAAATCTTTTGAAAACACAGTGTGCCTTCTTGGATTCTTGACTCTATTCCCATTCCAGTAGACCCTTGTTCTTAAGGTAGGGGGACCACATATCTCATGAAAATGAGGTTTCACATGAGAAAGCTGCTGCAATGCATTATGGAGTATTCTCCCCGCAAATACTATTCATATACAAATACTATATACTATAGAGTAAAACACATGAAATAAACCAAATAAAAATTAAATTAACCTGTCTCCTAACTCCAGAAACATAAGAGGCACTAACCTTTCTCAAAAGGATCATTTTAGCTTTAAAAACATTCTGCTTCATGTACAGAGGAATCCTTCTCTTTAGGCACATTTAATGTTCCATGCTATCATCTGCTAAATAAATATACAAAGCACCAAGTCTAAACTTGTGTTTTCTTTTCTTGCCACATATAGAGGAAAAAGCTTTTGACAAAACAAAATTAAGTGATCCAATATAAAAAAAAACCCTGAATGTTCAGCTCTTTTTCTGGAGACTGAACTTATTTTCAAGCAACCTACTTCATAAAAGCAATCCAATATTCTTCTCATATTCTATATGCTGGTAATTAGCAAGGGCTATTAAAAATAGGGATGAGCCTTGCACTGTAAAGAATCTTTCAAAACTAAAAAAAAATGTTCCTCAGACAGTTTTTAACAAGCATGGAGTACGGAATTATTTGCTAATGGATGTTAATACAGTACAGAGAAATTAACAAATCACTTTCCATGGTAGATATGAAACATTGTTTTCTGTGATGCTATAGAACTCTTGACAAAACAGTCTTCAGATATTGACTCACTTATGAAATTGTTTATCCAAGACATTTGAAAACACAAAATTAGGCAGATGTCATATACTTTGTTTTCAGTAAACCCAATCAGATAAAAACAACTACAAGTTTTTTTTTTATGAGAAATATCACTGTTTTAACTGCAGAGATACATTCTAAACCAATTTTCATAGTATGTATGTTTATAAAATTATAGCTTGGCCATTGAGTGTTCAAATATAAAGTCAAAGGAAACTGGGTTTGTAAACTCAATCATGAGTGTGTAAGACAGGATTATGTGTGTCTGAAAAGAAATGACAATACCATGTGGCATAATGCCTTCCACCATCTCTGAGCTTGTTTTAAAGATTAAGGGATGGAAATGTAATTATTAAACTGTCATAGACAGAAATAATGATTTAGATAAAAAGTGAATGGCATTCAGACAGATGTCTAGCAATGAATTCTGTGAAACTCAGTGAATCAAATAGAACTATTCTAGTCAGTCAAAAATCAAAGCAGAAGGCAACCAAATATACCCATTATTTCATCAGCTATTCACCAATGAAAACTTAGAGGATTTTACTAGTGAAGATGGTTTATCCAACTGAATCTTCTCCAAGAGCTTTAGTGAACACTTTTTATGATCCTACTATTCAAGGTACTGTTGAGATTCAAAAGGATATATAGCATCCTGACATGTGTCAGGCAGTGAAATACTCAGGGAAATATGTAAATGAATAACGGAAACAAAGAAGAAATCACAGAATGAAAAGTAGATCAACATGACTTGAAACAACTTTCCATGTATACCCTCAGGTTCTATCAAAGACTGCATTTCAATGTTCCATCAATATGGAGAGGAAATACGTGTTTTAAAATATGTAACACCTGAATGTATGAAGTCATAGAAGTTAAGTCAGAATGGATTCTTCAGTAAGTAAGAATGAAGAGATTGAGTTGCTGGTACTAAGAGACACAAAATTCCTTAAGGATGAACAGAATTCCATTCAGCGCAGTCATTAAAAATACCTAGCTACATGGATAATTAGTAAGGAATTGTAGAGCTTTGCAGTGTCTTTCAGAATAACAGGAAGAAAAATAACACAAAGGATGCAGTTTCTAGGCCACCTTCAATTCTAGCCAGCATTATTAAGACACTTCTATATTCTTCATTAACAAAAAAATAAAACCTGATTAGGGTAGCCTACAAAGGAACAAGACTTAACATAAAACATACTGGTGAAGCAGCTGGGAGAAAAAATTCATATTACAAGGTGTTTTCCTTGGGGCAGAAATCACCAAACCTACTGCTTTCCTAAAATACCTACATCTTGAGAGGCAGAAAAAAAAAATCCATTTCTTGACATAGGAATCCAGAATTTATTGTCTTCAAGGGATTATATTTTTCTTCTTCTACCTGCATATTAAGATTTAACCAATGGAGAGTAATATATTTTCTGTTGGACTCCTAAACTAGTTAGTTATGATTATTTAAGCCAATCTCAGTACAGCCATTTCTGTTATTTTGCTGGCAGAAGTTTCTTCATAGTTTTGACGCATGGCAAGTAGTATCTGGAATTTCAGATTGATCTACCATCAATATAAGAAAGATTTAGAGAAATGCGGATTTTTACCCATAAAATGTAAGGAGGACATATATGTTAAAAAGTTCAAAAGAAAAGAAGCTTTTTCTTGCTGCAATCTCTAACAGTATTATAATAGAGGTTATTTTTTAGATATTGTGCTTGTATGTCAACTAATAAACCTCCTGGAAGTTTTTTCTCTTCCTGAACAGCTGAAGGAGATTGGAAGCTTTCAGAAGTAGTTCAAGCAAACCTTGAGGGGTTAGGATGAGGAATCAATACTGAGTCGTTTATTTATAAACTATAAATTTCTAAAACTAACATTAAATTTCTTCTGGATGAGTCAGAGAGATCAAAACATTCTTCTAAATGCCATAATGCAAAGTGAGAGATTGTTGCTTAACTCATTGCTATACATGTCCTTCTTTAAGCCATATATCGTCATTCTATGAGAAGGAATTATAAATCCTAGGTTTTTTGCATTTTTATATAGGAAAGACAAGGATCATCAGATCTGTGTGCTAGCCAGAAAATTACTTAATTATTTAAATACTGTTACTAATTATACAGATTTATGCTAATAAAAATGGCATACAGCACAGTAAATTATTTAACCAATTTAAAAGCTTTCATCCACATTTTGCGAAAAGTGATACTTAGAAGAATCTGAGCACATTTGAAATGTCATGGGTAAGTCTTGCTCAAAAAATTTCGGGTGACTGCTGTCCAGACAAGATCACTGTAGAATTTTATTGTTATAACATTTACCAGGATAGACAAAGTTATAATTTGCTTATGGGTGCAAAAAATTAAAATATAAGAGATAACTGCTGTATCTTTATATTACCTCATTTATTGAAACTTCATTTGAATATTAGAATTCTCAAATTAAAGCTTCTCAGTTCTAATGTAAAGAAGAAATTTAGTTCAGCAAGTAAGCTTTCTAGAACACTCTCACAAAGAATTTCTTGGTATAGCTACACAAACATAACAATTAATAAAAAAAGCTTAAAAAGTCATCAAAGAAAGAGGAGGATTCTTGTCATGCAATCTGCCTGGTACACTTGACAAAAAATCTCAGTGTTCCAGAGGCTGGCACAGTAATTTAATTTATTTTTTTTTTCACTATAAGGATGATCTATAGCATTAGCAAGGATTTGTTTTTCAACCAGAAAAAACATTATATGAAAAGAAGCAGACTATACAGAAACTTTTGAAAACAACTACCCTAAGGGTCATAAGGTGCAATTTGATTTCAAAGAAATAAAATTTTCTGGTTTTGAAATACTTGTTATGGAACAATTTTGGGAAGTATAAAATTTTTTGGCATGCTTTTAGCCTTGTCCACTTGTATAGCATTTTATAGCAGAGTGACAATATCTCCACTTGCATTACAACAGAGGCAAAATTAATACTTTGCATTACAATTGAGGAAAAACTATCTTGAAATTGTAAGATTATAAGAGAAGCAGATTTCAGGGTTGACATCTTGATTGCCCTATAGATGATGATTCTATTCCTGAAAACACTTCATATCACATGCTGTAGTTCCTAGGGAGACTTCAGAAGCTAAAATTCTCATAGAAAGAATGCATGTAAAAAATAAAGAGCAAATATGCTAAGTTCCAGCTTGGTTAATTATCAACATAGTAATTTAGGAGCCAGAGCCCAATAGTAACTGGGAAAGTAGTTTCCTCTCATTGTCTCATTCATTCTTTTCCAACAAGGTAGTTTTCAAATAGTTTGAAAATCAATCAGACAAGCTTAAGAACAGAAATCGGTTGATCAAAAATATGAAATGAAAATGAAGACTGATGAGATGTAAAAGGATATGCATACACTCCAGAGAGACAACCTGGCTCAGGCATCTGTTACAGTCTGAAGCAGCAGGCTATTCCTGAGCTTCTACATACAGAAAAGATTAAGATAAATGAGTGGAGACTTTAAAAAACTTGTCTTCTTTAATTGTGCTTTATTCCAGCTGCTAGGAGAAAAAATTAATTTGTTGATGAGGCAATGTTCATTGTGCTGCAATCAGTGCTTAGGAAATGGAAAAATAGGTGATAACAATGCTTTGGCAGTTGGAAGCAGCACAGGGGCTTGACTTAGGAGATGTAGAATAGCACAATTCCAAAGGGAGGTTAAGGCAGGAAGTCCTGGCATAAAAAATGTGTTACAAGTAAAGGCAAGTACGCCCTATAAAATGACAACCCATGATCCAATATTAGCAATTAGGGCAGTGAGCACAGTTTAATGTGTATTTGCCCAATATTCATTGATACTTCAGACAGCTCAGTGTAAGAAGCACAAGAGCTCAGTAGTGGACCATTTGATCCAGGACAGATTATCTGCTTCATATCTGATCCACAAAAGTGAAGCACCTTGCTCAGACAGCTGTATCTCTTCCAATTTTGAAAATAGGTCATGTAAGAGTAAACTTCTTTACAGCAGACAGATATGCCCACAGCAAGAAAAGACCCTCCTACAGAGGGAAATCCTTCAGTGTCCAGGGATTTTGGCATAAATTTGGCATAAAGTTACTTGTCAAAAAGATTTGAAGAATTTATTCTCCAGTCTATGTTTTCAGAAAAGATATAAAAAGACATGGATGTTTAAAATTTGGCAAAAGACACTCAAAAATACAATATAATCATCAGAAAATCCAGCTGAAGATTAATTTTGAAAGCAATTTATAAAAGACCTATCGAAATAAAACACATTAAGCATTTTTCAAAGCATAAAACTAGTTTTCTTTATATTGCCTACATAGAAAGGGAAGGATCCTCCAGTTACCAACATATCAGATTTTGCAGGCCAAAAATAGGAAGTGTCTTTTTCAGACTGATGGAAAAGAAGGGAAAATATGTGTCTATGAAGCTGATACACAATTTTGTAAGGCAACAGCATATTGCTTAGAAATAGAACAATGGTTAGCATCAACAGACAGAAATAAAAAGAAATTCCACTAACTGAGATCTTTGATTTTTCGGATCAGAAAATGTTGTGTGATTGACCGAAGTCAAAAAAAGAGCTGGTGTGCTTTACTAAAGTCTCAATTTTCTTTCTAAACACTTCTAAGCTGTGAATTTAACTGGTATTCTAAATCAAAAAACTAGTAAAGGCAGAGGCATAAAGGTAAGGTATTGGAATGCAATAGGATTTCAGATGACACTCCTAGCAGACAGAAAAAGACAGTGCTCTCTAACACCAGAAACAGATCTATTACTATTGCCACAAGAGGCAAAAATACTATGTGAATTTCTCAGCTTACAGAAAAATGAATAGGCTTAGTGTCAAGCAGCTGGGGTTTACATATCAGCCATCAGCCTGTGCAACAAAGCAAGGAACTTTCAGAGTCTAACCACCCTAACTACTGAGATTCAGCAACAGCAAGAAACAAGATTAAGAGGTTTTTGTCTTAGTCTGCTACAACTTCCCACAAAGGACGACAATTAAAGAAAACACTGTGTACAAAACATATAGGATCATCCTACCCACAATGCAAAATATGCATGTTTAAAGTAGAATCATCTCTTAAGGGAGAACTACAAGAGGAAAATTAAATAGAAAAGCCCTCCAGCTAACATATAAATCTTTCTTAGCTTGTCGTCTTGTTGAGTGTGCAAAGATTACAGCTCTTTAAATATGGTTCTCAAATTGGAAGGAAAATCCAACTCTCTTGCAAATAAAGAAAAAGACTGATAGAGATTTATGTTATGTTTCTCTTCCTATGGAAGTATTTTTAGCAATTCATTCTTAGAGATTCTTGCATCTTTTACTAATTTCTTTATAATTCCTTAAACACCACCATACCACTAATTAATGAGTGAGATCCAAGTGGTACAACAGAACGGTACTTTCCATTTTCAATGTACCAAGTTCTTACATGCCAACATTGTTTGGAAGACGTGGTGAAACAATAACATCACAAAACACTTGGCACAAAAATAGGAGGTTTCAATTTTAAAATAAATATTCTATACTGAACACTCTGATTAGCTGTAATTACAAAACATTACATCATAAAAGACATATTAAATACTGCTCCAAACAAAGGCACACCTTATTATGACACACATAGTAATTATTATGAAACACTGGTAGTTAAACATCCATTATGGAAGGATTGTTATGGAATAGAAATCTTCTTAATAAGAAACTCCAGGTAGAACCTATTAAACTAGTGGCATGAGGTCCAGGAGTTTCATAGCACCAAGAACTGGATAATACATTATCAGCTGAGCAATACCTAACATATACTCTGTACTGAAAATACATAGCACTATGCTGCCAAGTCCTCTTCACTACCATACTTTAAAGTATCTCTCTTTATATGACACATAAAATTTTTGAATTGTATTTGCAAATAGGTCTTTAACTTTTGAAAAATGTTCTTCTTTCTCTCTGCTTAGTATTCAGCAGGAAATTAAATTTCTAATTTAGACCGGTTTTCTTTTATGAGCAATAGTGTTAGAAAATGCTATCACGTACTATTAAGTCATTCTGCATTATTAATAAAATCTGTAGATTGTCTTACATAACCCTACATCTTGTATCTCTAAGTGTGTTATCAATACTTGATTGTACCAGTTAAGAAATATTGAAAATCTCTAGATAGGAAAGCTGGTATAAATTTATGTGTAAAAAAGATATTTCATACAACTCTAGAAAAACAAAACTTCTCTGCTCACTATAAAACATATATTCTGTATTGTTTTACAATGAAGATAATTACATAAGGAATTTATGGTGCTGGTCACAAAAACAGACAAGTGCAAAAAATGTCAACATTATTGGTCTATTATCTGATGCTTCAATATAAAAATAAATATTCCTTCTTGTTCTGCTAGTGAACTCAAGTGGCCAAATAGCTTAATTAAAAAAAAATAAAAAAATAAAAGCTTCAAGAAAATCTATCTTTCCTAAAAACATGTCAAGGCACATTTTCAAAGCATGAGAAGGAGCTCAGCCATACAAATCCTACTAGCATTAGGGGGAGCTACCTGTCAAAAGCACTATGCATCATGCTGAATATGTCCTTCAGCGATAACAGTAGGGTTAAAACTTTTGGACATATGCATAAATATTTTACATGAGGCATTTCACAAGATAACAGTTGTGATTTATGCTCACTGTGCTTTCAGAGGTATCTGAATGACAGGAACACCTCAAAAACAATTGTACTCTCTGCTTACATAGTCCACTGAAATACAGAGGTCTTTCAAGAAACTTTCAACATAAGACTGATTCTTTAAAGCAGACTTTTCAAAAAAGTACTCAGTATAGTCTTTCATTACAAAATATGTTTCAGTGCTATCTATATTATTGAAATAATGTAGGTCATCTACAGGTGCTAAATTAATTTTAAACTGGTTTCTAAAAATATATTGTTTCTCCCTAATATAGGAATGATACAACTTCTCCAAAATGAAACAGAGAGTATCAAAGACAGATGGAGAATCCTGATACTAAAAGAAATATATGAAAAGTCTACTGTGAACCACAGAATGAAATCATTGAAATCTCAGGACTGAAGTGAGATTTCATTATCAATTCAAATAAAAGGACCCCATCTTATTAAAGAGATAAAAGCCAATATAATTTATATATATTTGATTTAAAAAAAAATAGCAAGTGACTGCGTGGGCAAAAGAGATTACATACACTGTTCTGATTTTTTTCTTTTGTTGTCATGACAAAAGCCAAAGTTACATATAAGTCTATATTTATGTGAGCATCTGAACTGAGCCCTAATGTGTTAAGAAGGAAAAGGTAAACGTATTGATATTTTTTGACAAAAGATATTTTTCTACTCATTTAGTTTGAGAAAAACAGATGAATAAATGAGCCCTATATATCTAAACAATTTATAATTTAACAATTGATGTATTAAGTTCCTTAATTCCAAAACCTCAACTAAGCTCCCAAAAACATTCCACTCAGATTTTAAATTCTGTAAAGTACCTCAGGGATTTCACCTAGCACAAAATTAAAAAATAAATATTGTTACCCTATTTCAAAGATAGTAATCTACGCAAACTGTTTTGCAAGTGGCAGAGGCCCACTTTGGACATCTAGAATTAGCATGGGCAGCTAAGTACCCAATTTGAAATCGAGCACCGCAGCACAAAAACAAATCAGGGGAACAAAATAAAAGATGTACACACTGGGTTTCTAAATGTAGACTTACTGGGGAAAGATATTTTGAAAACTTTCTAGTGTCTCTATATTTGTAAATAAAAGAAATCTAGCTAGCATACTCAAGGCTTAGGGGAAAATTCCACTAACAAACTGGAAACTTAGTATGGCAGTGGAGAATATTAATAGTGAGAACCCTCATCATTATTCTTCTGTAAATCACGAAGTTTAAATATAAGAGTATGAAAGTAAGAAAATTTTTGTGACTTTTGACAATTATTAGTAAGAAAAAAAGGGTAACAATTGCCAAAAAAATCACAAAAGTTGACATGTTACCTGGCTATGACAAAGAGCACACAACTGACACCCAAGTAAGCCAGCAGAATATACATCCAGATATCAGGGGAGAGAGGATTCAGGAAGGAGAAGACGCCCGGGTTTGTACCATTGGGCTTGCGGTACAAAATACTTATTCCAAGAGTCATAAAGGGCTTGGAAAAGTCGATGACCTTCTCACGGACATAGGTAATTGCCAATGGTGCAACTGCAAGGTCAGCTTTCTGTTAACAGAAATACAAAAAGAGAAAAAGGCCATAAGTCATAAGAAACAGGCTGAAGAAGACAATCAGATTATGTAAAACACAAACTTTATATGGAGGAGGCTTGTTCTTGTGCTAGTTTGCCTGAAATTTAAAACTCTCTTCCCCCTATAAGTAAGGTAACAGTTTTATTCTACTTCCTCTTTGCTAAAATGACATGGCATTTAGAACAAACTAAAAGCACTAGTACAGGGATACAAGTGAAGAAAATATTGCATCTTGCAGAAAACATGAACACCCATTATCACATACTTTAAAACTTTATTAAATGTGCATTTCGGCACATGTATTCTCTTTGTCACTCCTTCTCTGTGCTCTTTAGAAGCAAATATGCTTGGGAAGAAGATGTGAATATACTAGTTAGTACAAGTGCAGGGAAAGGGCCAGGAGGCAGCTCTTCATATTTTAGCATAAAACAATTGGTACAAAATGAAGAGCAGTTTAAAAGTGAAAATGCTACATCTGCAAGGTTGCAGAGGATGTTCTAACTGAATACAACTGTCCTTACTCATTTGTAGGGATCACTACAAAATTTGCAGATCGTTATTAATCAATTGGAGTAGTTAAACAAAAATCATCAACTGAATGCATTTTGCAAATTAACATTTCAGAGATTAGTAAGTGGTCTATGTTATTCTGTTAATCAAAACTTAATGAAAATTGGAGTGACAAAAAATCTACAGAGTTTACTTAATCACTGTCAACAGTTTTTGAAACACTCCTGTGCATGTATGAATGTGTGTGTGTGTATGTGCACATAAGAGGAAAGTTCAGAGCAACAAAGCTTATAGTGCAAGACCTGAAAAGCCATAAACTAAGTATTCCTTATAAACGATATGTAAATATAGGTATCTAATGATAGAAATGTTATAGCTACCTTGGAATACTGTTACCCAAGTAATATATCCAAGTAACATAGCTGCAAATGACACAATTTTCAGCATGCCTGTTTTAAGACACAGAGATTTGATGCCAAATAAAATAAATCCATACATTTATGTATGTTTTTCTCATTTGGTACTGTGTATACTATGTAGCACTCAAAATTCTATGCAATGTAGCATTTCAATATTCCCTTTAATTTTTATTTTCTCACCTTACACAAAGTTCTTCTATGGTCTATTCTTGTTATGAGCATTTATATAATCAGATATACTGTAGCCAGTTACACTATGAAACTCTGTTGGCACTGTTCATTTAATTTGGTAAGGGTTTATTGGTCAAAAAATTACATGCACTTCATTTCCATTGGTATTAAGAACTTTTAGATATTAATCAAAACAGCAAGGCTTAATTCCACAGTGGATGATTTTTTTATGGATTTCATATTATTGATGATATTCCAGCTGATGCAGAAAGAAAGTAAGAAACTAAAACTAATTTGAATTAAAAGTTATAGGTCAACATGTAGAAGTTTGCAAAACATAACCCAATCTATTGGTTTGTGAGACAAGTAGAACACTTTAATCCAAGAGTCTGAAGGCAACTGACTACAAACTATCAGAAGAGGCAGTTTCCCAAAGACAGAGAAATTAGATCTTTTGCAAGGCTATTGGTAGATGTGAATTTTGGTCCTATATATTAACAGAACCTTATTGAATAAATAATTTATTTTAATAAATACTATAGAAAATCCAACTCTTGGTCGTTAGATGAAAATGAAACCATGTGCAAACAAATATACGTTGCAAATATCTCTAGGAGCTAAGGTGGAGATGAAATCAGAAAAATAACTTAAAAAATTCATATGTCTCATATGACAGAATAGAACAGATATCCCAACCTGACAAGGCAGATATAAAATTTATGCATATAACCTGACATCTCAAGAGTCTCTTCAGAGCTGAGTAACTCTGTTTCAACATTCTTGAACTAGAATATCACTGTAAGAAGAAATATTAATCATCTAACAAAAAGAAAATCCGGACCCTTTAATAACAGAGGAAATGACTAACTTAAAAATGTAATGCTGCCACATGCGACAATTTTTGCTAATATAATTTATTTCAATTCTTCTGGCAATTCTTTCTTTCTGAAAATAGCACTATTTGAAAGTATGAGAAAACAGGGGTCAGGTTTCCAGAAGTGCAGTACCAATGTCTTCTATGCTCAGCTATAACGAAGAAATGCAAGTAGGAGAATCCTCATTAGTTTACTTCTAAGGATGAATAGGGGAGGAATGGTGTAAAATTAGTATTTTATCTGTCAACATTTAACAATATTAACAAATTAGTATATCCTAAAATGGCTTTTTGATAAGTTCCACTACAAAGAATATTTGTCTCACTTGGCAGTGATCAGTGACTCCATTTTTCAGAATGAATGTATGCATGCTTCTATTCTTTAAAGGAATAAAAAGATTTATCTATCTGGAAACACAATCCATAATAGCACTTATTCTTTCTTGAGATGAAAGAATTTTTTATGACAGCATCCAAGGATTGGTAAGGTAAGTAAGCTAGTTGCTACAAAGAAAAATTCTGCACCAAATAAAGGTTACAGCAGTGATTAGAAACAGTCTGACAAGGGCATTCCAACATAAGCCACAGACCTGAGAAAAATGGAAGATTTGTACAGCCTACTGTACTTTGTGCTAGATGACTGCACTGCAGATAATAACGTGTGGTTGTGCATCCTCTTCCTTCCTGCCCCACATCTCCCCTCAGGAGCGCCTGACACACCTGAACCAAAACAGCTGAGTAGTGAAGCACCCCCTTGATCATTACATTAAGGCAGGAAAGCATCCCTTGAAAGCACCAGAAGCTCAACCATGATTCAGGTAGGAACAATCCTGACCATAACACCTACCTGACCACGGCGGGGACAAAGGATAAAAACTTATTTTCTCTTCACACATGTATAAAGCTTCCCTGTCTTGCTACCATGTGTAGTTGAAGGATGTTCATTCACCAATAAACAACTCAATGTATCCCTGATTTATTTCCACTACAGAAGTGCCCAAGGCAGGCTGAAGTCTTCTTCCTTTGGTTTTTCGTTTACATTTTACTTTCAAGGAGCTTGTTCCCTGACTATTTTACATAAAGTAGTATTCAAAGAAAAAAAAGGGGGGGGACATTTTTCATTTGTATAGGGCTGAAATTTGGTACATAACCTCTAAGAAGAAAGATTTTAAAATTATACTGAATTCAATCGATGCTTGCAGCTGAATGTAACTTCAGCAAGAAATCTACACTTTAATGTTGAAGCATATGGCCATAGCATGCATAGAAAGTTGGTATTTGCAGAAACTGGTGTTTTTTCTGTGAAAATTAACTCTATAAAACTCAGAGAAACAATCATAATAATTCTGGAGGAAATAGAATTTTGAAAGGATTTCATAGCTTCTACTAATAAGCTATTATTAGTATTATTAGCTTATTTCTAGTCGACTAATAAGCTATTTCATTTCTTCTACCGGGAAAAGGAAAAACAAATACTGATTGAATTTTCCTTTGTTGATAATTTTCTGTAAAGGTTTTATCTCAACTATTTTGTTAAAAAGAATGAAGAATTTAAATGCAATCTAGATGCAGAAACAATAAAATGGCTAATAGTTATTTTTAATTAGACTCTACAACTACCAATATTCTACCATCATAACTGAGTTTTTAGCCAATAAGTGGAGTCTTCTGGTAAGAATTTTTCTCCTAACATTTTGCATTGATTTAGCAACCATTAATGTTTATACTAAAAATGCAAAGGGAACCATACACTATCGATTCTCAGTTGTTTATTCATTCAATCAGTACAATCATATTGTAATTGTATAATATACACAAAACTACACATACACTGAAAACCCATTTAAGTAATTTTACTTCTCTACAGGCAGCAATGCTCTTATTGCCTGCAATTATTCTTGAAAATAAAGCAACCTGCTTCTTTTTTTTTTTAAATAAAATCTTCATAAAGCTTTTGTTTAATGCACTGTGTTTCTTCAACCTAAGCCCTCAAGTCGGTATTTAAACTTCTTCAGCCACCCCAAATTTTTCAGACTGCTAACCTGAGCTGAATTTAAGTTACATTCCCTTTGGAGAAAATGCATCCTCAAGATAAAAGAGGAAGGCTAAAGCACAGCTTCAATTCTTTAAAACTGTGTAACACACTCTTAATGCACTAAGACCCTATGCATTATTCCTGTTCACAGAAGTGCATTTCCCTGCCACTGATTTGAAAAGATAAGAACTGTAATTTGCTTTGAAGTTTACAGTCTATCCTAAACTGCCTTATTCATGCCGCTACATTATACAAGGTTTTATACCCCACAAGAATTTTTCGGTCTTGTCACAAGATCCTAATTTCCTTTGAAACCACTAGGACCTTATTAGGGCTTTATTGCTATTTTTATTTTAACTAGCCACTTACATTACTTTGACAGAAATTGTTTCTCTGCCACCTTTCACAGGATCATAGTACAATTCAAGAGGGGAGAGATCAGGAGGTCTCTAGTGCCATTTTCTGTTCAAATCATCTACATCATGAGACAAGTTTGCTCTGACTTTATGCAGTGTTGAACACTTCCAAGGAAAGTGACTACATGATATTTCTGGAAAAGCTGGTCCACTGCTTGTCCACCACATAATGAAAAAGTTTCTATAGAGAAGCAGAGGAGCAGGCTGCTTAGAGAGGTTATGCAATTTCCACACTTGGAGTTTTTCAGTTTATGCTTGTTGCCTTTGGTCTTCCTGCCAGACTCCTTTGTGAAAAGCCCATTTGAAGCTTCTTGATAACCTCCTCACAAGTCCTGGAAAGCTGCAACTAGAAATTATAACCTTTGCCAAAGTGAGTAACATACCATAAAGTTAAATAAATAAATAAATAAATAAATTTTTAAAGATCCAGATTTGATCGCTGAATTTAGATATCATAACTTCTTATTTGTGGGATCCTGACTGGTATAATTTAAACTTAATTTCTAACAATATCCCATATAGATGGAACAGTAGCAGTTGCTACTTCATTAACATAATAAAGTATTTTAACATAAGAAAGAGACATATGATGACAGTTTCAATACATACTGGCTCACCTAACACCTATGTTTGTAACTGCTTCTCAGTATTTGTTCAGCAAAAAAAGTCACTGGAAGATAGGTGGTTTACTCAGATTCATTTCACTGACAGTAATATTACACAGTATTTTCATTTCTTTAGACCTTCTTGTGTCAACAGGACTAATTCTTTTCTTGACAAAGTCTTGAATAGCAGTAGTAACTAATGTTTTTTTCATCTACCCTCCCTTTAGAGAGGATCCTGATCTAGAAATCAAAAAGATAATTTACCTAGAGATAGATTTTTTTTTTTAAGGCAAAAAGTTTTGCAGAGGAAATTTACATTCTGTCTATTACCATAAAAATTACTTTCTATATAAATTCAACTAGACAAAAATGGAATGTATGGAATGCATGGAATCCTTCCTACAGTGGCTTTTAAATAGGATAAAGCATATCTTTGGAACATAGTCTAGAACAGACTTTTGGTATTGTTTTCTGTTTGTTCCTTTCTTATTATGAGAATGTTTACTCAAGGAAAAAATTATAGTACTAAGCCCGCAGAAAATCTCTAATTACTTAATTTAGATTATTTCTTCTTATTCAGGGCTATTCTAGTCAATTCTCATTTGCCTATGCCAGTGTGGATAAGATTTAATAGCTGAATACACGCAACATGAGTACCCATTAAAAATATAGACGTAGTTTCTGTCCGTTGATTTATAATACACTTTCACAAAAGTATTTTGCACCAACTTCAGTCTAATCAACAGGTACACAAACTGTATGTGAATGGACCAGAGGTAGTAGACCATGAAACTATACATAGCAGGAAGATGGGTGACTCTTCATTTCAACAGTAAAAATACCTCAGACATAACTCTTACCACTTCATTTTAGGAATTTTGTACAAAAGTTTTGTCTAATTGTTAAAAGAGCAGGATTCACATACCCCCAGAAAGAGGAAACTGTCAAAGATATTTACAAGACTGTGTAGATATTGAGACTCAGAATTCAGGAAAGGGAAACTCTCCCATTAAGAAAAAAAAAAAATAATAAGAGTAGATGCATTTAAATGTTTCAGTTCTTCTTTGATGTTTTCCACTCTCTTTCTAACATGCATTTATCTACTAGAGCCACCTTTTTATTTTAGGAATATTCAAACACATGAGCAGGCTGCCCAAAGAAGTTATGAAGTCTCCATCCTAGGGAAAGTCAGAAGTTGGTAGAACATGGCTCTTGGCAACCTGCTGTAGCTGACCATGCTTTGATCAGGGGTTCGGATCGGGTGATATCTAGGGTCAGTTTTTGATCTAAACAGTTCTTTAACTCTTTAATGTAAGTAATTTCTCCTTACAATTCTCTAAACTCATCTCTGAAACAAAATTGCAGTTTTACTTCTATTCTGTCTGCGGACGAAGTTTTCAACTAGTGTAACTAAGTTTAGCATATAGTCTCATAGTTTCCCAACAATATTACAATATTCCCATGTTAAGATACAAGAAACAGATAAAAATGGATATAGAAAGATATGGAAAATATTATAAATTAATCTTTTCCAATAATGGATTATTTTATAAATTTCTAAAGCAGAGGAAGAAGTAAAAAATCTTCCTTCAAACTTAATATTTTTTGGTTTTTTTTAATTTGACTTCATAACCTTAAAAGGAAACTTTCAATCTTTTGTGTTACATCACATGATTTTTATAAATAAAAACTTTCTCAGTATGTCATTTGTTTATCCAATATCTTGAGTTTAAATACTCTAACAGCTATGTATAGTTTCACAGTTTCTTCTGGCACTTTATGGTTACCCTGCCCCACAGGTTCATATAAAAAGATACATACATTCTCAAGCACCTACACGCAATCATTGACAGGCTTAGGTATGAGTGCATATATATGTGTTCCACACATACTTTCTCAGGAAGAAAGGGTACTTATCTTTGGAAGTTACCATACATTACTGGCCCTCATATTTGGGCCCTCAGGTGTCAGAAAATAGCAAAATAAAATTTGACTTCATAGATCAATTTCAAAAAATTTTCTTCCTAAGACACACACAATCAGTTTCATTTCATATATTCTGTCTTTTATATAAACTCTGACTATTTGACATTTCTATAATTTTCTTAATCAACTGAGTTATTTTCAATTCACCAAGAAGAACAGATCAGAAGTGATACCTTCCAATTCCCCAAACAGTATGGATAATGTGTTTTGGTCATCATTCCCAGAGCCATATCTCCCACCAGCACATCCAGAAACTCTTTTACCAAAATGGTGTTTCCATGAAAATTGACGTACTCATGGTTTCCTAATCCCTATCTTCCACAATACGTTCACTTTGAGATATGTTGAAATTCTTTGGCGATGAGTAAAAGACAAATTGCAGCACTATTAATAATCCCTAATAAAAGGGATAAGCCCCAATGGAAATTAACTCTGCTATTAGAGAATTCTATTTTTCTCATGTATTTCACTTCAGCAGACATACACATAGTAACAAAAATCCTAGTGTTATTTTCTACCATTCTTTACTATCATAGCAACAAAAGTAAAAGATCAGATAAAGGTATGAGGATATGAAAAATGTAATATTTTTCTGAATACAGCCCTGATCCTGGATCAAATCAGTTCCTAATCATCACTGTAAGCATAGCTGATGCTCCAGCTAAAGCATTATTGTTTGGAGTCTCATTTGAAAAACTTCATGTCACTGCCTTGATGGGCTTGATTGAGTCACTTTGCTGGCAGCACAGTGAAAATTAATTACAATTATTCACTGTACAATATTTCTCTGTAATGAAAACTAATCATTTTATAAACCCAAGTGCATTAGCCAGGGATGTCCATAATACCCTAAAAGTAAAAGAAAAATACATGGGTATATCATAGCTAAACAAACAAGAAAGCAATATTCACATACTCTTAGTGTCAAGAAATTTCAAATAAACGACTCCTGGAGTACAGATCTCGAGAAAAAAATCCGCACATTTCAGAGCACTTAAAAGACCCTACTGTTAGAAGTCCCCTGGTACTTTTGACATCAAATAACTGAGAATGTAGTTAAATTTTCATCCAGTTTCTTTGGAAACACAGGACATGATTAGCTCAAAAAATCATTAATTAACATTTACAAATTATATACATTATTAGTCTCTAAGCCTTATAGTAATATTAGAAATTTTGCTGGTACTTAATTTATTAAATGCAGACTGTCTGGAAGTTCCTTGTTCTTTGCAAACAAATTGTTCATTTAAAACTGATGCTATATTGGAATCTTTTTCTGTCCTGTACTTGAAATCTGTAACAATCTAATAGGGAATTCATATATGCACATATCCATTCCTTACTGAATTAATACATAGTTTTGCAAACTTGGCCTAAACTTCTGGATTAGAATTTCTTTGTCATATCAGATTACTGACTATTTTTTTTTCCAGTTCCCTGGAAATTTTCATGGATTTATGAATCTCTACCTGGAGTTTACTTTCTGCATAACTTTTGCTGAGTTAGGATCTGTTTGCACATTTTCCATGGAATATCATACATAACCTTTATTAGAGAGCAATAAAGAAACAATGAAAATTGTCTTCTTGTGAGCATAGAGATGAATGTTTAGCTGTTGGTTTGAAATTAAATTCTATTGTCATGTAGAAGACCATCTCTTTGATCTTTTACTTAAAAAAAAACCCAAACAGAATAGGAACAGAATGTGCATAGAATGGCATATTTGAGTGAATTGCATTTATAAATCCAGACATGAAAAATATTTGAAGAGAGGTTCTGTGAGCCTATCAATATATAGACATTGCTTTAAGTAAAAAACAGGATCTTAAGCAAAAGAAGAAATATGGTTAGTTGCTTGTCAGGGACACAGTGATGCTTATTCATCTTGGGACAAATTATTTTGGAAATAAAAGGTCAGAGCACTTGAAATTGTGGATTAATGAATTAGCAATTAGACTGGAAAGCACAAAAAGGACCAGCGATATTTTCTGGCATATTGCAAATTATCATAAGAAATTATCCCATGACCCCAGGACACGTTTCACACAGAAATCAAATGCTATTTTAATGAGGAAAGAAAACACGCAAACAATAAAAGCTGGAAACCAATATAAATATTCAAAACAGTAAAAACATACATGAAAGATATGTTATGGGCACTTAACACTTAAAGAATCATGGATGTTATATCATGACACAAAATAATGGGAAGGAGTTGGAATACTATTTTTAAATATTACATAATGCAAATTAGTAGCTTTATTTAAAGAGATGGTTGTGCTGGACTTCCAACATAGCTTAATAAATGTAACCAATAATGATTACTGGAAATTCAGAGAAAAGAGCTTTAACATAGCATAGTAATGCTTAAACTGCAAGGTAAATAAATTAATACCAAGGGTAAAAATGCACTCAAAAGAGATAGCATTCAAATTGATAAACAGGAAAATGGGGAAAGAGATCGATTATAAACAAAACATTAAAAAGCTGAAAACACAAACTGATAAGGAAAATAAAGCTGAAATACAACAGCAGTATTTATTTTATGTTATTTTATTTCATTTTATTTTACAGTGAGTACAGGAAAAAGTGAATTGTGT
The DNA here is from genome assembly GCA_025920805.1 of Petroica traversi. Classification (NCBI taxonomy): domain Eukaryota; kingdom Metazoa; phylum Chordata; class Aves; order Passeriformes; family Petroicidae; genus Petroica; species Petroica traversi. The sequence continues at coordinate 17,635,883 of JAHLSL010000017.1, forward strand.
CTTATTTTTTTTAGGAGAGTAAGTAAAAATAAAATAAAATGCCAAGATACTAGAAAAACGGTATTAAAAATCCTGATAGTGGAAATCAGTAGTTGTTCAGCTTACCATCTAACTATATTCACCAGAGCTGCTGGTTCAAGCAACTATAGCTGAACTGAAAACTTCACGAAACACTATGTTGTTTATGGCATATTACCTCTCAAAACATCACTTTCCCAAAGTATCAGAGACAAAATGTATTAGATGTAGAAAACTTTTTGCATGAGTGAAATTTTCATCATGTGACTCAAGAGATGCAGCTGCAGATTCTAGTTCCACTAATAAAATGAGGAAACCATGAAGCAGACAGGGCACTGATAGTCCACAGATTTTATTGTTGTGCCCATTTAATGATGATGAAAAGAGAAACATTGCCCTTCCTTCCTTCCGCCACTTCCTTCCTTCCTCCACTTCCTTCCTTCCTTCCGCCACTTCCTTCCTTCCGCCACTTTCTTCCTTCCGCCACTTCCTTCCGCCACTTTCTTCCTTCCGCCACTTCCTTCCGCCACTTCCTTCCGCCACTTCCTTCCTTCCTTCCGCCACTTCCTCCACTTCCTTCCTTCCTTCCGCCACTTCCTTCCTTCCACCACTTCCTTACTTCCGCCACTTCCTTCCTTCCGCCACTTCCTTCCTTCCTTCCACCACTTCCTTCCTTCCGCCACTTCCTTCCTTCCTTCCGCCACTTCCTTCCTTCCGCCACTTCCTTCCGCCACTTCCTTCCGCCACTTCCTTCCGCCACTTCCTTCCGCCACTTCTTTCCTTCCTTCCTTCCTTCCTTCCGCCACTTCCTTCCGCCACTTCCTTCCGCCACTTCCTTCCGCCACTTCCTTCCGCCACTTCCTTCCGCCACTTCCTTCCTTCCTTCCTTCCTTCCTTCCTTCCTTCCTTCCTTCCTTCCCTCCCTCCCTCCCTCCCTCCCTCCCTCCCTTCCTTCCAAAATTCCTTCCTTCCAAAATTCCTTCCTTCCAAAATTCCTTCCTTCCAAAATTCCTTCCAAATTTCCTTCCTTCCGAAATTCCTTCCGAAATTCCTTCCAAAATTCCTTCCAAAATTCCTTCCTTCTGAAATTCCTTCCTTTTCTTTAATCCTCTGTTACCATCAAGTCTTCTGAGATTTTCACTACAAAAGAGCCATGGCTAAACTATCCTTCACTCTAGTGAAAATCTCAATTGTCAGTGCTTTTGCATGGAAATTACCGGAAGGAATAGGGAAGAGATGTTCCGTAGCCTTTCCTTATGAGTCTCTATATGTTAAGGTTTCTTTAAGTATGAAGGAAAGAGGTCAAGTTCAAACAATGATGAAATAGCATTTGAAATGGAAGGGAAAAAAAAGAAAAATGGGGAAGAAAGTAAAATTCCTTCACTGGCTCAAAAAGAAAGGAACCAATAATCTACATAGTCAGTTATCAGAAGTTTTTTTTTTCACTTCTACACAATAATATAAAGGGTTTGTGTATAGGTGTTCAAGGTCATAAGACCCTCAATTTTAAATAAGAGAAAGAAACTATTTCCTCCATTATTCGAGGAAAAATCACTAAAAATATTTAAACTGATTATATAACCATCTCTTCTGCAATTTAAAAGATAAAAAACTACTATTATTTTTACAAATGCAAGTATTTAATATGTATTTATTTTGAAAAATTGATACTTATCTTGAAAAATTAAAAATATAGCTGAAGTAAAAAACATTATGTCTAAAGTTAACTCAAACTAAGTAGTTCTTGCCAAATATTCAAATGTATAAAATTCCTCTCTGCTGAAAATCCCACTATTCTGAGAGACAAAGAAAAGTTCTGATTTAATCCTCACATATAATAAAAGAGTAATCAATGTCTAAAAAATTAGACCTTTTTTATTATTATTTATGAATAATGAAAGATCTGCAAGCCTTGAAGTCTCTTTCTAATGCATAAGCTTTGTGCTATAGAAGAATCATTCAAAGAACTCCCCCAAAAATTTTTTTTTAATCATATATATAACAACTTTTTTCTCAGTGAATTTTTCATTTATAGTTCTGTCCAAGTATAAAACAGTAATTTTTCTGCTTTTTTCACCAACTATAAGAATTTTTTGAGTATTCTTGGGTCTTTAAAGTAGGATATCAAATTTTCTAAAAATAAAACTACATATTTTCATTTTATTTGTGTTAGCTATATTGGAATATAATTTACATGCTCAGATTATACATCTCATGCAATATAATACAGTGACATGACAACTTTTAGCACTAAACCCAAAATTCTCCAGAATTTATGATTCCATTCAAAACCCATTCAATAAATACATCCTTTCATAAAGTTCTTCAACCAAAGGCAGCAAGTCAGTATACAGAATACTTTTTTAAATTAAGAATTCATCCATAAAGAATGGAGACACCTGGAACTCAGTTCCTCCTCCCTTAAATATTTAGCGCTCGTATCTTGAACTAACATGAAAAGAGGGTAAAATACCGAATGAAAAATTGTAGCAAAGAAATCAGAGTGCTTAACTGGAGAAAATTCAATTAAAAGTTTATTCATAGAGAAATTTCATCTGTATTTGCTGTCCTAGATAATATTTGTCTTACTTTTGCAACTCTAGAAACCAGTGTCTTTTTCTCAAGAAGAATTCATTGTCAGGTGTCTAAGGGAAGAAATCATTGTACTAATTTTTGCTGCCATTATTTACCACAAATTCAAAAACAACCTACTTATTGCTTGGAGACTGAGATCAAAATGCAGATGTGAACTCTATGCAAAACAGCCAAGGAAAGAAGAAAGCTGAGCAACTATGGGAGACTGAAAATTAGCAAAGCCTGAAGTAAACACTTCAGTCTCTGTTCATACTAAAAAATTTAAATCTTGAGATTAACATGATATGATGAGCTCAACTCCCATAGCATCACCTTTACTTAATTTAAGTTTTTGAGCCGCAGCAATTATGTAAAGTGACTAAATATTGATTTTAAAAGTTTATTTAAACCTTAGATTTTTAAAAATATTTTTAATCTTTATATAAATGGTGCATTTTCCTTTCTACACATAATAAAATTATCCATTTGTTTATTCTTTGATTATGCATATTTCTCATTACCCTTGCAAACATATATACTACAGCATAGTGGCCTTTCTTTCTGAACTTAGCTGACTGCAGATAAAACAAACAGATAACAACAATTACTAAAAACATTTTTCAGTAGATTTAAGTGTTATGGCAACTTTAAGAACTGTCTTTATTCTGTAGTCTATTTTAATTAGAAACTCCAGTTGAAAAATATAGAATCATTTCACCTTTCAAAAATAAAGAAATTTAATTTATTAAATTACTTTTCAAAAAAGAAAACCTTTATGACAATTTAAAAATATTCTCTAAGGGAGAAGAAAAATTGGAAAGGTAATGGAATGTGTGAAGTACTAACCATATGGAAACACCCAATGTGGTAATTGTCTATCTGGAGCTCTTCACTAAATTCTTATCTCTCACTTTTGAGGTCTGAATTGTTGCTTGCTCGTAAAATTTACCAATAACATGCATGTAAATAAAGGGCACATGTCTATAAATAAATTTCATGTATTCAAATAGATTATACAGTAAGAATAGATAAAACCAGAGAAAAATTTAAACAAAAATTTTAACAAGTGAGAACTTGAGAGAGAATAGTAGAAGTTATGGTCCAGATTAGAAAGCTGAACTACATCTTCCATGTGTACTAACACAGTCTATAAACTTTGACTCCTAGGTAAAAATCATTTGACTAGAATAAAAATAAATCGATAAAAATATTTTAATCTGTGTTTACTTGGAAATTATTTATAGGGAAAAAGAATGCATGTTTCATTCTGTTTTATCAGGAGGAAAGATGGGGAAAGCTACTGTTCCACACACTTTACTTCTGTAATTTGTTCAAATTAATTTTATTTCATTATTATCTTGCTGCTTATCTTATTGAAAAGCTTAGAAGGCTGCACTATGCTTTCTTAAGAATGCTTTAAGGCTGAAAAATAAAAGGTGTATAAAAATATGATTTATTTTTGCTTCTGAATAAATACTTCCACAATATCTACCTCATTCATGGAAAATTAGTTCCAGATGAGGATGTTACCTAACAAGCATCAAATCTAATAGTTGAATAGGCCTATGCAGTTACTCATGTGTAAAAACTGACTTTTATAGAGATGGATAGAGAGTCCAGCTAAATAATTTTGCTTTCTATGTATGTGTACTAGATATAAAACATGCACACATTTAAAGATAGCATAACTATAATACTCCCACACATTCTTCTTAAAAGTGTGAAGACAGGCATAATCAACATCTGTTGCAACACCAATACCAGATTATCATTTACTAGAAGAGCATGAAGAATTACTCTCCTAGTAAATAGGAATATTTTGATTAGCACATGTTCTGCCCATCTGCTGAAATCTTAAAGCAAATTGAAACAAGATAAGTAAATATTTTTTCAAGCTACTCATGCAGTTTTTGCCATCATTAAGAGGTTCCGTTTGAATTAAGTATAGTCCTCTCATCTATCTATTTTAAATTACACTAATGTGCAGAATATGCTTAATCTCAATGTTTGACCACATGTCTATAGAGAAAATGCTGTCAAGCAACTCATCCAAATAAATGCAGAAAGGAACAATGATATAATTTTTAAATTTGCGAAAATGTTTCTAAGAGACTGAATTCAACTGGCATGACCAACTGAGATCGCACATTTTGAAGAACCTGAAGTAATGCCTACCTTAATCACTTACAGTCAATTGTAATGGTATCTGGTGTGACATTGCTTGTTCCATCAGAATATGTTGACATCTTTGTCTTACTTCTTGCATTTTATTTTTAAAATTTCAAGAAAGATGAATATCAAATAATGTGTGTATTTACACTATATAGAGAGAAATTTCTCAAAGACAAAATCTCAGCTCCACTATCAGAAAAGATAACCTGACTTGTACTGCTGTAGCAAAGATATACATTTTGTGATAAAACCTTGCTTGTTCTCAGAAATAAATTCTAACTACTACTTACTTCGTAATTTGACATAGACATTTGTTATGGAAGAGCTAAGCCAAAACAAACACTGCCTATGGGAAAAACATAAGAGCTGCTTTATTTTACATATTCTACATGAAAGAAATAATGAATACCAATCTACTTCCATTAATTCTTAAAACATCTGCATTTTGAAAACAGTAGTATTTAAATGGCATTATCATAGAATTTTCACAATTTGTATGGAAAGACTTGAAATCTAAATGCATAGTTGGAAGCTTGTAAAAGTTAACTTACATGATCAATTAGTTCACGAACCATTCCATTCCACTGTCCGCTGGCATCTTCTTGGGCTCCATATTTCCCATCTTCCACCAGTCTAATCTCATAGGAAAATCCAAGGATAGTAGACAGCTCCCTGAGGAGGTCAATACAATAACCTTCAAAACGATCATTTCCATACAAGGGTTTGTCAGACTTCTTGAACATAACATATGGCTCTTCCTGGAAGAATTAAGAAGACAGAAGGGATAATGAGTGTCCCCAGACCTTCCTACTTAAGTAGCAGACACTCATGTGCTTACAAAGGCATATGCTCGTGACACCACTCCCTGTACAAAGAAATAATATGAAAAGTAGAATTCTTTTAGCTTTAGTTATGTGTGTCTAAAGTCTTCATATATTTTCAAAGATTCTCTTCTTCTTTTTTATTTTTTTGGTAAAAATTACACCGTAAACACTGTAGACATGTCTTTAAGGAATGCATATACACACTAAATTTAAGTGTGCTCCTTAAATAATTCTGTTATATAGTAATAGAAAATGTATTGTTAGGATGGACAATAAGCCTTTTAAAATGAAGAAAAAATATGCTTTGGCAACTGAAAAAAATTTCATTAAATCTCCAAACTTCAATTAAATATTTTCAGTAATAGATTTTACGCTTTTATTATACAAGTATTTAAACTGTTTTCTCAATGTTTTGTCAGGTAAACTGGAAAAACCCACAGGGGAAAGGAAAAAGTCAATGACAGCACCTACTGCTCTATTACCTGAAATTATAGGTTGGCATTTACAAGACTGCTGCAATACCCAAAAAAATTTACTCAAAAAGTAAATTCCATGATAGATGTTCCATGAAAATTAAATTAAATTTCTTTAAGCATTTGTCTTTTTATGTTTAAATCAAATTATAATGTTTTTTATATATTAAGTGGTGTGCAAATAGCAAACAAATTAAGATGATTGGCAGAATAATCATAATTATAGGAATAAAATTAATATTTAGCAAAACATAGTATTTTTACATCTCTTTCTCAGTATAGGATAAGCTTTCTCAAATAGAAAGTTAAAGGGAAAAATACAAAAAACAGTTGGTAGTGTTCCCCTTCAATATGAAAGCAATATTCACGTCATGTTTGTTAGGTTAAATATGCCACTTGGTTTTAGCTCACTTTTGGGAGAGACTCTTTTCATTTCTTATGCTTAAAAAACAAAAAAAGAACCAACTAAGGAAAGATAAACCAAATGTATATTCAATCACTGCACCAAATACAACACTTAGTGAATAATCAGGTAAACTCTCCAGGGCAACTTAAGAAAATTCTTACAGTCCTAAATCCCCACATCAGCACTCAGTGGAGTTAAAGGCTCCTCATTCCACTGGCACCTGACAGCTTTAGTAACTCAACACTCCTGATGTAATCTTCTGCCTAGAGCTTTCCCATGTTTTAACTATTATATCCACATAAAACTGGAACTTTAGTACATTTTACCCAAAGAAATGAAAAAGAGAATGCAGGGAAGAACAATTTCTTAAAAGAACTTTATATACTCCTATTGAAATTAGTAAGGTTACAGCTGTATTTTCAAAAAGTGCATCACTAATCTTCATACAATTAGCAAGGAACAAACATGAAATAAACTGTCCAGCCAAACTAGGATGTTCTGACAGAAATTTCTCAAACAACAGATAAACAAGTGACTCCAGAAGAGCTCTTCAAGATGTAGTACTAAAAAGAACAGAGACCTAGCAGAAAACATGAAAGTTGAAAGCAATTTAAATGACAAGGATCACTGAATAATTCTTGAGAAGCAGAGATGGTATCAGAGCAAAGTCTGTGTGTGAAAATAGTTGTTAATAAACTTGGGAAATAGATATTAAACATCTCAAGGAAAACAACTGTAAGGAAAATATTTTTTTCAGATGAAATTACAATTCCTTAAAGAAAGCAAACCACTGGCCAAGCAGAACCTATGTTAGGACAAAACACTGTGGTTTTTTGTTGTTTTTTTTTTCTGGGGTAGCAGCAATTTTCTTCGCATTGCCTAATATAATTTGGATTTGTGCTCAAATTAGTGTTATAACACAGGAACAATTCCACTACTGCTGATCAATGCTTATGCAATGTCACTGCCTGTTCTGTAGGCATGAAGGAATTCCAATGTAGCTTGGAATGCTCATCTGCACAGATCTGAGACATTTGCTCTCAGAGCTGTTCAGATATTTACAGTCTTACACATCCCCCAGTCTCTGGAATCTTGGCAAGATTCTTGACAACATTTTTGTCTCTGTCTTCCATTCAAAGCAATCCTGAGTTATCTGGGACAGGATTTAAATATGTTCAATATCAGGGAGGAAGTGTAATTGTCAACTTATGCTTTTAATTCTCCTTTACTTAATAAGCACAGCAGGATTTCCTTCGTTGAGCTATTCAGGTCATTGATACATACCTACATATTTTTCAATCAGATCATTATAGTAATCCTCAAACGTTTATCTGTTCCACTGATGCTGATGGTTTTTTCTATTTTGTTAAAGAAAAATAAAAAAATCTTGCTACCCTTTCTGGAATTCTTAGCTCCAACTCCATAGTCATTTATATTCCTTACTCTGGTCAACTTGGATAAGGGCTACAATAGTATCTGTACTACTCTTTAATGATTCTCAGCTTTTGCTGAGAAGACTGATCAATAAGTTATTAATACTCTCTTAATGTTTTTCCAATCCTACATTAAATAAATTCTTAGTGATACTTGCTACTTTTCCTTATAGTCTTCTGCTGTACAAAACATTTGCTTTTTCTCTTCAGATCTTTTATTTGCTATGTAAAGCAATTTCTTACTAAACCTGAGCAGGATTGGTGTTGGCAGCTTCCTCTGTAATAGGTCTTATTAATCCCAAAGTTTTCTCTAGTTTGCTTTTTCCTCGGATAATCCACATTCTAAGTACTGAACATGGCATTCATGTAATCTGGACATGCGCATGTGAAGAGTTCTACATGCTTTATTTGCTCAAGCTTTAAACTTACAGGATGTAAAACTGATTGTTAAACACACTCTTATTAAATCACCATTACTTCTTGGTGGATTACCACTTCCAACAAAAGCTTTCATTAGGACAATTATCATTGGGAGCTTTCAAACTGTGTGATATGTACATTAGCAGGTAGTTTATATTTACTCTAACATTGTTCAAATTTTTTTTTCCCTTTAGTTCCTGAAAACATGGTCCTTAAAAATTACTACACCACTTCACAAAACGAGTATTTAAATCTTCTAAACAGTTTTAGTTGAAATTAAGTTTTTCAACGGGACACATATCCCCAGGAAAACAAGGAAACACCAAGATTATTGCTTGGAATGACATGAGTAGCTTGAAACAAAAAGTCACCAAATAACCACTGATTAGAGACTCCTAAATTAATATTCAGGAAGAGATAATGCTTCCAGAAAACATTGCTACTCTAAATTAACAACAGGTTAGCTTGTTACAAAATTTTAAGATCAAAGTCATCATTTAATGTCTCATAAGACTAAAATAACTTCAGTGCAGAGAGATACAGATGAGCCCTACCCCCGGCCAGATAAGCACTAAAAGTGAGAATGTGGATAAACTGGTAAATGTAAAGAATTATGTGTCTGAGAAAATTTACTGCCAAGTGAACTTAGCTAAAACTATCACAAATAAAGGTGTTACCACAAGGAACAGTGGAATCACAGGCAGATTAAAAACCACTCCTCCAAATAGAAGATAAAGCTTTGAACAGTAGTTAATATTGTAACTTTACTGACTGATTTTAGTTTTAAAAATGTATAGCTAACGCATTAATGAAAGCATACATTTTTAAAAAAACTATTTTCTAAACTTTTCTTTTTTATTTTCAGATTTGGACAATAAATACTTACTTGAATTATTCCCGTGAGTTATAGTTAAACTAAAAAGAGATTTCTAGAAATTACAAGAAATTTTAAATTTCAAGTTCTTTTATTTTTTATGAATATTAATCAAACATATGATTTTTTCCGTAATAATTTCAACATGGGCTAACATATATTTTAAGGAATCTAGAATTTATTATTATCAGCATTGAAAAAAGCAAAACACAGAAAAAAAAAAAGAAAAATCAGCAACAACAAAAAAAAACTGGAAACCCTAATGGCGAACAGAGGAAAACCATTTGAAAATTTGCCACTGTTAGAACAGAGATGTTAGTTATTAATTTCTGTTCACCAGAAGGTGGGATACTGGAGTGTTAAAAGACCACCATATCTTCTTAACATTTATATCAGATATAAGGAATATGCAATAGGCTTCCACAATAGGCACTCAAAATTCTAGTGGGATAGGTAAGGCAATACACTAGTTACTATCAATAAAAACAATTGATGGGTGACCCATCTTTGTTAAGATAACAGGTAAATTTGTTCTTTTAATTTTAATATTTTTTTCATATTTATTAATTTAAAATTTGACCATTGAAAATTGTGCTTGGGTATTCCAAAAGAAAAGGGAGATAAATTATGCACTACCTATTTGAGAAAGCAGCATTTATCAATAAAATACACTGAAGGAATACCATAGTTTGAACTAAGCAAAATTGTTTCAAAATTTATTATAATTATTCCTTCTAATTCTGTTCCTATTTCAAAGCAACTTTTTAAGGGAATTACAATAAAAAAGGTAATTTCACTTTTCAAATGCGAAGTAACAAAAAACTACTTTCACATATTTCTTGGAAAAATTAAACTTGACAACTATGAGCTTTTCTGAGCTTTGATGTATACAGATACAGAAAAGTACATAAAAGCTACACAGGAAAGGAAGCAAGCATTTATTCTAGCAGAACAGGGCAAATGAACCAGTATGATAATATGTACCGGTTGGTATGCAATTACCATAAAAAAACCTAAGTACCAAGCACATACCTTTATAAACATGGAAATTGAATACCAAAGTTAAAAATCCTCCAGATTGGAAGTAGTATATGCACATGAACAGAAATATTTAGATATTTACATCTAAAGTCTAATGAGAAGAAATGTATCAGAGTTCTGGTAGGAGTCAATTTAGGATAATCAAATAATAAAGAAATCCTTATTACTGAAGTGGAAAACTTGTTTTCTGTATGGTTTTTTTTGGTTCGGTTTTACTAAATGTAGAATATTCAAAAGCAGACTTTTAAATTAGAAAGAAATTCTGAAGTTTCAATGCAGATGGTTTTAAAATAAAATAAAGCAATAGTATCAAAAAGATTGATATACCCAAAGCTATGCTTAGAAAAGATAAAAAAAGGATACTTCTTATTTTTCAAATATTTCTCCCCCTCCCCTAGAAAAACCTGACTGCCTCCCCAGTGGACATGTTCAGCTGGTGTTTGGGGCTGCTATTGGAAACCAGACATATTTCTTCACAAAACCTACATTTGGTAGATTTCTGAGACAGGATGAAGTCCAGAGAACTTCTGCCCCTTTCCAGAACAGAGCACTGAATTTTTGAGAAACCAAGGAACAATCTTTCAGCTAGCTACCTGAAAAATGCATTAGGGAGAATTCAATACAAAAAGGAGCACATAGTTCTGTTCTTACTTGCAGTAGATCAATTTGGGATTCACAGTTTATTTTTTATTATTTTTTTCCCCTCAATATATTTGCTTCTTCTAGAGACTCAGCCACCACTGCAAATGCGCTGTATACTTACTCACAGCTGTAAGTATGACTGCAAAATATAGGAGGAAGAATATATTGTTCTGAATTTCTGAAACAGAATTAAACATAAAAAAAAGACTGGGATATTTGAAATGAAAAGTGAGCATTAAAGCAAACTACAGAGAAAAATGATTAAGGCTCCACAGCTGGCAGCATGCTATAAACTATTGTAGGAAATTATTAAAGTGAAAAAACCAGCATAGAAAAACCATATGAACAGCTTAAATGATAGAATTGCCTTTTTTCCTTTTAAGAAAGATTTTGCAGACTCAAAAAAGCAGAGAAAATGAAGCTGATGATGAAGAAGGTATATTTCTAGGAGCTTTAGCATTTTATATTGTTCCCTCGCATTGCTACAAAATGAATATTCAGTAATATGCTTTCTGTCCTACAGAAAAGTACTTTTTAAGCATAAAAAAATAGAACTACTGAATTAAGCTAGGACATGTGTTTCTGCGTCAAAAATGGTTTGGGTCCTTTTACTATTCCAAGTCCAACTCTTCCAATTTATACCACTTCTTCTATGTACCATTCTTCATAGCTGAAAAGAGTAACTGCAATTACCAAAACTTTTACTAAACAATAACTGAAGTAAAAAAGGCAGCTACAAGTAAGCAACTTGTTAGACCAATTTAAAGTCCTCATATTTCTTTTATTTATTGCATTTCGATACCTGCAAAGAGGATGGATACTTAGAAAAGACCACTAACCAAAAATTAACTCTGAAGAGAAAGGGTGTACTTGATTACGAAAAGCAGCCTTTATCTTAAATCTTAGGAGTCTTTTGTGAATTTTACCACATTAAAATCAGTGTTCATTTGCAGCTCATTGTCAATTTACTTTCATGCAATTCACCATTTCTTGAGCTAATTATTTCAACCAAAATCATACTAATAACACTATATAAAAGCAGTATGAGCCTTAGAGTATATGGACTCAAACCTCACCAACAGACAAATGTTAAAACACAAACGAACTTGAAACACCCTCAGTTATTGAGTGTTTCTTATGTAATCTTTGAGAATTGATCCTTGCCCCAGAATTGCTCCCACTGATCTGGAATCAAGCATGCAATGATGGCTATTGAACAGTGCAGATGCAAGGCTTGTTCATTACTAAACAGGTCACTTGCAGAGACAGAACTGTATTCTGTAAAGCAGTAATTTTAACAGCAATTAGGTTCACATGAAAAAGTTGGTGAAAAGCATCAAGAGAAATCCTAGGCAGGATACCTGGGTACAAAGCAATAGTAGTATAGAGAGCATGGGAGGTCAACTGGAATTATTAAAAAAATTGACTTGATAATGCAGTATTTTTACATGTACGAAACTTGTGAAAGTCGGTGGGAAAAATTGACATATTAATACTCTAGAAGCTATGCTTTTACTATAAAAGACTATATGACATGCATTTACATTTCATTTTAAAAAAAGAAACAAGGGATTATAAATTTATAAACTAAATTGTAACTATAATGTTGCATTACTATAATCAATGGTACAAGAGAGGTAAATCTGTGCTGGTCTTAGCCTATCAAGTACTTACATGTGAAAGTGAGTTAGCCATGTTCCATTTTATATACTTGGTATGAATTTTTAAATTAGTGGAATAAATGAAACAAGATTTCAGAAGATTTTCTATAATTTTTAAACAGACCAATGAAAAAGTTACCCAGTGGATGAAATTATATGGCTTATGTTACAGGAGGTGTTAAAAGCACACTGGCATTGTGTCTATGTATCTTCACTGGAAAATTCATTCTAGCTTGAAATGCCATAATATATGTTGGTAGGTAAAAGCTTCTTAATAAACTAAATACAACTGCCAGGAGTGAATTCTTTTTTAATATCTGTGAATTCAAGACAATGGTGGCAGCAGACAAACACAGGGAAAAAAAAAAAAACTTCCGGAAAGTTTTAAATTTGTACTGAAACTAAAATTATTATTTTAAAATTATTGTGAGGGAATAAATGAACACTAATTTTTACATAAATAAATGTATTTAATTATAAATAAAAATACCTTATTCAGTGTTGTGAATTTGCCAACCGTGAGAATAAAAAAGACATTAGTCAAGTTGTTTCTTTTTGGTCTTCCTCAAAGGACAGATCAAATAAATCTGATCAAACAGATCTGTATGACTAAAAATTTCATCTCAATAATTGAGTAAAAACAATGCAAAACAATTTTTAAACCAATCATCTTTTGTCTTCTCTTATGGTGCTGAAGTAAGTAGCTTCGTAAAGAAGAAAACATTTCAGTCAATAATTAGAAAAGTTAAATTACCAATCAATTAACATAACTCTAAACCTGGGATAACTTGCTCACAAATAAGGTAAGAATAAACATCCATAAGTAGCTTATCAATAGGAGTTCATTCATGACACTGTAAATTCTAAGTAGTTATAATGCACACTGCAGACTATTCATTGCGGTTGCAATTAGTGTGTCACATTCTCTCAGTTTTTCTGCATAACTTTCCTGACACAACTGCATGTCAGGAAAAGCAAATTGAATTGCTTACCAAGATGGTGGTAACAATTAAAGAGCGATTAGACAGGGAATCTGTGATGTTTGCTGGTTTTCCTTTCTGATTCTCTGTCATGTTAAGGCCGCTCAGTGGATCCCAAGTTCCAACCTGTAAAACAGTAAATTACTGTGTAAATCCCCATTACTTACATTTTGGCATGGAGAAAAAAACACTATAAGGAAAGAGAGATTGCTAGAGGGAAAAAAAATTGATTGGTAATAGTTATTCAATTTAGTTCCATTTTTGCCAGTCATTAAGTCTGCTTATTTAAAATATGATTACCAATGCCTCAAATCATGTTCATGAAGTGTGACATTAAGTGCAAAAATTACATAAAGAACATCTAAAGCTACTCTTAATGCTTAATTTTCCATTTCTCTAGATAATCAGCATCTGAAGATGTTTTAAAAGGCAGAAATTCATTTACAGAACAGACAGCAGAGCATTGTCTCTACAAAAAGATTTACCCTTTTTCTATGATCAGAGAACACAGCAGGACAAAATATGGTTTTGGGAAAAAGTAATGGAGAAGATAGAAACAGTTGAAGTGCAATAGCAATTCATTTACAGATCAATCTTCAACACATTCATATTTTGACATTTTATACTTTGAAATAAAGTCTATAAGATTTTTATCTAAGTAAGAACACCAAAGGTTATGCTTTAAGGTTCAGGTCAAGGACAGATTTACTAAGTAGTAAGTAATGAGGTTTATCTGTAATTTATCTGCATTTTCATCACTATAGTATTAAAATGTTCAAGCAGTAAGTATAACTATCCATTTTAGAAATCAGAACGTTTGTATTACTCCATTGTTGAAAAAAACCCCACAAATATGTCTTTTTTTGCTTTAAGACAGGATTTTAAAATAATTTCAAGTACTAAATATCTATAATACAATTTTAATATTTTAAAATGAAACCTAGAAAAAAAATTCTTTAAGGACTTATTTGAAATATATATGTATGTATATAAATACACACAATTTTAAGAATATTTTTTTCAATTGAGTCCTGAGAGACAGTTTGCATACTTTTAAGTGATTTGTTGCCACAGGGCTGTAAAATAACTTTAGGATGCAACGTGTTAGCGATAAAAAGAGTTCCATTTCCAAAACTGAGACTACAGCAGAGCATGAATCAGTGGATGCTGTAATAGAGAAATGACAAATTTGATCTCTTTTCCTACAATTTTCTGTTCCTCAGGAATCAATATTTTGTCTGTCTTCCTTGCTTAACTCTCAGTTGCAAGAAGCCACTCTTTTGAACTTGGCCATTCAGCACCTCATAAACTGATCAAAGAATCATGAAGGGATGAAAGAATAAGTGTGTCTGAGAAATACAGTTGGAAAATAACCTCTAACACATAATTTCAAAGTATTGAAATCAAGCATTGCTGCCAAAAAACTCCTTCATTTACTGTTTTAATACCATTTGATTTGGTGAATTGAAAGGCTTTCATAAAACATAATGTTGAGCCTTGTAGCTTGGCCATAATTAAGAAATTTTTAAAGGGTTGCTAATATTTAATTGCAGTCTTCTCTTTGTTATCATAATCACACTGCTTGCTTTACTTCAAAGACCAAACTAGAGTAGAATATCAAGGAATGACAAAGGCCAAAATTTGAGCCTGTCACTGTATAACTGAAGCTGAACTAATCTCTATGAGATATAACTTCAGGTACACAAGTAGCACAAATATTCCCAAGGAAACACCATTATCTTATGTGATCAGTTTCAAATCCTGAATTCATTAAATCATAAGCTTTGTTCAAGTTCATGGTCATAATTCAAATTTATACTGGCAACAGGTAAGACATTACTAACTAAAACACTTCCTCTCCTACATAATAAACATAATCACAACCACAAGCAAAAGACTATCAACTGTTAGAATTTGGATTTTATCTAACTACAGACTTAATCTACGGGATCCAAACCAGGTATACCCATGAACATGTGCTCCACAGTGAAACAAAGAGGAATTATAAAAAAATCAGCTCATTTAAGTTGTTTCCAAGAGCTACATTCATCATTGAATATCACAGGGTGTTCTGTTACATGGTGATTGCGGTAGTCCTCAAGGACATAGAACATAATTTTCCAACTTCATGTGGATGGTTAAAAACGTGCTTCCAAACCTCCATGTATTTAACTTCCAGGTAACTTTCAGGTTACTGCAATCCCTTAAAACCACATGCTCCCACCCAGCTGGACATTCCCATCCAGAATCACTCTGTAACTATGCAGGCTCAGGAGGCCTTGACTATGTATAAGAATGGCTTAACAATTTTTGAAACATTCCTGTATTATCAATGGCTCAAATCCTAATCACTGCATCATACAAGCTTATATGAAAGAATTTAACTCTGTCCTAGCCAAAACCATCTAAATATTTCACCATGTCCCCCACAAAAGAAGAACTGTACACTCATGAAACTTAAAAGTTGCTGAGTTTACATATGCTCTAGAGCACTTTACTGAGATTCAGTCTCATGAGATGCTAGTAACAAAAGTTCAGTAGCTTTCTTACTTCAGCATGTTTGAAAAGTGATTTATCTTCATGAATAGATAAGTATACTTTCAAGTATTATTCTTTTTGATTTTTCTTCAAAGTTCCCCTGAGAAAATTAACGTTATTTTTGCTCTGAGTCAATCAAAACTGTGAATATGACTCACCGTGAAGTGCCACAAGCATTGTATTAGGAAGGATCATTGCTTTTCTGCAGCACTGCCAATGAACTAAGCAGCCAGAAGCAGAGCCATGTTCAACTCACAAAGAGTTGTGAAATCTATCTATGTCTTCTTTATTCACTTTTGTGGAGCAGTTAGTAAGAGTGGTAATTATATCAAGGAAATAATTATACTCCATTAGGAATAATACTGTTTTTATATTAATTTTAATAATATTTCTGTATTTCCCATTTGCAGATTGCTTAATTTATTTTGCTTTCATCAATAATATTAATAGTCATGCCTTCTTTGCCAAATATAATATTAATAATATTTCAATACTTCTAGATCCCACAGATCTATGTATTTCTTTTTTTTCCCCCTCTCTTACAAAACCTATTGTTTATGCTACTTACTTTTATTTCTTTATTTTTTCCCCAGATCATTGTTAAAAAGACAAAATAAAACAAGAGCTTACATTGATTTGCTGGACAATGAATTATAACTAATTTTGTGTCATTTATGTTCATCCTATGTGGAGCTTTCTGAGCAAGGCTTCAAGCCAGTTGTAACATCTCTTATTCAGGATATGTCATTTTTCTTCAGTGATAAATTTTTATATCAAAAGTGGTATTAAACTCAGGTATTTGTTATCTACTTGAAGTATAAAATAATTTTCTTCACAATGCAGCCTCAGTGTAAAGACTGATTGACTGCAATTTAAATTATAATTTATTATGCTGGAGTGTCACAGTTTTGTATTTTCACTGTGCTTAATCATGAATCGTTTCAGTCTGTCCAAAGTGACTGTAATAAAATTTTGTGGTACATTACATTAGCAGCACTCCAGTCATCTCTTAATTTTGTCATTTTCATCTTACAAGGAGCTATCATTTTTGGCAGACATGAATTTTTATTTGGAAACACATACTTCTTATTGACTGATGCCTGATTATCACCTCTCATTCAAGAATTTCAGGAACAAGTATTTTATGTAAATCTGGGATCGCGCATAGCATTTTTTTTAAATCAGTGAGGAATTGTTCTGTTATCACTGACTTCAATCATTGAACTTATAACACATGATTTAGGTAATTCCACAGTTATACTGGTTATACTAATCAGGCAATTTATCTAGGACATATTTTTACAAAATCTAAAAATGCATAAGATTTTACAAAATCTTATAAAAATGCATCTTCTAGCAATCTTTCACAATAAATATTTTTCCCCCCTCCATCAATATTTTTCTCTTCATGGATTACAGCTGAAATTGTCGAGTTAAACTGTTGTCCTTGACAAAATAGATCTTTCCCCCCTTATTTGGAAAGAGATTGGAAGAAATAATAAGAGTTTACAGTATGGAAACACGACATAGATATTATGGTGCAGAGAATTCTTATATCCCCACCTTTTCTTATCCCACAAGTGGGAGGATGTGCAGAAGAAAAGGAGAAAAAGACTGTACAGAACTCTAACAAGACAGAGAGAGATGTCTGACAAAATGGTTTGGGAAGAACATGGAAAACATACAAGATAAGGCAAAGATGTGAAAAGGCTCCTGAAGGAAGAAGAAAATAGAGAGAAAGGACATGGAAAGAGATTAATAGGTACAAGGAAGAAGGATTAGTCAGAAGGGGAAACAGGCAGGGAGAGTCTGGGGGAAGGAGTGGGAGAGGAAGGAAGAAAGAAAAGAAGGGAGGAGCAGAAAGAAGGAGAGTGAGATGTAGGGAGATAGAGTGCACAGGTGGAGGGAGGTAGGGGACTGAGAGAAGAGTGATTCATAACAGCTATAAAAGCGTTACATCTTGGAGGAAAAAAACCAACTTTGAGACAGCACTTTTAAATAAAAGAACTGGCTAAAATTTACTCTTTCTCCCCCGAAGTGTCCTGCTCCAAAATTTAATCATTCACTCTAGATTCAAGAAGAATAAGGTTTGCATTATTTCAGAATAATGAAGTTTAGTTCAAAGAGAAAGATTTATCTGTGGGCATTGATTTATCTTTCTCAGTAAAATAAACCTTATGTTCCATAAGTTTAGTAAGCAATTCAATTGAATGTGCATACACTTGAATTTTCCTTTTCCTAATCTCATCTCCTTACACCCCAGAGAAACTGCTCTGGATTTGCTCATATACAGTAATTGATTTTTACTGCTCATTCCAAAGATTGTCAGCACTTTTTGGTGAAAAAATAATATTATCACTTCTATTTATCACATGACAAAAATAAGTCATGAAAGCAGCAAAAGTATCTTCCTTTTCTATGAAAAACTTTATATATAGCTGAAGCACATACTGATTGTTTTTAAATATCCATATGCTTCAACAACTATTTCTGTTGTTGTCTCTTACTTAACTTCCAATATAACTGTTTCCCAAGTTCCTTTTTTCTGTTTTGTGCTTTAGACTACTACTGTGCTACTGTTGAATTTTATTGTCTGACATATTTCTCTGTAGACCTTTTTTGCTTTCTCTCTAAATTTTAACTGATGCATATATCTGCTAGTATATTGTCAACTGAGATTTTATTTTTCAGAAATCTCATGTTGCTTTGTGGTTCCCAAATGCCATCTAATGTTCCTAAAGCCATCCTAAATTACAAATACTTCCTTTCCTCATTTTCAGCAGTTGTCACTTATATGCAAACTCTTCAGCCACTACTGACTTATTTATTAGTTATTACCATGACATTAATGCTTCCATTTGTGTTTTCAGTAAAAAAGACAAGTTGCACTGTACCTACTTGTAGTCAATATTAATTTATTTTTCAAGTCTAATCACTACTATATATCCTTTCCCCCCCTAAGCTGCCAGAGCTCACTTCATGGCAAACCTCATAGGAGAAATCTATTGTCAATGTATTGCTGAACACTTTAAAACATAGTTTAGTTCTTGAACCACAGGTTTTCCGCTGGACAACAAAAATGCTATTACCTGTGTATGTGCTTCAAGGCAAGCTCATGGTTTCAGAGCTTTTATAATCCTTCCCAGTAAGAGAAAATTAATAATCCAAAGCTAGTCTTGTGAGAGAGAACTTTGGAAAAATAAGTTGTTTATGCTAGATTCTCCATTCAGTGATTTACAGAAAAAAGGAAATGCAACTCCGCAGTATGGCCCCTTCTTTTAATTTTTGTTTCTATTTTTTGCCCACAATTATCAACTTGGGGCAATAGTTGATAGAACTTTATCTGAAGATGAAGGAAAACATAGCTCTTACAGAATACTGAACACCAGATCCAAATGTAAACCACAAGGCAGATGCCAACTGCAAAACCTTTGCCTACTCATCACAACAATGTGAGACACTGTAGCTTCCCGAAATTGCCTCTTCATGGTAAGGTGGCTGGAGGGAAGATGATTTCATTTCAGACCATGATGGCATAAAATGGGGAGGCCAAATATCTGTACATGCCTCCCGAGGTCTTAAGTTAAAATATAGGCAATATTAAGGTATAAGGAAAGAGCATTTCCCAATTCTTTGGTCTCTCACTCCACCTCTGTACAAGAAAAATTAATGCCAGAAGACAACTAAACCAGTCAGGATACCAATCCCTAACTTTTTAGTACTATTTGTAGAGGTATTGAGTTGAGAATTGAGAGCAGGTACACGGGTTTAGGTAACACATGAAATACTATTGTAAATGTTTTAGGGGGTGAGTTTTGTTTTGTTTCCCACCTCCTTGGAGGAAAATATCTTACACACCTTTTCAAGACCTTCTTCTTTGAGGCTGATGACATCCAAATCAAAATCTGTCCTTAAGCCATTGGTTTTGTTGAAAGTTATCCTGCCTGTGAGGCCTTCCCAGTGGGCCTATGGAGAAAGAAAAGAACAATTTCTATACATAAATACCTCTTTCTTCTTTTTTTTCCCTCACAAAAGAGCAAACTTTACTCATGCCAAAATGGAATCATTAATTATTCATTTTATGTAAATTATTTACCTTGTGATTGATTTTTGGTTTTAAATATTTTGTATTTATTTTTTGCTAATGAAATCAAACTTTCCTTCAGTCTTCCCAGTCAATTTTATAAACTTTCCATGTCAGGCAATAGATTCTTCTACTGACAAGATAAAAGGCTGTTTTGTTTTCATTCCTCCATCATTCATGCGTGCATTTTCCCTTCTGCTTCCCTACATACCTCCCCCTCCCCAATCCCCAAGCTTCAATCTGTTTCATTAATGCTGGACTTCATTTTTTTTTCTCAGGAAATTTCATTCAAATAAAGGCTTACTTTTGCAAGATATTGATTCCCCTGAAACCACACTGAGACAGCAAAATTTGAGGTCAGTAAGGCAGTCTTCCTGAACTTATTCCTCGCTTCTAATAAAGTGCAATGGCCTCATTTTTTTATAACTTAAAATCTACCCTAGTTCTGAAACTATATAAAGTAGGAAAGGAAATGTGGAAAATAACATTATCATCCTAGAAGGAACCAATATTGAAAAAAAAAAATACATTCCATTGCAAATAATTCTCCTCATCATAATATTTTGCATATCTAGATTGAGAAATACTGTCAGGAGTTACAGCAGGACAGACTTGAATAGCCTGCAGTGTTCACCTTTAGCACCTTTAATCTCCTAGCTTTACTAACACTATCTATCAATATCTAAACAGCATCCTAAGGAATCAAGGAGCCATGTAGTAATTCGCCATTGAAAATGAAGAAAAAATTAATTTAAACCAGGCTCCTTTAAACTTATGCCAGTTTAGTTGCTGAGTTTCTCATCATCAGTCTGTGGTTTAAAGTTTTGGGAGTTTGGGGTTTTATGCTACAAATGATCTATACAGACCCAATTATCTACATACTGAAAATAAGTTCATAAAACATAAGTTTTATTCAGAATGCAGTTATTTCACCTTTTCATAATTTTAGCTTCAAGTAATGCTTCAGGAAAATCCACTTTCAAATAGAAATGCTGTCCTGCCTGTTAAACTCCCTATACATAACAAGACGAGAGATGACCATCTACTTAAAATATTAAAAAAGGTGGAAACCAAACAGAGTGAAACGAAGAGAAAATGGGAACTGGGAGAAAAGGAAGCAGGAGAGCAGGACCTGTTATTAGTGACTCACCTCCTTGATGAGGCTCATGAAGCGGGTCCCAAAGCGCCAGGGCTTGTGGCGGTTGCACTGCAGTGAACTGACCGTCATCTGTGGGAACTGCTGGACAGCCACCGACACCACATGGACGGCATCGTACATCAGCGCTGCGTCCGTCTGAAAGGAGCACACAGCATGAGACAGGCCAGCACTGAGAGAAGGAAGCTACAAATTAACACTGCTCATAATGCTAAAAAGGAAAAAAAAATGGTCCAGTTGCTCGTGCAGCACTGTGAAATGTAGCCTCGTTGCCAAGTCATACATGAGTTATGTCAGGATCTTCAGGCAGTCTCAGCTTTTCTCTTTTTAATGCTGCAAAAAGGGCTCAAATAGCTACTTCTCAGGATCATGGGAGTACACTAGCATCTGATGACTCATGTTACTTTAAAAAGCAGTATGCTAGGGAGCTATATAAATCACTGTGTGCATGTTTAAGTCAAGCTGGTTATTTTAATGAGTGATGCAAAAGAAAAATGAAACAAGTTGACAAAACTTTGATTATAAAGGAAAGTGCATATGTTCAGGAAGCAGTGTTTTTTGCTTTGAAATTGCAGACAAGATTCCATACCAACAGTACTCAATTGAATAATTAATAACTTTTTATTGTGCATCTGTTCAAAACTCTGTGGCAGAACTAATCATTATCTTCAATAAATCAGAGGTAGATTAGAATTACATCAAAATGCACATTCATTTTAATAGTTTCAATGTCCCATCCTAAATAAATAGACTTGGGCATA
Organism: Petroica traversi; assembly: GCA_025920805.1. NCBI lineage: Eukaryota > Metazoa > Chordata > Aves > Passeriformes > Petroicidae > Petroica > Petroica traversi. The sequence continues at coordinate 17,657,940 of JAHLSL010000017.1, forward strand.
GTGTGTGCTAAGTAATGTATTAGCAAAAGACAGACACAGCCTCTCAGTACACACAGTCATGCTGTACAAGAAAGTGATGTCTCTCTCCTGTTCTATATGATAAACAGAGGCAAGCCTCAGAACCAAAAGCACAAGAGGACCTTAGATTCAGTTGATGGAAATGAGTGCTACGCCATCTGCTCAGCATACCTTAGAGAAAAAGGACCTATTTCCCCTTCTCATTCACGTAATTAGTGAGCTGTGAAATTAGTTCTTTAATGGATAGGTAACCTGGAGATTATTGCACTTGTCACAATACAATACAATGCAATACAAAATGAGCTTATATAGTGCCTTTCACGCAAAGGCATCCCAAGGCTCTTTACAATAAAACTAAACATAAAAATGCAAAAATGTTCTACCATTATAGCCCATAAGCTACTGTTAAAGAGAAAAATATACGCTCACATTTAAATGGCTCTCCCAAGGAGAGATTTCAAAATTCAAACAGAAATAAATCCTAATTTTAAAATAGCCAGTATAATAGGTTTCAATGATCTCAGCCTCCAAGCAGTTTATGCAGGGGCTCCAAATCAGTCAGAAAATATTTTTGCTGCCAAATTGTGCATTATCTTCAAGGCATTAAAGTGCTTTTAAGGCAAGCTGATATTTGACAAGAAGGCAGTGAAACACCAAAAAGTTGGAATGACATGCTGAGTAAGCATCATGCAAAGTTTAATATTCTAGAAGCAAGACTTGGCAGTAGTTGAAGTCTAGACAACAGCTTTTTAAATAAACTACACAATAAGTACAACACAAAAATCTGGCTCAAAAATTCAAACTGTTTTTAAAAACAGTTTTACTTCTAAAACTGTAATCCTTGTACCAATGAATGAAAATTGAAATTGCTATGAGACTTTAGCAAAAGTATTCCACAAAGAAGCAATCAAAAATTCAACACCAGCAACAACTGATTAATTAGATGCAAATTTGGAAGCAGAACTCTTAAGACTCATCAGAAGGAATCAAATGGACATTATGCCAGATGCAGAATAACATGGCTTTCTGTCAAATTCTATGAGCCACTGAGGTGGGAATCAATAAGATGACAAAAACACTCAAAGATGTCAAAGGCACATGATAAGCTCCAGCAGATACATGATGTGAGGCACTGGAACGGGTTGCTCAGAGATTTTGTGGATGTTCCCATCACTGTGAGTGTTCAAGGTCAGTTTGAATGGAGCTCTGAGCAACTTGGTCTCCATGGCAGATTAGATTGTGATGATTAGATGATTTTTAGGGTTCTTTCCTACCCCTTAACATTCTATGATTCTGAAAATACATTGTCAAATCTACTTCTTCATCAAAGACAAAGCAAATGAGGAAGAAAATGCTCATATCCATAACTCAGTTGAAAAGCTCTGTCCTATCAGATGGATAAATCTGAATCTGCGTCTACCAGTTACTACTGTCATTAATATAAAGTTACAAACACAACGTAAATTAAGTATATCTAGATTTTCAAGCAAAGACAAATTTGTCACTGAAATTATTTTTAAAAGCCTGAACAGTTCTTTAAATGTTCTAGAAGAAAATGTCCTATGCAAACTAAAAGAAAAGTAAAAAATTAACCTTGATGCATAGTATTCTTATTCTCTAATCATTTGTATTAAGCTGAATTGGCTCATTAAAAATTTCAATGGAAGATATTGTACAGTTCACTTAATGCAGAGCATGAGTCAAGCTTATTCTGATGATTAAAGTATGCATATGCTTCATTACATTTTAGTTCTTATGCTATCTTTACCTGCATATTATCTGAATAATACTACTACAGTAGGTAGAAGAGCTTATAATTTTCATATGCTGCTCATTATTCTCTTCAAGATCATCTTTGTCTTCCTATCTTAGTTAGTAAACTTTCATCATTGTGAGATAAGTCCAACCACATTTAAAAGGTTAAGTTGTTCATAGCGTCTGATGGTCACTGTATTCTGTAATGTATTCTGAAAAATTTCAGCATTAATTAAAATGATGCTTAAATTCCTTTTAGTGTGACTTCCTTAGCTGCATTAAGAAAGATATGCAACTGTAAATGCTCACAAATATATACCTGCATTTATTTCCTAGGTGACCATGACAAAAGTATTCGATAAATGCATAGAAGTGAAAGAACACTCACATTTTATTAACAAAGTCCTTGAAAAACATTAAAAGCAATTCATATCAAGTCCTTAATCAATTGTGAAACTTATTTCATAATATATAATAAATAATTTGTTATTGACTGGATTTCAGATCATAGTATCATCTGAAGCAACCTTAATTCAGACTGACTGTGGTCACTGGTTTAAGTGTTAACATGCTCATTTCATATGCGATAATTTTTTCTTGCTAAGTTTGTATTTATGGCATTTGGCCTTCCAAGATTTTAGAACAGATTAAGAGTGTTGCATTCCCATTTGGCAAAAGGAGTGTAAGTACACAAGGCGGAGCAAGTGCCATAAGGAATGAATTTTCCATTGGCCTTTACAAATTGTGTTTTATTTCTTACACAAGAGTAATGTCCTGGATAGAACATTGGATGCAAAGTCAGGTAGTTGGATTTGTGGTTTTTCCTACTCCCAATCTACCCAGACTATTCACAGGGAGGTTTATGAAGGACAGAGATGATGTAGTACAATTTGGAGAGCAAGAACAACCAATGTTCTTCTTTAATCTAAGAGCCTGAAAAGCAGTAGATACAGGAGGTACAATGAACAGGATAACTTAATCAAGTGTCCTCCCTCCCCAGCATTAACAATTTTAGGGAAAAGTAACATTATTTGTCATTTACAGTGGATTTACAGTAGAATACTTACTCATTTCAAAACCATCAAAAATGTCCTATAATCACCTTAGCCTATGAAGCGGCACCTGTCCTTTGATAATTACTTATTCTTCTCTTTAATATTGTGATAATTGAATACACAAAACATAATTATTAATTAGAAAACCTTGAAGAAATGGCATATTAAAAAAAAAAAACAAACCGAGAACACTTCCTTTTTTTTTGTTCTACCACCTGCCTTTCATTTTCTCCATATTACTCTTATATTTTAGGTTATTTCCACTGTGAGCACAGTGAACAGAAGTAGGCCTCTTTCCAGGTTTTTTTTTTTTATTATTATTATCATTATTTTCCTTTGAAGACTGATTTTCTTACAGAAGCTGCCTCTGCTTCCTTTCTTTTGAACAACTTTAAAAAAAATGATGTGAGAAAAGTCTGACAATTCTTAGAAGTCAAGAAGCAAAGACTACCTGCAGTGCAGGAAAGATCTCATTACTGGCACTATTATTTTCCTTAAAGTTTGTCCTGTCTGATAAAAAAATTAAAAAGTTGACTTTAAAAATGACCGGATATAAACTACGGAAACAATGACAGGTTACATATAAAAATAAGCTAAGATTTACTTATAAAAGTTTGTGGTTTCTTAACTATAGACTCTACTATTGCTCATTCAGAAAATTTTAAGGGCTAAATCATTAATTTTGTTAGGACAATGTTATTTTAACCCATGAAACAGAGTAATTAGTAACATAAGAACTTTTTCCTCCAAATTCTCATATAATGTCATGCCAATGGTGCTAACATCACTCTCCTGAAGTCACTACATATTCCTGATAAGCTGCCTCCAAATGCTACTTTCAAATCTGCCCTAAGAAATTTTTCAAGAAGGTCCAGAACAAGAGATTATTACTGAAGAAAGAAATCTTTTTTCTTGTCTTTCCCAAGTGTGCTAAAGAGCCCAGAAACCAAGCATGGATGAAAAATATTACAAAACAAACAAAAAGTCCCTTATAAACCCAGCAGGAGTCATTCTGTCTTACAGACAAAGGCATAAATTGTATTAGATTTAAATATCTTTACCAACCATTAAAAGAACTTCTGCACAAGCCCATCAACAAAAGACATTTCATTTGGATGATGCCTGACAAATGCAGCATTATGCACACAAATTCCAGAGACCCAATATACTACTACTATTATTCACAGAAAGCTCTCCCACACTCAAGGCAATTATAACAAGTGAATGAAAATAACAAGAAATGGCTTGCAAAACTAGTTCCTCCCCTCCTCAGCTAATAAAATCTATTGCCCCTGAAATCATTTCACTTAATTCTTACTTGCTAACACATCCCACAAAACCATTTTGCTAAGTGAGATTTAATAAATCTCTCAGCCTGGGATTAAATTTTACTGTTTTATGAACTGTTAAATTGCATTGTATGCTTATTAATGCTCATGTTTTCTTACTTCTTGACACATTCCTAACTCCACTATGGAGTGCAATTAAGAAAAGAGTACAGATATGTTTTTTCACCCCCAAAAATGCATTCCAGTAGGGAACAAGATATGAGCACCAGTAAGCTACAAACAATGTTCATATGAAATTTTAAAAAATCAGTTAGCTTTCTTTTTCAAAATAGGCTGTATTTTAAATAAGACATAGCTGCTTAAATTATTTTTTTAACATTTAGTGGTCTAGTGAATTTTAACAGAGGGTTAGTTTACAGAGGGATGTATGTGATTTCAAGTAGAGAAAAAACAGATGCAAATTACTTTCCCCATCACCAAAATACTTAATATCCAAACAAAGCAAATTATTTACTTCACATATCACCAAAAAAGACTTTACACTAACAAAAAAATCTTTACTTTTTTTTTAATCTAGAAAAAGGGAAATAGTCAAGTAATTTTATGTTTCAAAGTGCAATTTTTTCTTACACAAAAACACAAAAGAAAAGAAAGGATTTCCTCTTTTGCTTCAATGTCTCCTAGTTTGAAGTCCAATTCAAAATCATATGGCAAAATGGAACATGAACAATGACAAATTTTTAGAAAATACCAAGAGAAAAAAGGAATAGGAAAAGCATTTCAAATGACAGTGATATGGTCTCCACACTTCTTGTCAATTCATTGTCATTATATAGGAAAGAATATATGTTCTTTTATTGACAGAATAAACATGTATTTCCTGGTAGACAAGTTTGAAGTGATAGAACTTTTTACATCTCTCAGAACATTCTTAGATAGTAATGCAATTTAATAGAATATTTAAGTGTTAAGAACCTGGGAGTATATGAAAATTAGTTAGGTGGCTAGCCACTTATTGCAGCTTGATTTTAACTTATTGCACATGAAACTTTCAAACAACTTGAAATTTTGTCAGAAATAGACACAGGAAATCTATTTAGCAAGTGGTTTAAACACAGGTTGCCCTGAAATAAGAACAGCAGCAGTATTTCTCACATTTGCTTGACCTGATTGATGACCTGAATTTCGTTTTAGTAAATAAAATGTTAAAGATTTAAAGTATAATCTGAAATGAATAGGATTTATTTATTTTTTTTTCTGACAAGGACACCTTGTCATTTTTGTGATGCAAGAACTTAAATCTGAATTGTGAGAGAAAAATTAATTTAAGGGAATAAGTAGCTAAGGGGATAGAGTTAAGGAAACTTCCCTGTCTGACCATCCAGGAGCCACTCTGGCAGTCACTCTCACACCACCTGAGCTGGGACAGAAGCCCCTCTGCAGCCACATCCCCACACTCACACACTCAGACCAGGTTTCCTCACCGGTTCTACCCCAGCTTTCCCACAGCAGTCTCAACACCCCGATCCTTAAAATAATTTCATCATGGTGCAAAAATTAAATTAAAAATTAATTAAATTAATTAATTAAATTAAAAAACAACAGCTCAATATGGTGCCAGCAAGGAGGGACCCAGAGCAAAGGAATCCCTGAGCTTTTATGCCCTCACAGTCTAAGAGCAGGAAGGTCTGGGGCACATCAGCTCCTGCTGTGTCTCCCCGTGTCCCGTCGCCTGCCTGGGCCACAGGTACCTGAGTCCTTTGTTATGCAGAGGATCGGGAATTCCCGGCCTCTTGCCTGGGGCTCCCGGCCACCCAGAGCTCAAACTGCAGCTTGCACACAGAGCTACTCAATGTATTCTTCAGCTGTAGGAAGAGATTTGAGACTATTGAGAGATCTTTAGTCTCCATCTTTGGAGGCTTCAGGGTCTTTGATTGCATGACAATCTGGTTTCAAAGCCACTCCCTCCACACTCTAGCGTTGTTCCCTATTCTGATAGGAGGTTAAGCTGTGCCTGATTTCCTGAACTTTCTGATCAACTTCTCATTCTAACTTATTTTAAAATCAACCATTTATTTGACAGGTTGTCTCTCATTACCTTGTACAAGTGTTCAAGGTGTACAAGTGTTCCTTTCCAATTGTAGAAAGAGGAAAAAGCTCCCAGTATAGATCATTCACCCTATATGGTAAATTCTATTACCTGGAATAATAGAATAAATACTAAGGGTGTATGAGGGGGTGCATGTTCTGTTTTCTATGATTTCAAAAGATCCTGTAGATGTCTCATCATCTCATTACCTCTACTAATCCAATAATAAAATTACCTCCAGTGTATTGCTTGCAATAGCAGAAATCAACTGACTGTATAAACCTTTGCAGAATGTGCTAATAATATACAACTGAGAACAAGATTTTATGATGGTTTTATTTATGTCCTATAGTTTTATAGATAGGTTTCTACATATCCTTAAAAACAAATGTAATATTTCCAGGTGAAAGAAATACTGAAGTATTTTATCAACCTTCCTTATGAACTTTAGAAATTATAGCATGTGAGAGAATATTTTTTGCAATAAAATATCCCATCACACTCTTATATACCTTAGGGACAGATAGCAAAAACCTAATTACAATGAACAATGGGTCATTATTTGGTCTTTGGTAGCCTATTTCCTTTCATCCGTTCTCAAGTTCAAAAAATCAATATGATTGTGATCACTGTAGCTCCATCAACCACATCCACAGTAAAGACCTGACTGCTACTATTATATTAGCTCAGCATTCAAGACTTATCACACCATGTGAAAAGTCCTTCTGCATGAGCAATTCATAACTAATTACAGAAAGATCCTACTCAGCATACATAGTGAATGCCTTTGTACCCGCACGCAACAAGAAAATACACCTGGCAATGGAAATGAGTGGCATAAAGCTAGTATAGCAAAGAGATTAAATGTAAATCTGATCAAAAATAGAAAGAAAACCTCACATGTTCTAAAAAATGAATCTCTAAATATCCTTTTTTTGTGACCTTTAAAAATTGTACGTTTGATGATTTCAGAGCTTTCACACCTTCAAATTTTGTAGGCAAAATAACAAAAATAAATGTGATTATGATGATTCTGAAAGGCAGATGAAAGTGTTATGAGTATTCATAATAAATTTCCCTCTACTGCTTTAAATTTCTCTCCTCTTAAAAAGGACTAATGATATGGACTTTAATATCTTCAGCAAAAAAAGATGATTCTATGTACAGCATTGCAAAGATCAAATTGTTAAGAAGTATAAAACATTAGTAATCCCTGAAAGAGTATACATTTATTTCAAAATAGAATTCTACTTCATGTCAGTCTTCTATAATTCTTTGATTAATTTATGTCCTATGACTCTGTTCTAAATAAGTAATATTTTTTTCTTTTGAACTAACATCCCCTTAAAATCAGTAATATCTAAAGAAAAAGGTATTAAAAGACACACTGCTGGCCTGCAACTTGGAAAAATCAATCTTTTTTCAGATTTTAAAAGAAGATATTTTATGTGGGGATTTTTTCATCATTGAGATAGTTTAGAAGTATGGAGTTTTTTGGTTTTGTTTGGTTTCATTTGAGAAGCACATCTATTTTATTGGGTTTTTTTTCATAAATCTTTGATCAACTTTTTAGTTATATGCAAATGATAGTTTAAAAAGATTATAGAAAATCAAATTGATCTGCAATATTACTTTTTCTCTTTGCCGTTGTGCCTCCACCAACTGCCTCTTACTGTATAATTACTTTCTTATTTCAGTGAAGCTCTCCATTAATTAATATTTATTTCAGAAAAAACACCTTTTTATCATGTTATGATTCTAATTCTAATAATCAGATTCTCATAAATTGTTGATTCCAGCTTCACAGATTAGACACAGAATTAAATACATTGACATATTTGCATTAGAACACACATTTTGTTTCAATTAAAATCTTCTTACAGTAAGGCAATTTGTTCGGTGATTGAAAAGCTGTGTTCTGATTTGTGACACTGCTTCCCTGGGCTATCTTCTAAAACTGTCCTCATAAAAGCACGTGTCATAGACTATTATTCTAATATATTAGACCACAAATATTTACCTAATTTAAGAACACCTTCAAATTGTGGTCGTTCAGGTAAAATTGAGTAACTTTTAATGGGAACCTCAATGGCTAATGAAGAGAGGTACCTTAACAGTGAAAGTTTATTTGAAATTTTAGGTACTTAGATGTCTTTCAATAGCAAAGCACACGGACATTTAACGTATCTCAAAAATAAGGCTATGGAAATAAACAAAGTAAAGAAAAGAAAAATTGTCTGTGTGGAGTTTATGTATATGAACTTTCCAAAACTTAAAATTCACTTGTAGTAATTCAGTGCTAGAAGGACTGTGGGCTTATTAATCGGAACTCAAACTTATATTGCCGTTGTGTTAGACATAGATGTTCTTCTGGTGAATATAAGAACCAGCCACAGTCTTCATAGTGATCAGATTATTTTTAATACATATTTGAAGCTTGATATGTTCAGTGAAATTAGTAGCAATATACAGAATTCAAATTTACACTGTGAACCATCCTGAAAATTTTGGAACAAACTATAAGTGAAGTTAACTTTCAAAGGGATATTTATATCATAAAGCCAACTGATAGTATATAATTTTCATAATTACTAAACCAAAAATAGGAACTGAAAAAAACTGAATATTCTTCCAGATTTTTCAATACTCCATCAGGAATCCATCCATCAGGGTAACAAACAAATTTCTTCACTGCATCTAAATCTACATTTAAAAATAAAAATGTGTCCAAGCTTGTGCAGAAGTCTTAAGAATTTCTTTGCATGTCTCTGACTAATCTGGTGAAAATTTATTTTTCCTGAAATGTACATATAACTCTTAACTATGCTTAGGCAAGATTTAAAAACATATTTTTCATACCATTTATCTTATTTTTCAGAACATTGTCCATGTCTGAAATTGCAGACTGTAAGAAATAAGAAAGAAGAGAAAGAAAATCAAGGAAATATAGAAGTATTTACCCCCAGTATCACAAAGATTCCTAGTTTTCTCATTCACAAACAACTCTCCTAGCCAAATGGCTTTTGACAGATAAAGCAATATATTAGTCTTGCCTCTAAAACTAAATGGAAAAGATTATTGATCAGGTATGGAAAATTTACAGGAAATAATATAATATTTTTTTTCTCCCTGGAGAGAGAGCAAACTCAAAATGTAGTATCGCAAAATTAGAAACATTGAGGATCACATTTCAATTAGAAACCTAATGATATGGTGTTATTGAAACAGGTTGTTTTGCAAAGAATCCTACATAGAAATAAACTCGATCAGGTTAAAAATGTTACCATCTTATTTTCTTCATCTCCTATTTCCTATAAAAACTTTCATGGAGAATGGAAATTCATAGAAGGATATTCACAGAAAGAAAATTGTTTCTCCTGAAGTTGTTAATCTAGATAAAAAAAAATTCCAGGTATCACAGAGTGCAGTAAATATCGTGTTTGTTTAGAAAAACCTTCCTGACTGGTCATGAATAACTCAAGGCAGCAGGCAGCATTAAAATGCTATCTGCAAGACAGTAGTTTCTTTACGTGGTTATCTATTTTATCTCTTATTTTAATGAAATTGTGAAGTCTGAGTAATCTAAAGCTTAAAAGGTAGATATTTCAAAGTCTCAAAGTTATTAGCAGCTGATTTCTTTACAATTTTTAAACTAAAATTTAATTAAAAGTATAACAAAAAATCATCCAGTTGTAAAAATCACAAAAAGTCTTTGAGTTCCAAGGAGGTACAACTATTTCCAATTTGTCAGAAAGAAAGCAATGCATGACAATTATTTCTGCAGAGAATTATTTCTGCATGGGTTCTTTATATCGAAATATATAAGAACCGGTCTATCCATAGAGTGTAGTAACTGAAGAACCTCAATCTCAAAGAGCTCTAGTTCACCAAAAACACTGATGCAGGAAGAGTGAAAATTGACACCAGAGCCATTTGTAGGACAAGAATGCAAAAGCATAGGTAGGAAGCACCTTTTAATCACTTCTTATTGCGCAAAACTTCTTGTTGTGTTATATTATAACTTATTATTATTTCCATAAAACCGCTGACTTTCTAAATTATGTGGAAGAGTTTTCCTCTTGTAAGTGTGTTTCCACAAACAAGTTACTGAGTAAGAGTGGGCTTCCACAAACATTTAGCTAAGTAAATTTGATTCAAAGCCAAATGCTTTTAACAGGTTTGTTTTGATATTTTAAACAAGTATTAAATCCATATTATTTACTTCCCTTTCTCTATATGGCTTTTTCTATGTCTATTTTTGCTTTAGTCTGTCACCAAAACAAAAACAACACCAACACTTGCCCACTCATTTCCCTCTCATTAAGATTAGTTCTCACAATAATTTCTGAAGTCTTCATTACTGTGAAATTCTTGCCACAGATTTTACTTTTGAGCAGCAGAAAGCTTTTGAAGTGACTCTCCTGATGAGCAGCACCACAGAGCAATGCTCTGGTGTACATCATCAGGAGGTCTCATAATGCATGAACCAGGCTCTCTTAAAATAAAATTCACTGAAAGATGTGATTGAGGGCTGTATTTTATGTGCTCCATCAGCTAATTGGCTTTGTCCAGAGGAATGGACTAGCAAAAGTCTGAAGCAAAGTAGCTGAAAATAGAAGAGTGGGAAATAAGAAGCGTCAGGTTTTGGCACCAACAGCTTTGCTGTATGAGGCTCCTCCAATGGGCCTTTTCACTTGCTATTGTAGCTATGTCATAACTAAGTTCCAGTGAACGCTTGAGAAAATCTGGTCCCATCTTCAGGTTCATTCTCTTTTGATGTTATTCTGAAAATTTAAGTTTTATCTTCATGCCATCTCTAATTCAAGTGTGCAGATCCTGACCCTGTTTATTCCAAGAAAGAAGAAAAAACACCTCTGATTTGAAACAAACCATGAAAAACTTTCTGCCCGGAAAGGATGGCAGCTACTCATTTGAAGTATGAGGAAATGAAAAATAATATAGCATTTTCAACTCTGCAAATATGAAGAATGGAGAAGCAATGTGTAGATCCAATTTATTTATAGAAGATAATAGCTTTTTATAGTGGTCAATAGAGGGTTGGGTTGAAAGCCATTTGTCAGACTGCACAAATGCATAAGAATTGAAGATGGGAATGGTTGCCTTTGGCTCTAACTGTTAAAAAACAGTTATCAATCTTCATCTAAGTCTTCAAGGAGCTTCTTGTGGGGAGCAATCGATATTGCATTTGCCACAATAGCTCATTTAATTATTTTCATCCTAAATATCCTGTCAGCAGGGGGAAGTCTTCCTGATTTTAATTAATTTTGAGATCATTGATTTTTTTGCCTTTTCCTTTCCTATGGTTACACATGCAGACACAAAGGCACAGACACACACTTTTAGCCTTCAGGCTATGTAAGATATATGACAAGTCCTTGGTGAAAACCCTGCATATAACTGTAGTATACCTAGATGACCTGCAGCTTTACTTTTAAATCTTTAACCTTCAACTGCTGCAAATGAGCCTCTGGCATCTAAACCTAGTTGGGCAAAACAGTAAATTGAAAAGCATGTTTGCTGAATAGTTTTCAATTAAAGGATCCTTAAATCAATAGGCAGTAAGGATATCACAGCCACAAGCCTGCTATAACTCACAGAGAAACACAAAGAAAATAGAAGTCAAAGAACTGAAAATAGTAGTAGAAACCATGCACTTACATTATATTTGCAAATAAATAAAGATGTTGTATTGATGGATATCATTAACACCCAAAATAAGAATGCTTTGGGCTCTAGAGTGCTATGTCACATTTCCCCTATGTTGAATAGTAGAAATAAACCAGACAGAATGCAAGTCTCTCAGAACAGAGTCCTAAAATTTGTAAAAGACAAGCACATAACAGAAGTTAAAGAAAAAATGTTTAGTCTATATACCTTAAGAGGATAAGGCATCTTCTACATGAGAATCCTTGTTTCCCATTCTCAGAGAAAACTGTTAACCATGTAAATCCCTATGCTGTAATTGATGAGATGACTGCTCTCAGGGCCCACCCCAGAAAAAAACTGGGAATTGGGAAATGGAACTCAGATAAAAGTCCATACTTTCCCTTAGAATAACATCAGTATTTCAGTCTAAAACATGTTGACAATCAGGTAACAAAATATTATTTTGAACCCCCAAAAATGTTTAATTGTTTCTTGGCCTGCATGTAGGCCTACCTGTATCAGGGATACTCCTGCAAAAGTGAACAGGCCATTAAGAAAAATGAAGTTTCCATTAAAAAAAAAAAAAAAGCAAAAAAAAGCAAAAAAACCCACTCAAAAATATGAACAGCTGAAAAATTGTATATCTGGTGTTTAAAAGATCAGATGGATTCATTTCAGTCACATGCAAAGCTTGCAATCCCATTGTGCCACTTCCACATTTTTTTAAGAAAAGGAGAGGGGGAAAAACCCGCCAATTGTAGTAAACAAATTGGCAACTACACTAATTAAGAATAATTAAAATCTACATCCATTCCAGAGTGGTTAAAACTGCATTCATAGGTCCACTGCCAGAGATGACATTTTATTTGAAACTAATAATAAAGCAGTTATTTGTGATTATTCTTATTTAACATGACATGGAATAATTGTGGAGTTACTTTCTTTTATTAAAAGAATATAATATCACAAGACACCAGTACACCAGAAATAAGGCAAAGTGACACATTCAATTTTACAAGGGATGGAATTTTCTGGACCAAAAATGTCAGAAAAGATACACTATTGCAGAAAAGCAATTACTGCAACATTAAATGGATACATAATATCATTAATTATCCTGCTTCTGGCTGTAGACTTGAAAAGAGAGGCTTCTCCTAAGTAGAGAAGCTAGTTACGATCAACATTTTTAGCTTAGACCGTGGACAGTGTTTCCTTGTGCAGCTCTTCATCACAAAATAGTTTTCTCCATTACCTTTCCCTGGAAATGAAAAAAATTGCCTCTAGAATAATCCCAGTAATTTCTTTCTCTAAACCCATGAAGTCTAAATACATTTAGTTTAAATCTGAGAAGCAAGTGGTGCTAATTTTTTCTTCATTACTAAATAAAGAAAAAAGAGCATTTAACAACATTATAGCTTGTTAAAATCTGAAAAAAAAAAAAAAAAACAGCTGAAAATACTAGTAAAATATCATCACAACATTCTCCTTAGGTGAGCTACTGCTGTCTAAATAGCTACATATTAAAATTCTGAGAAAGTCTCTATCTCTGCCACAATCCATTAAGCAGTGTATAGCATTAACACAACTGAAGGAATTTAGAAAGTAGATGCTTGTTTGAAAAATGAAAGGTGGGAAAAACAAGACCAGGAAACAGTTCTGTACTTCAGAGACAAATACAGTTTCCCTCACAGATGTTCCTCAGGGAAATAAACAGCAGCAGCAAGGCCAAGTCAAGAAAGCTCTCTGACAAGAAAAGCAAGATTGTAAAGCACTCTACCACATGCTCACATTCCTCTGGGAACTGTTATCTTGCTCAAACAAATCCAACTCACTAAAACTGACAGTTGTGCACTGCTCTTTATTCTTAAAGGATTAACATTAGGGAAAAAATATGAAGTGGAGGTATCTTTCAAGATTCTAACTAACTGAGAGACTATCTAATCACTGCTGCTAAATAAGGTACTATGTGCTGAGACTCCAGTCTCTTTTTCTTGTGCATGACTGGCACAAGAGATCTGCTGAGAGATTGCTTTTCAAGCTGGTTTACATTCTTAAGAAAAAAAATATAGGAAACTGAGCCACCAAATTATCCTTAGAGAGCAGTAAATATATGAAAAAAAACTTCTTAGAGACCGAACACCTGTTTACATATGCATTTATGAACATTTCAGAGCTATTATTTGGATGAACATAATATAAGTGACTTTGTGTATGAATATTTTCCAAGTGTACTGCCTTTTAAAAATTTAATCCAAGTGAACTCTAGCTTTACAGAAGAAATTGTTATGGAATTCATTTATATAATTTTAGCCATCTAAAACTACCAGGAGAGCCATGAATTAAAAAGTGTGATTAATCTGGTTATCCTGAGATGAGAGGACGCCTACATCTTATGCTGTATACCCTTCTTTGAGTAAAACTCTCTTGACAGAGTTCAAGCACTTCAAGTTATAAAAACCGAAGATCTTTATGCAATTGCTATGAAACAAATCAAATATAATTATTTAGTTATAATAAACTCTATTCCACCCAAGTTAAGTCCAAGGGAATAAACTGCTTCATTGGGTAATACTGCACTAATTTTAGAAGTTAGACAGGATGCTTCACAGTTGTGGTGATCTACAAATACAGATTCCTGTCTCTGGTAAGCAAATTGCTCTCTAGGCAATCTGCAGCAATTTTGTTTCTAAAAGAATTGAAAATGTGTTATTGCTTTATCTAAAACGTGATTTCAGATATACAGACAAGAAGCAACAGATCAAAAATATTACAAAGATAGTACTGCGAACAAAGAGTAGCTGAATACGTTTCTAGTTTTCTTAATCCCATCTATTCTTTACTGTGAGAGGTGGGAAAGGGAATAGATGTCCCACATTTAGCATTTATCTCAAGTACTCGGATAAATAAAACATTCCATGTTAATTGTAACAGACCAGACAGAACAGAAAACACACTTGTGCTCATTACTCTAATTCAAGCAGTAGAAGCAAAATATTTTTGCCTCAAAACTTCGTGTTTTCCTGTTTAATTCAAGTTTATGCAAAACAAAAAAAAAATGCAGGACATACCTTAAGAAATATGGAAACTAACTAGGCTTCTAAAACTGAAGATGCACAGCCCATTGAGACCAGTCTATCTTTGCTTAGAACCATTTTAATTTTTAATAGGAGTTAGACAGCAGGTAGTATTTCACAGTTTTAGCATGCGTACTGACTGTCTCATCAACCATAAACTCATAAACATTCCTTGCACCTACTCAAACTATGATAGCAAGGTTTTACATGTTTCCTAAATGTATTTTGCTGTCCTGACCTCCCTTGTTCTGAACAATCTTCAGTTCAGCTTGTTCCACGCCCGTAATTCAAAGCACTGCACAGTATTTTATTGAGAAAATTTAGCAATATTTTGAAATTAGCACCTGGACAGAGGCTTGTTTCCTCAGACATTCTTCCTCATGTTTACTTAAGATCAACTTCTCAAGCCTTATCTTGAAGGGACTTGCCACTAGGATCCCACAGAAGCCCTAATGTGACAGGCAACTGCCTCAGGAAATGGGTACTGCACACACTCACTGGAGCTACAGATCTTTGAAACAACTGACTAAGGTGCAAAAAGGTCAAGTGCAAGAGAAAAAGCTTTTCTAGAAGGGGAGGATGGAGAATGAGTGCAGTGCATATGCATTTCTCTGTCCAGCCTCAACAGGACCCTCTCCTGCTGTCCCCCGATTACTTTTACTTGCTGAAACACTACTAAAATAATTAACTACCAAGGATTATAAGAGTAATATGTGAAACATACGGAGAAGTAAGGAACTCTATCAATAATACAATTTAAATGGGTTCAAGCTATATAAGCAAAATTTTTTATACCAATACACACAAAAATGCACAATAAATAAGATACAGAGCTCAAGAAAAACAAGAAAGGACTCGAGATTATGTTTTCTATTTATACTGGAAACCTTTCCTACCAAGAGTGTTAAAAGAAAAGAGAAATTATCAGAAAGGTTAATCTAATCTTGCTGCTTTACTAGTAGCTCCTCGGTGAATGCAGTAGAAATGTTTATGTACCTAAATTTATTTCAGCTGCAGGTACAAATGAAGTGACAGAATAAATGATTTTCAGATTAAGGAAATTTCAAACTGCAACAAAAACATGCAACACTTGTGAAACCCATCCAATGTGTTTTTTATGTCTTATCTAGTTCACATATGAACCACTCAGATATCAACCACTGTAAAAAAAAAAAAAAATACTCAAAATTAAGCCAATTTCAAGTTCTTCCAAAACAGATTACATTGAAGAAATTTGGTAAATCCAGATTACAAAGGGAAAAAGCTTGCACTTTTCTAATTAAATGCATAATCATAGATGCAAAATCATGTTAGCAATGCTAAATGTCTTCTGTTTTAATGAGCCATTTGAAATGAAATGGTTGCCTGCAATTAGACATCTGCAGTCCAAGGACAGCAAGCCAACTGTGTAGTCTGCCAGAATTACAGTTGCATTCCTCAGCAGGACAATAAGGAGAATGGATAATTGTAATTATAACATATACATCCTTTAGTGTTCTGTGGTTGAAAGAGTGTGAACAACAAGGGCTCTTAATACATTTAATTGCTGGCTGCTAATAAAGGGTTGTCAAAAAAAGAACGATTTTTAAAATGCATTCCAATTCCACTACGAATTACAAACCAAGGTCACTAACTACCCACCTGAGGACTTATCTCCCAGAAAACTCTCTCTTAGACCCTGTAAATATCCAGTCACAGCCCTGGTGTTCAGAAAGTTGCAAGCCCATATGAAAGCAAGTTGAAGAGATGGGAGACCACGGAGATATTATTTTAAAGAGTTTAGCACATGTTGCAAATTCTCTACTCACACTCTCTTTGCAAATATCTTTGCAAGCTTTTTTTCATGAGAACTTGAATGAAGATCCTAAATACTTTTTAGATGTGTGTATTTCTGTCTCTTCCTTTTACACTTAATATATCTGAATATTTCACCTATCAAAATGCTTCCATTCCCTTTTAGGAATAAGAGAAAAAAGAAATTGAAATTTACCTATTCAAACTCAGGGCAGAAATCATAGCTGCATTCCCTGAGAGAATGCTTCTATCACTTTGTCAAATTATAAAAAAAAGAGAAAATAGAATTTAATTACCTTCAGAGTTTATCTTTCATTCAGTGCTGCTCAACTTTTCACTACTGTGAGGATTCAAGAGTAAAGACACTATTATTTTTTCAGACTTCACTGTATATTCTTAACATGGATTGAAAATTCACTGTGATATTACTATAAGTTCTGCAAAAAGCCGCCACCTGAACTGCTCTATTCTGTGAAATCACACTTATTTTGTAAAATATAATTCATTAATAGTATCGACAAAATAAGTGAGAGCATCATACAGAAATAAGCGTTCTTCCAAGCTTATACATAGTCTATCATGTTTAAATTATTAGGCAAGATTTCTTTAATGCAATTGCTTTCCTCCATTTTTTTTTCTCATCAGTTCCTAGAGAAAGCTGAAACTGAAATTTTACACTTCTTGGATTTAATAGATTCAATTTTCCAGATGTGGTACTTGACTAATTCATTGTATCTTCTTAAATACTTCTCTCAGGTCAATCAATCAATTTGCTGAATTTCTATAATTTTGGAAACTGTGAGAAAGATCTTTATTATAATACTCAGAATTGTTACACTGAACCTTTAGGAACCCAGACCTCTCAATGGAATCCACAAGCCTTATGTAACATCACACTTGATGCACAGGACATTTCAGAACACAATGGATCTTAGCCAGCACTCTAATTCAGCTAGCCAGTAGCAACTCAGCACAAAGTAAAATCCCTTTCTTTTTTAAATATTTGAGAAAGTGTGGAACCTCCATAACACAGGAATCTAAAGGCTGCAAACCTCTCCTCTTCAGCAGGCCTTAGCCACTCATTTGTAAAGAGACAGACAACTCATTCCTTTTGAAAACCTTGCCTCCATTTAACCAGAATACAGAGAAAACTCACATTCTTCTTTGACTAGCAGATGGGAAGCCTGCTGGAGTGTAACAAATTAGGAAAAAAATTACTAGATGTCTAGTTGTGGATGAAAAAAGTATTAGACTCCAGTTTTCTAAAAGCATAAAACCAAAGTTTGGTTTCCAAGTGCTGCCTAGGAATGGTTGAGATAGTCATCCTGCTCTTGTCTGTGAATAACTGTCTTCAAAGTAGAGGAAGACAAAAAAAAAAAAAAGCATAGGAGAAAAAGGATTTAGTATTATAAGTTTCTGAACAGAAAAAAACCTAACATTTTCTAGGTCTTGAAATTTAACCTTTTTTGTTTTTCAGTGGAGGGAAGAAAATATGAGGAGAACACAAAGTTGCAAGTCAAAGTCTAACTGGCCTTAAAAATGCTAAATGTAAGACATTATGATGAGCATAAAACCCAAAAAATAATTAACATTTGTGTAATTATAAGTTCTCCTTAAATTTGATGTTCAAAAAGTTCTGCAAATTTCTGTATACTTTTCACTATACACCTTCAGTGCCTTTGCCAATTTTTCCAATTAAAAGCCTCTGGTCTTCATTTGAAGATGTTTCAGTCATCACCATAAACCACCTGTGATTCTCATGCTGTATACACAGCTATGGATGTTTACACTCTATGCTGTCATACTTCATTCCTTATTTGTATATTCAAATGTAGGACATGTTTACTATGAGAACATGGCTCCAAGCAATTCATGAGGACATGATTCAGCTAGCTCTTTTTAAAACATTTTTTAAAAAAAGAGCATTACTTACAGAAACCATCCCTGTTCATCCACTTCCACTAAACATCTGGATTATCACTGACATGTTGCTACAAAGCAATGAGGGTTGATTTCACGAGTTATTCTTCACTTTCTATTAAAAGTACAGAGCAGCCAAGTACAGCTATTTAACGAGGACTGGATGGCTTCTTTGGACATTGTCATCATGAGGTGCTCGTCAGCTTACAAAAGCTGTTTTTTTAATCTGCCCATAGAGTAGAAAAGTCTGCAATAAGTAAACAAATTCTTTGCTTCATAGAATCACAAAATGGTTTGGGTTGGAAGAGACCTTAAAAATTCTCTGTTTCCAAAACCCCCTGCCATGGGCACAACACCTTCCATTAGACCAGGTTTATCAATGCCCCATCCAACCTGGCCTTTAACACTCCCACAAATGTGACAACTTCGCTGGGCATCCACAACATCTTTGGGTAAATTGTCCCTATGTTTCACACCCTCACAGTATCTAATCTAAACCTACACTCCTTTCAATCTAAAGCCATTGCCCCCTATCCAATCACTATGTGCCCTTGTGAAAAGTCCCCCTCCAGCTTTCTTGTAGACTCCCTTCAGGTAGTGAAAGGCTGCTCAAAGGTCACCCCAAGCTTTCTCTTCTCAATGCTGAATAGTCACAATTCTCTCAGCCTTTCCTCATAGGAGAGGTGTTTTATTCCTCTGATATCTCTGTGGGCCTCCTCTGGACTTGGTCCAGCAGGGTGATGTCCTTCCTGTTCTGGAGACCCCAGAACTTCTGGGGGGGGCTCAGGAAAGAAGCGCAGAGGGGGAAAATCAGCTCCATCAACCTGTTGGTCACAATTATTGTGAAGCAGTTCAGGATACAATTGGCATTCTGGGCTGCAAGCACACATTTGATCTGGATTGCTTGGGTCAATGGAACAAAGCATATTGTGTGAAGTTCGACAAAGCAAACTGCTGGATCCCACAGTCACTACAACCCCACAAAACAGGTTGTGGGTACAGTGGCTAGAAGGCTGCCTGCAGAAAAGATCAAGGGGTTGCTGGTCAACAGCTGCTGAACATAAGCCAGTGTGTGCCCAGGGGGCCATGAAGGCAAATGGCATCCTGTGCCAGCAGAAGCAGGGTAGAGATTGTGCCTCTGTATTTGCCACTTGTGAGGCCATACCACAAGTACTGTGAACAATTTTGGGCCCCTCACCTAAAAAAAAATATTGAGGTGTTGGAGAATGTCCAGAGAAGGATGATGAAACTGGTGAAAAGTCTAGAGAGTAAGTCCTATGAGGACTGAAGGAGCTGGGGTTGTTTAGTCTGAAGAACAGGAGACCTCTGCAACTACCTGAAAATAGGCTGTAGCCAGATAGGTTTGGTCTCTTCTCCCAGGTAACATAAGAGGAGACAACCTCAAGCTCTGCCAGGTGAGATTCAGTTGAGACATCAGGAGGAATTTCTTCACTGAAAGGGTGGGTTAAGCATTGGAATGGGCTGCCCATAGACGTGGTGGAGTCACTGTGCCTAGAATTGTTCAAGAAATAACTGGACACGGCTCTTAGTGCTAGGATTTTGTTGTCATGATGGTGTTTGGTCAAAGGTTAGACTCTGTGTCTTGGAGCTGTTCTCCAGCCTTAATTATTCTATTGCCAGCTCATCTACAGTCTCTCACCCCAAGTCCTTCTCAGCAGGGTTGCCCTCGATGCCTTCATCACCCAGTCTGTATTGATAGCAGAGTTGTCCCCATCCAGGTGCAGCACCTTGCACCTGGTCTTGTTAAACCCCATGAGGTTCCAGGTCCCTCTGGATGGCAACATGTCCTTCAGGTGTGCCAACCGCACCACTCAGTTCAGTGTCATCTGCAAATTAGCTGAGGGTGTACTGAAGGACACCACTTGCCATGGATGTCCATTGGGCTCTGAGTCATTGACCTTTACCCTCTGGATGTGGCCATCCATCAACTCCTTATCCACCAAACCATCCACCCATTAAATCCATCTGTCATCAGTTTAGAGAGACGTTGTAGGGGATTGTGTCAAGGGCATTATAGAAGTCCAGACAGATGACATTTGTAGCCCTTCCCATGTCCACTCATGTCTTTACTTCATTGTAGAAGGCCACTAGGCTGGTCAGGCAGGAATTACCCTTGGTGGAGCTGTGCTGGTTGTCTTGAATCACATCCCTGTCCTTAATGGCTCAAAGTAAAATAGTTACTCTGAGTAAAGCAAAATAAGAAAAACAGGATCTTAAAACATTAAAAGCTTTACAGATAGTAGACACTTCATTATGTTTTTGATTTCCTTTTCTTTCACCAGCATTCATTAATTCTAATCAGAATTGGACACAGAAGAAAAAATTAAATTCTAAATTTCAATTGCAGTTTTTTCTGTAAAGGATTTCTACTTTCCTAGCATTAAGAATACTTTTCATATATCAGAAGGAAAAATGTTACTCCAAATTTGGGTTTAACAATGTTTTGGGATTTTTAACTGAAATTCTTAATAAAATAATCTCAACCAGATACAAAAGATTCAACTCTCTTGTTAACAATGTTCAAATTAGTGGATAATTTTTTCTGATTAGATGCCAATGGATTTTTTAATATATTTATATTTTTAGATATTAGAAGAAAATATTTGCTCTTCTCTGAACATTATTTAGCCTTTGAAATGTATCTACATCTGCACCAGATAGATAGCAAAAAGGCACTGAAAAAGGTAAATAGGTAAATCATTAAGTTATACAGAACTCTGGACCAACAGAGTGGGTAATAATATCCTTTGCTGAAACAAGGAAAGTAACGTTTTATGCTAGATTCAATGACATTCCATATGAATCCATAAAATTAAAAATTTAGCCTTTTAAAAAGGACATCCAGTGCAGAGCTTCAGCTATCTACTTAATTTTTCAAATCTCAGTCTGTGAAGAACAACCTAATAGCCTATTAAAAAAAAAAAAGCCTTCATTCTCTGATTCTGTTAGATATCCACTTTACACTTAGACATAATTATTCATAGATTTGAATAACAGCTTTTTGCACTGTCTTTAGGGGGGTTGTGTCTATAGAGGATAGCTGACTTCTATTAGTAATTTCTAATTTAATTTTTATAACGAACTAAACAAATGAGAACTCCTCACATGAATAATACATATTCCAAGTAAAAATCTATCTCTACTCTCATAAAAGCAGCAGCCAATCACTTTTTTCTTCTTCTTGTTTCCCATCTCTTCCAGGTAAAATTATATTTGAATAATATATTATTTATGGCTGTGGCAAAAATAATTTTAGAAGTCTTTGGAAAATTAATAAATTAAATACTGGTTTAGTTTCACAGCCCATAGCAAAAATGAAAAACAATCACAGGGTGTTTTATAAATGTCTACAAAGAAAATATCATTAAAATTTGGGGCTTGTTGACATTGACAGACTTTTGCCTAAAGAACCAAGTACTTATCTGGACCTTATACATAGCTATAAACCATGTTTTAGGGTATAGCAACCAGAGTAACACAGAATAGAATTTAGAAAAAAAAGCTTAAAAACTTAAGTTAACATGCAGTTCTAGCTTTCTCAGGTCTCAATATTTTTACCACATTCCAGAAATCCACCAGCCTTTAAGCTTTGTTTGTTCAAGTTATTCTATCAAATACCAATTCTGATTTTTAAAACTATGTCACTCAGAAAAATAGATTAAAAACTGAAAATGTACACTCAATTTCACAAAATATAGACTCAAATCCTAATATACCTTTAAGACGTAAATGAATTTCTACAAATAAATCATTGTTGAGTTCCAAGTGTATCTTATTGCACATTTTAGGTCTTAGATATATGCCAAAAAAGTAGTATTTTTTTAATTTTCCAGTCTTTACTTCTCTCTGTTTTCAGCTACCATCAAGTTCTTAAGACAAAGTCATTAGTTCACTGATCAAATGATTGAGAGATTATACATATACATTGTTCCTCTCTGAACATAAAAAAATTGATCTTGAAAAGGCAGATTTCTTCAAATCATGGCACGCCAGAAAGCAGTCAAGTCCTATACAGAGCCAGTTTCTGAAAACTACACGTTCAGACAGATTTTTGAGACTACACCTATAAATCACATCTGCATAGTCATGTCTGTGCTACTTTTTCATGCTCTGTGATTCAATTTCATATCCATCCATCATATACTGAAGGAGGTTACAATTCCACAGGAAGCAAAGAAGCTGGATAGCACATGTTATGGGTACGGAAGACAACCGTTTCATAAGCAGTGGGAATTAAACAGTAAGCCCCATAAATGAAATTGAAAAAAATTCACTAAACTAAATTTTGTATGTTCTGGTCCTGGGTTGTAAGTGGGTGATATTTTCATTATGGGTAAACCCCAAATTTTAAAGAAATGTATGGCCCTTCTGACCATTAACTGCTACATGAAACATCATAAATTAAGCTGTGAACAGTAACAGAAGATATAGAATTTACTTCTATGTACATAAATGGTATTTAACTCTCATTTCTAAGTTTTTTTAGATGTTAAATATGCAATTCTAGGGATTAATAGCCTGTAAAAAATCTGTATCATAGGCAAAAAAAATAAAGCACCTTTACAGATGACAGAATGGTTTGGGCTGGAAAGGACATTCAAGATAGTCTAGTTCCAACACCCCTGTTGGGGGGACACTTCTGAGGGAAGTGTCAGGAATACTTCTCACTAGACCAGGTTTCTCAAAGCCCCATCCAACTTAGCCTTAAACACCGCCATGGATGGGACATCCACAACTTTTGTGGGCAGCCTGTTTCAGTGCCTCACCAACGTCACCATCAGTAAAGAATTTCTTCTCTATATGTAACATAAATTTCCCCTCTTTCAGTTTAAACCTATTACTGTTTGTCCTATCAGTACTGCTCCTGATGAAGCGTCTTTCTCTGGCTTCCTTGTAAGCCCCCTTGAAGTACTGGAAGGCTGTTACGAGGTGTCTTCTCACTATTAGTTACAGCATATTTGCTAAGGACCATAACCTTATATACCAGTCAGTATATGATAACTGTATTTATCATCTCTGAGTAGGTATTAGGTCATTTACAAGACTGCGGAGAGATATAAAGCAATACTAACACAAAACATCTGGTAGCTGTTGGGAAACACTCCGTAAAATAAGAATTATATTTTTAAGTCAGAAGAGACTAGAACAGATCTTAATATGTGGAAAAGTATGAAAAACACTAGCACATACTCTTAATTGAGCCAATCATAATGTGAATCTATTCTTCTAAGTCTTTATGTTTCAATTTATTTACTGTTAGGAATTTTACCAGTTTGGTTTCCTTGGGAGAAAAAAACCTAAGAAGTTTCACAGTATAAAGATTTAATATCTAAATAGTCAATCTCTCTCTGTACTCCTACCTCACTTCTCTCTTCCAACATCCTGTAATAGTAATGTTCAAGAAATAACTTTCAATGTAGACAGAGGGAAAGAATTTTTTTGCAAAAATATTTACCATCACTGTTTAAAGCACACCAATAAGAATGCAAAAAGAGGAAAACATGGATAAACACTCCGCATTACAACTTACATGATCAACCATTGAAAAGAGAAAGAGCAACAGCAGTGGAGGGGCATTTGTTAGAAGAGGGAGCTCCACTTTCTTCCAGATACCATATTAGAAGAGAAACTTCACACATATGAAAGCCCTCGATGAAAAGAGGCAAAGAGAAGTGTGGCAGAATAACTCACTGAGGTAATGGCTGACTCATCAG
Organism: Petroica traversi; assembly: GCA_025920805.1. Classification (NCBI taxonomy): domain Eukaryota; kingdom Metazoa; phylum Chordata; class Aves; order Passeriformes; family Petroicidae; genus Petroica; species Petroica traversi. The sequence goes on from JAHLSL010000017.1 coordinate 17,682,336, forward strand.
TCTTGACTTCATGGGAGAGATGCCCTTACTCTATCGTAAAAACTCACTGACAGCTGTTAGTTACTGCCTCACATACTTAAATGACACAAATCCATAAGAAACAAGCTTTTCTTACAGTTAATTCTCAAGGTTCTACTTACACTGTTGTAATAATGAAATGAAGTAAAATCAATCAAGCAGCCAGGGTCACACTACTGGCAGCAAAACAAGGACAGCCATTGTATTATTTCAGAGCCAACTCATAATGGTCTTAGCAGAACATAAGGAATACAGTCATTTTCTCTGTTATTTTTGGAATTTGAAGCACATTTACGTATTACTAGAAGTACAATGGTTCATAAAATCTAAAGCTTGCTGTAGGGCAAAGAAAGTTCAGTTCATGCAAAATTCAAGCTGTGAATATATATAGTGACAAATACACACTATTCAGTGTTTCTACCACTACAGGCAATTCTCTGTCTGAACTTCCACCAAGAATTATGAAAGCCCAATATAGCCATAAAAGAGAATTAGCTTTCAGTATAATAAACATTTATAAAATACAGTTTCAGCATCAACAAACATGTAGGGATCCTTTTCTGTTAGTATTTTAATTACAGAAAGCATCTTCTTCTTCAAAATGATTAAAACACTTTCACATGCATTTCCAGGTGTTTTAAATATAGGACACTTTTATTTTACCTAAAATATTCCCAGTGAGAAGAAAATAATTGCTCCATGAGAAGGTACTTTAATGTTTAAAAAAAATACAAAGAACTTTCTCAGACTTTTTTGAGTTGAAACTTTATTATTTGATTCCTATTATTAATACCTAGACATGGATTTCCTGTGGCAATTTTTGCTCATTCAGATAAAAGGGAGTCATTGCAATCTTATTTCAATTACTAGTGATCCTAGTGAAAACTCAGATCATCTCTGGTGATCTATTAATTGTCACAGGTATACTTACTGTGGCAGTCAAGGTAATATTGCTAAGAGGGCAATGAATTATAGGAAATGTATGCAAAGTTAATTTTGAGTCTACTTTATTCCTTTATTTTCTCTTTATCTCATGAGAAACATCTGCCGTTGTAAACAGCTCCCTCCTGTTTGTAGAAAATAGGAATCCAAAGATAAACCAAAGCAATTATTAGCAACATAAGCAGTTATATCCAAAAACGTGATTAAATTCAGCTCTCCAAGGAGGAGGAATGCAAATGTTATACCACACCACAGTGTTTTTATCTTAAATTCCTTGCTTAAGTGTATGATGCTGGGTTCATATTAAGTGAATGCTTACAACTTAAACCTACCACTATTCTATCCATTTTCTGGAAGACCTTGTGTAGAAGAGACCAAATCTCCATTTCATAAGCTTCATCTTATATTAAAAAACCAATTTTAAAAGTAATGATGTCTAAGAGAAACTAAATTACCAATCCCCCCAAAAAAACCACACAATTTTTAAATAGTAAATTCACTCTAATTAAACCCTTGTTTGGAGATCTTTTAAAATTTTTTTCAAGCCATTGTGAAAATACAAACTTGATTTCTGCATCCCTAATCCACACTAATGCATGGTGGATTGATATCCATTAATGTTCCAGGAATGATTGTTTCTTCATGCTCATATAAGTACTAATTAATTTACTTCTCAGCACACCATTTATATTTATCAGACAGACATATAATCTACCAATTGGGTATCCCCAAATTTTATTTCCATTTCTCCAAAGTAAAATCATTACCTTTCACAACAACCAAAAAATTGTGTTCATAAAGGCAACCCCAATGTAACTGAAGATTTATGTCCAATAAAAAACCTATTATCTGCTGTGTATTTTTCTTTGTGAAAACAGTTAATCTCCACTACCTTTAATGCTACAAGAAATCATTGAATCTACACAGCCAAGGAGACAAATTATGCTGCTCAAAAATCTACTCTGAGTATTTAAAAGCTGCATTTTTTTAAGTAGGTATAGTCTAAAAGTAGATGGCATAGAACAAAAATAACATAGGTATTAAAAGAGATAAATATTTCATGCGTTTACAATCCCAAATGAAGGTGGAGATGGAAAAGCATCCCAAATGAAGCACTGAAAATCTAAAAGAATTTATGCAGATTATCAGGTTCCATAACACAGTTCTATGTTCTAAAGTACTTTTTCTCTAGTGAGAAATTCACATTCAAAAAAAGCGTTGTGCACCTGGTTTTTATTTCTTGTGCAGTTTACAGTCCTGCAGGCACCAAAAGGAAACACAACTGGTATGCCCAGGTGCCAGAATTAAAACTGTATGGACTACAAAGGGGTACACATCACACATTTCTGAATGTACTTTGCACTTTACAATTGTTTCCATTCAAATCTTTACATATGAGCTACTAAATACTATTTGATTAGACCTTAGAATTTAGAATATCTGTATATGTTTAGAAAGGAGGTTTCTTCCATCAATTTTTAAGAAAATTATTTAGACTGGATATAAGGAAGAATTTCTTCACAATGAGGTGGTTCAGACGCTGGAATGGTTGCCTAGGGATGTTCTGGATGTCCCCCCCCCACTGGAAGTGTTCAAGGGCAGGTTGGACAGGGCTTTGAGCAACCTGCCCTAGTGAAAGCTATCTCTGCTTATGGCAGCAGGGTTGGACTAAATGAGCCTTGAAGGTCCCTGCCAACCAAAACCATTTGACAATTCTATAGATTTATGTTTACTAAAGTCTTGCTATCTACTTATTATGTTACTCTAGATACAACCCCTTCCTTATTAAACATACTTCTGAAAACCACAGAGTTTTAACCACAGTTTTTCCAACATTGTAAACTGTGGCAATTCTGATTTTAAAATAAAATATCACTTAGTGATTTATGCCTTTCAGTCCAAGCATCTCCTATGGATTGATGTAATGAGTTTTTATTGCAGAATACAGCTTTCTAGGAAAGGAGAGCTTTTGTTATTGTAGTTGAGAGAAAAATAGGAAAATTATTTTTCTGGTCAGAAATATCAGCAGAAGAGTAAGACAGCACTACAAAGAAAAGAACATCAGATTTTATATTTCATTTTTAAGAATAGTATATCAGCTCACCTTACACCATAAACAGTAATAATTTTATGCAGTTTCAAAAGCAACATTAATATGTTTCTCCTTCTAAAAGCTTAATAATTAATCACAAAAAATAAATTATGAATGTCCTTATAATAGGATCATATAGTAGATCTATCCAGGGAATATTAAATATTTGGAGACACAAACGGATACCAGAAGATATGGAAACTTATACAGAAGACTAGGTGGGATTTACGGATGATCAAAGCGAATTGCATGTATAATGTATCATCTATTCAGTCACACTAGTAAAAATTTTGAAAAAGTCAGCAACTACACCCAAACTAAAAAATTTATTACGTTAATCATTTCAATCTATTTCTGACAACAAAGAAGTACCTTCCCAAGGCAGATTAAAACAGCATGAGCTTGATTAGGGAATGAAAATAAAGACCATAGTAGTCATAATGGGGACAATGGCTCTAAGAGGAAAGTCTATTGACTATTAAATAGGAAATAATCTGTTTTCAGATTTTCTTTCACCACTAATACATTCCTCCAGTGAGCCACTGTCTGGTAGAGGGGGCCTTTATTTTCTGGCAAAAAATGCCCATGCATTTAGCACAGCTATTCATATCATAATGTGCAATCACCTCTTCCTAAGAAATTCCAGAGAAAATGGATTCTTTCCCAGCATGGTGTCTTCATTAGCACATTCAACTACCTAGTGAACTCAGAAGACTTAATGCTATTCCATTACTGGCTGTTGAAGGTCTCATATCTAATCTTGACCTATTTAATGGCTCACACTTAGAAAAAAATTTTTCTCCCCTTGTTTGCCTTCCCACAGGACACTACTTGAATGGACTAAATCACAAATAGATGTAGGCAAATAACATTATCTTGCTAGCTAGAGACCTCTGGGTCACATGAAGTTAATAGACTAGTACAGGAATATATATGGTTTTTTTCTTTTTGTTGTTTTTGTTTTGGATTTGGTTTGTTGTGAATTTGTTTGGTCAAAATAAAATAAAAAAAAAAACAATGCTTGGATTCTTGTTGTCCAGACAATTAAAAGACATAGTGAAAGACTACTGCAATAAATTGCCCCTTGAAGATTCAGTTTACAGATTACAGTTTTCTGCAGAGCAGCCCCTGGCTAATCTGAAAATGCTAAGGAACTTCATAAACACTTTTAGTACTCTAGACTGATAGGGACTTATCAACCCAAAAGTTCTGGAGGTTTGTCTACTTTTCTGACATATAGCACTGCTATACCTATTTAAAGAATTCAAGCCTACTTCCTCCCTCTTTCCATCCCTATCAAGAACTAAACTGTTCAGGTTTACAGAAGGCAACATGAGAAGAGATAATTTCATCAAGTATCTACAAAATATGCTTAGATTGATTTGAACAGATAAGGAGTGACAGTCTTCACTAAATGTCATCAGGAAGAAAGTAGTGTAGAGTGATATAGCCTTTGGTATGGTTATTAACTTTGCTACCTGAGCCCTATCCAACCAGATGAATTGTTAAGAAGTTCCATCAGGTGGGTAAAATCTGCAAGAGTTCGCAACAATGAAAACACACTCTTGGACAGATTGAGACAGTTCTGACAACTGACATTCTGTGACCAGTATTAAAAGCAGCAATGTTCTTGTGCTTTAGGCACAAAACAAGAAATGCTATTTACTTACAGATTCTACTGTATTCTTAGTGCATTTTTAGTTAGCATATCAAAATACTTCACCACCTTGGTGTGCATAAAATAACTGATTCAAGATAGGGCACCAAGGTAATATAGTCCATATTAAGGTATACACATCTCCTTACGGCTGTAGGCAAAGCAGATGAGAACTGTAAACACAATTTCAAAAGTCAAAGAACAATAAAATAAAAGCTGTGGAGAGGTCTGTATGTGCAAAACCCACATACATCAGAAAGGAATAATTGCTTCTAAAATCAGCCATTTAAAATGGCCAGTCAATCACCTAGGCTCCCTATAAACACCTTGTCAGTAATATAGCAGCTTTTTTAGGACAAATTTCTCTGTTCTTCCTGTACTGACTGCAAAGGTAATGTAAGCAATTACTAGACATTTGAATTTTACATGGATTAAGTTAGGAGAGGCAAATTCCACACATACTGTTTAGGCATCTTCTTCATTAGGAGGAATGTATGTACAGTTCACTCTGAAGCACAGGCAAAGGATATTAAACTTGCGCTCTGGGCAGTTTATCTGCAAACAGAAACAAATGAAGCCTAAGAAAAGGCCACCATAATGAAAGAATATGTTTGAATATGCCAGGTCACTGCTGGAAAACTTAGCAGACCACTAGTCATTCCTGGAAAGGGTCTACATTTTTTGCCACCAAGTTTTCTGGAAGGTTGCCAATTCAACGGCTGCAAAAAGGAGACAAGCAGATTGACCACTACACCTGTGCCCCTACAACATAGGCAAGCTGAATTCATGATTCTTCTTACACTAAAACACAGCAAAAGAGTCTGAGCAGAACTTGTTCTGAGCAGAACTTGGAATTATTAGGTTTCTCATTGTTTCTTTTAACGGTTGACCCTTTTAAATTCTCAGCACTTTTGAATTGCATTTGTTTGGGACATAATCATATCTGTGTGGATTGATAGCTGTAATGAACACCAACTTTGACGTTCTTAAAAAGCTCACCAACATGTCTTATAAACATCCAGCAATAGCATGTGTTAGGGTCTTCCAGGAGAAATACAACTATCACTGTATTGTTTCTTTTTAATGAATGGGTTGATTGATATATTGATGGATATACACCTTCTGTGATTGTGTAAGCTTAAAAAATTATATTTGAGATCACACTATATTAGGTGAAGTTTTGTTGGATTCTGAAATATTCACGTGCTCCTTAGAATTAAAATTAATAAAACTTGCAGGAAGCAATGCAGATACTTCTCCCAAAATAGGAAGGAAATTTCTAGAAGAAAATTAAGCAGTGGGGTTTACCCACTATGTTGTATCTGTGTGATCAAGCTACAGTTCTTCATGAATATGAGGAGAGTTTTCAATTTCATGACTCTCAACTGCTGTTCTTCATGAAGAGGTTCCAGCAGACCTAACAGTGCTTTACAGAGATACTGGAGATTAACTTCTCAGGGGACAGCCAGAGTTGTTGAGTATCAAATAAAGATCGTAAAGCAATTGAAACTGAAGAGACCAAAAGACTTCCCTAGTCCAACACCTTGCTCCTTTGACATTGCTTTCAGTGTCACCTCTAGGAACATGCACATTGTTCAGAACTGTATCAGATTTTGAAAACATGCAAGAATGGAGATTATAACAACCTCTCCGAGCAATCCTTTCCCGTGCTTTACTTTTCTTACAGTGAAAATGTTTTTCCTTAAATCCAGTTGAAATCTCTCTCAGTTTATGCCTTTGTCTCATGCTTATGCCATGCACTCCTGAGAGCAGTTTGTCTATGCCTTCTTGATAATCTCCTTGCACATGTTAGGAGGATGCTGTTAGGTTCTTAAAAGGCCTTCCTTTCCCTGAAATTCTTCCCTCAACCACTCCTCACTGTACAAGTGCTCCAGCCCATCAGTTCAATCTTGGTTACTGCTAATTTGTATTCCCAGAAAAAGACCTTCAATATTTTTCTCTAACAAATATGATACCTAGTGTTCAGATAGTAAAGAGTCTCTACTGATGGTGCTTTATCTCCTGCTGCTCTACTGATGGATTTTCTCCTTTGATCTTACTTGAAAATCAATACAAGTCCTTGACATCCAGATTCTATCCAACAACATCCAATAAACTCAGTGTAGAACATACAATCATTTAACTCTGAAAAAATCTTTAACACCAACACGTCCAGCCATTGATGTAGTGCTGCCAAGTCCACCACTAAACTATGTCTCTTAACACCCGATTTACATTTTTAAATACCTCTAGGGGTCATGACTCAACCACCTTCCCTCAGAAACCTGTTCCAATGCTTGACAACCATTTTCTGACCAAATGCAAAAGGAACATGTTCTGGTATCCATAACATATATACATACTTATATATATAAAATTCACTGATTTTCTACCAACATGTTTTCCCTGATTTTTTTTATACCCAAACTAAATTTCAGTATACATACACTTTATTATTTCACACTCTACAGTTTACCTACATTCATCTTTCATTTGTACATTTCCAAGTATATTCCATCTGACTTTTGCTGAGCTCTTGTTTTTAGGAATGAACCCTAAATGATAATCTGATTTTATCAAGTTCAGAGTAATTTCTATATAAGTAACAAATAATTCTATTTTTAACCTTATATAGCTGATTTTGTTAAATGAACATACCACTTTATGTGGGTGCAGAAAATAATGCAGTTCTCACTTTTTTCCTGTCTTTCTTCAGACAAATTGTATAAATAAGTTTCTTCTTTTTACATTAATTTTAAAATGTCCTTATAAATGGTAATAAAATCTTTTTTTCCTAACTAAATAAAACATTTTTCATAACTTAAGCTTTATGTTCAGCTTCGCAAAATGACCTGCAAAGCCCTTTATTTTTCAAGTTGTAAATAAATCAAATAAAAGTTTGCTTTATATGACACAGCTGCACTTGAGGCCTTGTGACTTACTTTTCATATAAAGAGAACTTCTTTCAAGATCTTCACATTTAAATTGTTTTAAAGCAATTTTCTAACATTGCTGGTATTTGTCTCTAAACGATCTTTATTTAAGACACGTATTTAGCAGATGAATAGGCCAAATGTGGAACTGTAAAGTCAAAAAATCTAAGTATGTTCATTGCTAAAAAAAAACACAGCGACAACACTCTCTGATGCAACCTAAGTTTCAGTTTTTTCATCTAGAATGTTGTATCAGGGCTAAACCCAGCAAATTAGGGCAGAGAACCCTATTTGTATAAATATTAAAGAAGAATATTCAAATCTAAAATATAATTTTGTGTTATTATTTTCCTACTTAATTTCAAAATTGTGGCAAATCTAGGCATTTGTTAATCAAAATAATTTAGGATATCTTTGCTTTGCACTAAGATATGATGATCTAACTGGGCCAAAGAAAAAGAAGCCTTTCTAATTACTCCCAGATGTTGCTATAAATCTTTCAACCAAGACAGAAATGTCTCCTTTCATGAATATTGATTTTAGATTTCTAATTTGTGTTCATACAACAAACCTTCGGCTGAGGGCCTTACATGAATGACAGTGGTCTTTGAACAGAAGTCCCTATATTCAACCAGATGCTGAAAACAAATCCACCCAACTCAATTTGGTGTGCAATTTAAGAAATGGCGCAAAGTTGGCACAATCAAAGAAGCCAGTACTGGTTAGAATCTTCATGACTGGGGAGCAGCCTTCCTGAAAGGGACTTGGAGGTCCTTGTGGACAAGTAGCAGAAGATGAGCCAGCCATGAGATGTTGCAGTAGCAGAGGGAAATTGGATCCTGGGCTGAATTCACAGGATCATTACTGACAGAGACAGAGATGTGATCATCCCACTCTACTCAGCATTTATCAGGCTGCACCTGAAGTACTCTGCCCAGTTATGATCCCCATAATTCAAAATTTTAAAAAAGTCTCAAGCACACTAGATAGAGTCCAAAGGATTACCACAAAAATCATCTGAGGATTGGTAACCTGTGCTCTGAGGAAAGACTGAAGGAGTGAGGTCTTTTCTCCCTGCAGAATGGAAGGCTTAGGAGGGACCTCATCACGGTGCTTCAGTTCTAAAGGGGCAGCTACAAAGTGGACAGAGACTCTCTTGGCAAAGACCCACATGAGGAGGAGAAAGGACAAAGAGTAGAGGGTACACTGGAAGAAGTTTTACCTTGGGAAAGACTTTGTTTACAGCCAGAACAATGGGAACAACTTCCCTAGGGATGTGATGAAGTTCTCACCACTGCAGACTTTCAAGATATAATTGGACAGAGTGCATCTTACCTCCCTTTCTGATGAAAAGTTAGACAAGATACTTCAAGGTCCCTTCAAACCTGGCCTGTTCCATGCTTCTACAGAATTCATCACTGGCCAAAAGGTGTCTGTGGGTTTCAAATTTTCTCAAAGGAGTTTGGAATAGACCAGCCAGGAAATATTGTGGACATCATCTTTTAAATTACTCAATCAACTTCATGAAATTACTGGCCAGCAGTCTTCCAGCTGCTACGCTGATGTTCCTTGACCTCAATTCTAGATGTACACAACTGCAAAACTGTCCACTCAGGAAGACCTACTTCTATCACTCATGTTAAGATGAATCCTACTGTGCGAAGGACCCAAAGGACTACAACAGAAATTATGAGCACCGTAGAAAAAAAAAATTATATTATTTGAAGATGAACATGTGGAAAAAAAGTTTATTTATATAAACCTTACAGATAAGATTATTCCTTCAAGTACTGTTATTTTTATTTGTATTCTACCCACAATCTTACTCAAACTTTGATGTTGCGTCAGAATAACTATCCTGAATTTTAAACAAATAGAAGGTGAAGAAATCCAAAATACTCTAAAGTTAATGCTGTTTATCTTTTACGTGGACAACACTGAGAACAATTATGTCATCAGGCATCCATAATTTAAAAAATGGTATTTTCTGAACTATGTCTATTATCATGAAGACACTGAAAAATAATTTCCCCTTGTGATCAGAAGTACCTTGAAATTCTCTCTCATTCTTTCCTCAAAATATGAAAGTGTATAGGTGCAATAAAGTAACTTACCTAAAACTTTTTTTATGACTGACCTTTGAAGTCCCATTTAAACGAATTATGTACTTCAAGCTAAGTGTCAAAGTAGTCCCCTTGACTTCAGCAGAACTACTTGACAAGCTCTGCATGGTTTTTTCAGCAAGAAAGCACACTTTTTTTTGTTGAACTCAAGCTTCAATCAACAGCTCAGTAAACAGATAGAGTGGTTAACACGTCTGTTGCTACATATGACAAACAGATAAAATGAGATTATGTTTTTATAAGCAATATATATAGAAACTGCATGCACAGAATATACTTTTACAAAATAATGTTTTCCCAGTAGCATTTCACCATGAGACTTGAATAAATTATACTAGAGGATCAAGATAAAGAAATTCTGAAATTTTAGTTTTTATTTCCAGGACATTATAGAGACTGTCACCATCTGGATTAAGTTACAGCATTACCACTGCTATTAAAATACTGTACATATACTCAGGCTTTAGGAAGTGGGAGTATGAAATCTGAAATCTGTTTCTCAACATCATGACACTTAATTCTCTTTAGTGCATTCAGTACATGTTTCTCACCTATCTCCTAAGGTGAATGTGGCTTGGGAGAATAGAAGCCTAAGAAAATGTATAATAATGAAAATATGTTAATTTTATTTCCAGCCTGACATGAAGGTATTCTGATGCAGATTTGGGTGAATGCTTGAATTGTCCTAGGCACTGTTTAAGTGTTCTGTATGCATGTTTGTGGCAATTACATTCCCTCTAGACTCCTTTAGTGGAAAATGTATTTACTGCTACAATTCTACTTAAAGCTTGACTATGTCAAGCATATACCATAATTTGAAATATCAAGAAGACACAAAACATTCATCAAAGGTGGGCAGACTTCAACTTGGACTTTTTGGAGACTTTTGATCTTCTGAAGGATCAGAAGGGAGGAGGCCAAGCAAAATATCCTGTGCATCTGTAAAGCTCTAATATGGAGCCCATGATGCTCTGGACAGGAAATAATGTTATCCCTTTGGAAAATTAATTTAAGCAATGACTACCTATCTGACCTTTATGAAAGTCCCCATGAAGTCAACACATACCACATGAACCCCTTTAAAAGCAGAAAGCGTGCTGTGACTTAAGGAGATAAGCAAAAATTAGGGGAAGTAATATCTCTTGTCAGAAAAATCTATAAATATCTCGAAACAGGAAAAAAAAGAAAAAGCCAAAATTTCAAGCACATACATTTATAGGTGCTCAGCAGAGAAAGTGGTATTTCCAGAAACTATTTATTTCTACCAGCTACGTCCACTAGTCCAGTAATTGACAACTATTAATTAGTAACAGACAGAAATAGCATATTCTTGGTTTTAATATATGAGAAACATATAATGAATGAAGATTGTTCCAGCCTACCAAGCTACATCCAAAATAACCACTTGAATATTCAGAGACAAATATTTACATATGATTTTCACTCTTTTCCACTCCATTGCATTATGTAGTGTTTAACACTCCACTTAAAAATTAAATAAAAAATCATCTGCTTACCCTATCTGAGCCTGGAATGCATGTAGCAAGCTAAAGGTTAGCCAAATTACCCATACTCTGTGTTCCAAAGACCAGGATTTTACCCAGAACATACTTTTAAGTGTCACTATTAAGTGTAGTACATTGCCAGTCCTGACAGGCAGTGCCACTGTGAAGCTGATAAGCACACAGTAAAGGCCAAATTGATGGTGCCTCTTCTCCATAAATTATATTATTCATATTGCTGCTTAACCTAGTATGCCTACATTGTCACCATTCCACATGCTACAATGGTAGTCATAATAATTCCTAGAGTTATTAATTTCTGCAGATTAGTCCATTGATTATCAACTCTAGTTATACTGCCCCTCAAGGCAAGTTCTAAAAATAACAGCAAAGAAAGGGAATAAAAGTAACCTTTCTTTTAGTTCACTTTTCATGAAAATTTACAATAAACACTGTGTATAAATAAACCATTAAAAGTAATTTAAGAATGCATATACTAAGAAAAATGTCTTCATAATATCATAGAATTGCTTAGGCTGGAAAAGACCTTTAAAATCATCCAGTCCAACGATTATTTCAGTGCTGTGAATTCCACCACTAAACCATGTCCCTAAGTGTCACATTTACAAGTCTTTTAAATGCCTCCAGGAATGGTGTCTCCACCACTTCTCTAAGCAGGCTGTTCCATTGCTTGATCACTCTTTCTGGGAAGAATTTTTTCCTAATATCCAATCTAAACCTCCTCTGGGATAACTTGAAGCCATTTCCTCGTATTCTGTTGCGTGTTACTTGGCAGTAGAGACCAACACCCACCTGTCTACAACCTCCTTTCAGGCAGTTGTAGAGAACAATAAGGTCTCCCCTGAGCCTCTTTTCCTCCAGGCTAAACAACTACAGCTCCCTCATACACTCCTCATAAAACTTGTGCTCCAGACCCTTCACTAGCTTCATTGCCCTTCTTTAGAAACATAATCTTTCAGAGATTATGGTTACCTAATTAGTCAGACTTTAAATTTCATATGTGCATATTTCCTGAGAAAAGGCACTCAAGCTCCTCTTTCATAAAACAATCTATGCTTCACTGTGTAAGAGATCCTGCAGGTTGCACAAGCTCTGCCATTTCCCTACTTGCTGTTACACTGAGTTCCTTCTATCACTTTGTAAAGACGAAGCAGCATGCAGATTTCTAACATGAAAGCATGATATAAAGCAAAGGTAACCTTAGCATATTTATTAATATAAAATAGATACATACATCCTCAAACCAAATCTGGATGAATTCAATTAAATCCTCTATAGAAGAGAAACTGCAATTTCTCCTAAATGCTATACAGCACTTGGACATAGCTTTCCTTTGGGGCAGGATCATAGGTTTCTGATCTATCCTGTCTCTGAAAATTCTAAAAGTTACTGTATACAGTACTCAAATATTTAATAATACAATTAATTCCCAAAATAGCTGACAAATCATTTCTAAAACATCTTACAGCATGAAATCCTGCATAGTCCCTAAACTCACAAAATTAACTTTGCCTAAGGGAGATTCTTAGCTCTTAATGCAGTAATGAGTAATTGTTTAGTATTTCCTTTGAAGTACACATTTGCTGCTACACTGTTACTAAACACATCTCATCAGCAAATCCAGAAAATGCTTTTAGCTAAAGGGATAATTATAAAGCTGTCTACATAAGAAGATATCCTCTTTGAAGCTCTAAACCAGAATCCAAGACAGTATTTCTGTAACAAGTATTTCCTTTTATTTTTATTTATCATTTCACCCTCAGGAACCTTAACAGCATCTTCTTCTCATCAAATTCTCCTGTCCAGTCACAGTGCCTGATAGCAGTCACTAAATTGTTATTTAAGTAGCTATTCAAAGTATAACCGTTATTTCCATCTTGTCATGTGCAGATAAGAGATTGCAGATAAGAGTTTCACAAATATCCTTTTACCATTAGGAAAACCAAATTACTTATTTGTATCAAGCTATTCAGCAGTTTGTACTGTCACTGAAAGTACTGACATCAGACAAGCTCCAGGATTATGCTGCATAAAAACCCTGAATTACACCATAATTTTTTTGCTTCCGTTTTGAGGTATGCAAAAAACAAACAAACAAAAACTTGAAGTACACAGAAACTATGACATTGATGCAGAAAAAAGTTAGATTGAAAATATAATGAAGTAAATATACAAAATAATAATAATACTAACAGAATATATTTCCAGTTTTAAATCTCCCTGATTTCTTGAGTCAGTAATTAAGAACATAATTTTCACTCTATTTGGTTTAAGTTTAATACTACACTTATCACAATTTCACTTTTTTTTTTTTAAACCATGCATTTCCTTGGCTTATGCTGTTTTACTAAACCTTGGTTAAAATGGATCAGCAACACCTAGATTAAAATTATTGGGATTTAAGGGAGTGGGTTTATTTGGTTTTGGTTGGTTGAACTGGGGTTTTGTCTGTTTTTTTTGGTTGTTGCTGCTTGTTTTCAAGTAGAGCAAAGAACCTTGGAAATGCTCACTTAGTTTTCAGAGCCGTATAAGATCACCCTCACTATTATTTATGTCCAATTATCTGACATGGGAGTTATCTACTTCTTTCAGGAAAAACATAATTAAGGTTTGGTTATATCATGATAGAAGGACTGAATCCCTTTTTTAAATTTTGGCTATTTATTTTTCGGACAATTCCTTCAACTTAAGTTGTGCTGGTTTCAGTGTCATTACTCTCTTAATCTTTCCAAACTTTTTAATGCAAAAAAAAAAGATAGCAGTATTCAGCATTAGTAGCTTAGCCAGGCTAGATTAATAGGATTCAAAATCCTTTACCAAAAAAAATAGCAAAAGAAAGCTGGTTTTCTTTGTGCTCTTTCACCTGATTACAGGTAGTCATTTAACATAGTCTTCATGCATTTGTCCAATTCCTTAAAAGGTTTGAGACATTTTAAACACATTGATTTAATGCAACTGAAAATGCATCATTACTCTCCATCTCTACATGTTGTTTGACCATATTTTTTTCGGAATTTTTGTCTTGACCTCTGGTTCAATAAAACTTCTGAGAATATTAAACTATCCACGATGCTAAGTAAGAGAACATTCAGATAAACTGGATTTTGCAAAACAGGCATAAAGTTTAGACATAAACAAAGAACATATTATATAAAGGCATCCACCCAATCTTTAGGTTTGCAACTATGGAAAGATAATTAGGGAAAAAGATCTACACATTTACAATTCCAGCACTATTCTCTCTTTCATTTTCCTTCTCAAACACCCAAGGAATCCAAACTTCAGGATTTTTACTGTATCTCTTGAAATGGTTAGTTTCAAAATTTTCCAGGCAGTTCTGTGAGTAAATGCATTTGTACATTCCTTCAAATAAAGACAATTTATGGAGGTATTATAATCTCTCCTCATGATCTTTGCATTTTCTTTACAGTTGCATACTTAAAGAAAATACCATTGAATCTATTTTCCTTATGTGGAGAAGTTTATATACCAGCTTTAAAAATTTTAAAACGTCATTAATAAAATTTCAGCACCCTTTTTTTGAAGCAAATTAAAATCTCATGCACAGAAGTGAACCAGAAATGCATTCTGCATATGCAAAATATTTCTAGGATTTTGCCTACAGTATTTAATATCACTCTAAATTTCATGGGCTTTTTTAAACTATTATTTTAATTTACTGAGAAACTAACAAACTTTAAAAAAAAAGCGTAAAAACTTAACAAGATAATTAGGAGTGAAAAGAGAAAGTGCTCAACTAAATAATAGTCCATTCTGCCAAGCAGTACACAAAATGTATCAGCTGCAAACTGTGATTTTTCTGGGGTAAACACTTAAATATTGACCTTGGCTCTCACATTCAAGAACTACCACAGTGCTTCTCTGCACCTCCCATACATAGCTACTAAAATGGGCATTAAAGAATAGAATTAATAGTCAAAATAGAAAAAAATTGTACACTCTTTTCTATACAAGAAAGCAGAAAGCTGAATTGGATGATAGGCAAAAGCAATTAGTAAGGAAAACTTTATGTTAATTAAGCAGCAGGGCTTGTTAGGTCATCTTAATTATGCATGCTAAATTCTGACTTGAGGCACAGAAAACTGTGAAGATTAGTAGTTGAATAGTAAAAGAAGTCTGAACTCATTAGACTTTATTTATGCTCTATTTTGGTGTGAATTATGGTTGTCGTATATAAATGTGGAAGTTATTTATGCACAGGATTTTGTGAGTTTTTCCCTCTTTCTGTCTATTACTTGTACTCAGTAAGTGAAGTAAATAAAGGTAAAATTTCTTTAAAATAGTGTGCTGTCCTGTGGTTTTCCTGAATATTTTTCTACTTATATGCAGAAAAGTATAGGTATGTATATGTATCAGAATATGTACATCTAATGTAAGTACAGCTGACAATACTGTTACAATTTAATAAAAATATTTTCAGAATAATTAAGTACAATTTTTCCATTTTGCAGGAAAATCCAGTGCTCATTTTTTTTTAATCCAGGCCAAAATAAGGATGAATCCCTGCAAATCAAAATCTTTAAGAAAAAAATAGCTACACAAATTAAATATTTTTATTTCCTTATGGTATATTTGGGGTTTTTATTAACGTATAAGTTCATTTTTCCAGAAGAAATCATAATGTGGTTGAAAAATAATGTGGTTTTATTAATGCCAAGTCATTCTGTTCAAGTGGTTACTAAGTACCAATCAAATTCAAATTTCAGAATTCAGTATAAAGTTGGTGGAAAATAACATTAATGAGTATATCATATATCAGAGAATTGTTTAAAGAGCTTCAATCTAATTAGAACTTGTTTAATACCAGGATAAAACAAGGTTCAAATGCTAACAACCCACCCTGTCTGGAGTCTAACTTTTGAAAAGTGCTTTTTGAACTGTTAACAAGTGAGATTAGGAAGTGAGAAGCAGGGAAATGCATGAATGAATGGATGTTTGCCCATTTGATTTTGGCAGAACAGCTGTTTTGGATTTTATTTGGAAATATGCAAGAAGCCAAATTTTACAAAACCTCACCTATATGTATTGCTGAATTAAGTCAGGAAGTCCAGGATAAATAATTAATTTAAAAGTTTGTCCTAGTCTGAAAAAAACCCCAGATTTGGGCAAAAATGCATTCTCTTTTTCCTTTGGATTTTTTCACCCAAGTAACAAGAAAAACAAGAAGACAATGATAAATAGATACTGAAATATTAGATACAGTAAAATCTACTAGGAAGAAAGATAAGATATTGCAGCAGTTTGATCTTTGACTCTTTTTATATATATTTTTTTCTTCTTATATTTTCTATTCTTCATATCTGTTTTCTAAAGGTAGGGTTTATTACCTCTGACAAAATTATCATTAAAAATTCCTGTAATTTTATTATAAGAAATAACAGCCATGGCATTTCCCAGTTTCTCGTGTTATTTACTTTTATAAGCACTCTATTTTCTTTATTTCTGGTCAGTATGAGTATGGTGATACTAAAACAATGGTCAAAGTAAATACAAGACTTCTGAGAATACTTAAAGTAAAAAGAAGCATTACAAAATTAAGAAATAAATATAATTATTTAAGTAGCTTAGTGAGCTATACCGGGTGCACATGCATTTCTACACAAGTGTGTGACAGATAAAAAGATATAAATATATTTGAATAGCAACACATTTTGATTATTATTTCTATGTTATGAGGACAAGTATAGTTTTGATTATCCTCAAATATTAAGAAATATGAAAGAATCATCAAAAGCACAAACTAGGACTATTAGTATGTGAATGATGATAGGAAAATCTCCTCAATCAGAGTAGACCAGTGAGACTTCCTCAGCAGTTCTTTGCATCATCTTGAAACTATATTCACATTTTTCTTTAATAGAAATTAGGTTAGACTCTTATAGAAATAATTTCTTCTACAAGCACAACATTGATCTCAAGAAGACTGTGCAAAGAAAGTGTGAATAGTCTGAAACAATATGGCAAATGATTTCCAAGATTTCCACAGATTTTCTGGAGTCATGGAAAAAACAAAGCCAATTGTACTGTTGTTACTCCCCTAAATCACAGAATGCACTTAGTTTATTTGTCATACTGATAAATAAACATTTATTACTAAAATTGTTCAATATGGTAGTATTGATTAAATACGTTGGTTTGTTTTTTACTTTTCCTCCAAAGTCCATATAAATAAATACTTAAGAAATCCTAAGAGGAGACTGAAATGTGATTGAAAATTTGATTTTGATGACTTTCCTCTCAGGTCTGCTAAACCATCACCCTTCTCAGTGCTGTGCTGAGGGACAGCCTAGAAAGAAAAGCAAAACTATTATAATTGAACTCAGTAGAATTCACATTTGAAAATTTGACTTAGAATATTCCAAGGAGATGAGATGAAATTTTATACCAACTTTGTATTACACTGGGATACTAAAAGGTAAGATAAATATGAGGAAAATTATATACTAGTTAGAGAGTTACACAAGCTTACAGAAAAGACCTTGAAACAACAATTAAGAATGGGAACTCTGAGAATCATAAATAAGGAAAAGCAATGTCAGAATTATACTGATACTTTTAACTGTCATAGGGCAAAGTCAATATGGTGCAAAAGTCAGGGGTAGAGGTACATTACACAAACACCACAGGAGCTGAAAAACATTGTAATTCATAACTACTGGTTTTACACCACCAAAAAAAAAAGAGTCTTCACTGATGTCTCTAAATGCTTTATGTAAACTTCAGGCTTTATTTGGCATGAGTTTTAGATGTTTTAAAACCTGATTAAATGACATTTAGCTATGTGGTTCAAGCTGCATGCATTCCCATTAAGAAGTCTTCTTGCCTTTTTTTTTTTTTCTGATTAAACTCTAGTTATTATCAACCAGTGAAAATAAAACACATTTCCAGTGCAGCCCATATCATTTAGAGTATTCCATAGCACCAATATCTGTGAAGAGTCTTTGATTCCCAAAACCTTTTCTGACTTTACATATACATGAACAACAGTGATATGAAAGTTAAATCTTACACATTTACCTGGTTTTACAACTTCACTGACAATAAGTCAATAAAATGGCTTATTTTATTCTGGGCACAGAAAGAATATTGTGCATTGACGTCATGATGTGACTTCCTTTCACACCGTTCAAATGGACACACTGTGGTTTTTCTGTATCTAAGTAAATAAACCTCTGTAATCTCATAATGCTTGCCAAGATTATTATCCTTAAATATAATTTAAATACTATCAGCATCTCTCAGGTATTTAAAACCCAGTAACCAAAACACATTTAAATGCTTAATCAACAAAAAGAAGAACCGTAAAATATTCATCACAGTCTGCATGAACTCTTGGTTTCACTTAAAGCACAGAGAGCTCTTAAGGGTCCAGAAGAGAAGCCACTGTGTTTTTAATGCACCTTTTTGTACTTTTCTATCCTGAGGCAAAGTAATGGTGTGAAGTATTATTCTTACACAGTCATATAGCAGCAATTATAGGTTTCTGCCTCACATCAGAAGCTTTTCTGAGAAAAGCACTTTCTTTACAGCACCACAGAATATGAAAAACATGCAACTGCCCCACAGAACTCTATTCCAATATTTATTATTCCATTATTTTTCACCATGGCCCTATGTCCTCCTAAAGTAACTGTCACTACTGATCTTGGTAAATATCCAAAGGTTTGAGATCAGTTACATCTTTGATCAATACATAAAATATGTATCTACAATGAATGAGAAGAAGTGATGCAAATTTAAAATTTAAATAGGCAAAAACGTAAACAATGAAAGCATTAATGCAGATAAGGAAGCATGAAAAAAATGACTCACAGTAATAACTAGCAGCTATATATAAACCAGATGCATGTTTCACACAATTTTCAGATTTTGGAGGGTTCATTTTCTTGTTTGAAATTATTTAGAGAAATGAACAGTATAACTTTTAAACCACTGTATGATGGAATCTGTAAAGAACAGTGTAAGGAAATTAGCAAAAAAATTAAATTTAAAATGTTTCAAAGTATCATGTTTAAGACATTATATGCAGTAAATACATACAAAAGTATTTTTCTCTACAAAGGGTAATCTTTTTCTTGAAAAATTTAATTCTTAAACTAACTTGTCAAAATATTGACTGTAATTTAGTACCTAATATCTATAAGATCTTTAAACCTTATCAGTAGAAAAAGATTGTTGATTAGGTGTGTTACGTGGAATAATTAACACAATCTGATAGACAACTAAGACACCTGTCTTTAAGAAATAGAATTTGCTATTTTTCAAATGGAAGATTAAAAGCCTTAAACTCCCCCAAAAAAAACCCAAACCCTCGCCCAAAAATCCACCTAAAAATAAACAAACAAATAAACAAATAAATCCCCACAAAAAACCCACAAAAATACATAGCAAAACAAAACCCAACTACCTAAAAGCCCTAAGGGGCCAAAAAGGAAAATCTTTCAACAAATTTGAAGACTAAAGCAGACTTAATGTAGGATGTCTTTAAAAATAAATCTCTTCTTGACATTATAATTCCAGGCTGAATTTCAACTAATGAGCAAAAACTCACAAAAACCTATCAATGAAAGTTTACAGGAATATTGTTGTAATATTTATGAACTGAAATGAGGCCAAAGACTAGTGGCAATGGAAGGAAAAAAATAAAAATAAACAACCAGCTTAATTAACCAGGTTAATCTGAAGGCAGAGAAAGTAGAAAATATAGAAACAAGGTGTTTTTTATATGCAAAAAATATTTAAAAACAAGATTTATGTAAAGATTAAAAAGTATACATTATTAATGAATGAATCTTAAATGAATAAGACAAAAGACAGAGAAAAAAACAATTGTCATTAGCTTGATTTTTGTCCCATAAATAATTTTCACCAGCAAATTAGGGAAATACTGACTAGGTGAATTTGGCATTTAGATTATGGCATTAAAATTTGAAAAAAAAATACAGTATGTATTTTTGATTTTGAAAGAAAGTTAATATAATCATATATATATATATATATCATATATATAATATATATATATATTATATATCATATATAATCATATATATATAATATAATCAGTATTCAATCTGCAAAATATTAACAGAAACATCTCAGTTAGTTTCTGAATCATGTTTACAATAATATTTGATTACATACCTCTAAACAATTATAGTAATGAATGAAAAGTTAATTTTTTTTGGCTTCACAAACATATAAAGAAAAGGAACCAAATTCTGGTATTCATACCGTCATAAATCCATCCAGCAAACCTGAATCAGGCTTCGGGGGCGCTTGCAGGCGCTCCATCGACCACTTCTCAATGATGGACGACACCTGGGTGTTCTCCGTGTTGAGGATTCTGAATCCGGTCATATTAACACCACTGTACCGATAGGGCTCCACATCCAAGGCAAACAGGTCCTGAAAAAATGACCATTGTATAAATTGTCACGCACTGCAATTGCTGTTTCAATTGTGGGGCCATCTCCCCAGATGAGTGCATGGCAATTTTTCATTCTATTAGCCCCAGGAAGAACATTCTGCTTGTCTGGGAGCCTGTCTGTGAGTAAGCAACTTGGCTGCCCTTATTATGGAAGTAATCTGATTCCCAGAGGAAGAACTTTCAGGAAATGTTAGTCCAATTATAGAAATGCATCTACTACTAGGTAGGCTAAAATACTACAGTAAGCCTAAATATTATTTTCAATTTCTAAGTATTAATTGCTAGTTTTGAACTTACCAGAAATCAAACAGACATCAAATAATAAAATAAACTTGACAAGAGTTTCCTTGTGCTTTTACTCTTAGTAAAACTTAAAAATGGTAATCTTAGGAGGATAAATTGGTGGAGGGGAGCGGGTAGGGAGTGGGGGTGATGGTAAGCAGCAACAAGGAGAAATGTACATGGCTTTAAACTTCATCAAAATCTTTTTTCATTGTCATCAATTATAGCTCCAAATACGGACATATCTTTGATTAGGAATTCATCTTTGCAAGAATAACTTTTGCAAATTAATGTTTTCAATGTATCTGTATGTGTGTGTACAGTTAGCCCTCAAACACACACAGAGGCAAATATAATTAATAAAAAGTAAAACTATTCAAATTTTAGCTCAAGAAAGTAAATTCAAGGTTATCCTAGTGCTGTGATCAAAGCCTAAGAAGCAATGTAGAAATAGTACTTGACTTCAGAAAACTCAGGTCTAACAACAAGTTTTCAATATGGAGTAAAAAAGATGCAATCGAGGTTATACATAATATATTATCTCTCTAAAACATAATTTCAATTTATTGAATAGAAGAATTTTCCCCATAATTCATAGGTAGTCATTCATCTATTTTTAATTTAGTTTTTGTTGTCTGGTAGAAACACTTGCCTGAATCTATTTTGTTCACTGGCTAGAGCTGGAGAAGGTTAAATATCGTACTATAGAAACCCCGAAGATTAACACCCATTGTTAACATCACAAAGCTTACAAAAATGTCAGCTAATTATCAAACACTATCCATTTTTAACTCTATAGCTCATAATATGATCTATTTTCCCATACATATCTAAGATATGCAAGTGTGAAAATTCATTAAAAAAACCTCAACTCACATCTTCTTTGCAATTGCATTATTGCAAACAAAATGTTGGACATAACTAGAACTGTTACATACTCCTCTTTAAAAAATTCTCTCAGTTTTTACTCTACAAGAAGTCAGAACCTTGAATGTAATTTTTTAATCCAAATACATTCATGTTTACACTGAAATATAACAAATATACACAATATTATTCTGCATATATTACAAATGCACACAGGTCAATGTATTAATGAGCCAGTGCATTAGATCCTGAATCAATCAAGAGGAGATTACACGGAAGACTTGTAAACACTGTGACTGGAAAATTTATTTGACAGGACTTTCACCATGTCAGGTAAGAAGCAATTAATTTATAAAAACAGCTAAATTCTGATGTTGGTTCCAGAGCCACATTGCAAAATCAAAATCTATGACATGTTTGTGCACAGTAAATTATCTCTTGATAGTTCCAAGTGAATATAATACTCTTGTCTCCATGGAAAAGTTAATGTTCTAATAAGTAAATAAGGATGACAGAAAGTTATGATTTTTAAATAGAGTTTTAGGAGTGAAAATTCAATGCCAATGGACAGCATAGTATTCAAAGAAACACTTTTCATCAATAGCAAAATAAAAATCTTAAAAATAAGAAAAAAACCTTCAAAGCATCTATAATCCATTTTTGTGGAGGGAAATCTATTCAGTGAGAGAAATTCTATTGCATGCAATCCTAAATTTATAAGTGATAGAGAAATTTACCCTTCTAAAATAAGAAAAGTATTTGTGCAGGGTGTGCCTTTGAATGGCACGAATTATTTTCCTTTCTATCCAGCTAGCTATTTCATGTTAATTCTTCCCATGAACTTCTATTTATTGATTTTCTGAGGTAGATTCGTACCCTACCACAAAGGATTCATTTTCGTAGGAGCTTACACATGTATGTGACTTTAAATATGGGTCATTTCAGGCATGGTCTTGCCAAGGCACATCTGTCTCAGGTTGCCTCATACTTTTATTTTAAAAAACGTAATGATATGCAATCTAATTCGATAAAACAATGCAAATTCAAGCCAGAAAAATGTGCACAACAACTCTGGAGACTCTGTAGTCTCTAGAATAATATTTTACCAACTTTTAAACTTTTTCGTAGGCTGAAGTGAGCAGGAGAAAGGACTTCACATATATGTTTGTTTTGCAAGAGTATTCACATTTGAAATGTTCGTTTCTTGCAAATGATAGATCCAAGAATGATCAAATTCCTACTAAGTTACATTTTCAGTGGGCACCAAAGAATATTGCATAATTCATGCACCTAAAAAGCTCATGCAAATTGTTAAATAAAATTCTGCTAAGATTCACACCAAATTATTCATGAATCATATGACAGAGAAGAACTACCTTGTAAAATATTGGATTAAAAATATGGAATATATGAGTAAATTTTAAAATGTCTTAATCTTCAGATATAAATACTAAAAAACATGAAGGACAAAATGCATAAAATAAACAATGAATAATGACTCCTTGACAGTTAAAAGCTGCACTGCTACAGCCAGATGCGTTTTCAGGACTATCACTTTACAGGGCACACTGTTGAACAATAATTAAACTCTCCTGATGAGTTTACTCTGAAAGTAAGAAAACTCAGCAAAAAAAACCTCTTGCACACACACCCCATTCCAGAGAGACTTTTTCCACTTGGTTAAGCAATACAATTAGGGAAGTAACTTCTGTGTGAGATGTCATCTCTATGTTTTCACAAGCCACTTACCAGTGTGGTAAAGATATAGTGATAGTATTCTGTCATCATCCCCATAGCTAAGGCCTTGAAAAAAAAAAACAAAAGATTAATGTTTCTGAGGCCACATAATACATTTTTATCACACTCACATGGCAAATGAAATGCTGCAAAAGACCACTACGAAGACCAGAGTATAGGCTTGGAATTACACTAAAATTAGGTCAAGCAAGTCATTTCTTAGTAGTTAGAGAAGATTACTGACTATTAAAGGAATTTATGAACCAGATCTTCTGATAGAAAGAATATTATTAGACTGTTTAGTGCAGTAAATGGGAAAGAGGCTTGTATTTTTACATACTAATGGGTACATTAAGTTACAACACAAAATTTGAGTCGACGATATTTTCATTCATTATTGAACCCTTCCCTTAAAATGAATTACCTAATAGGAATGTTTTTAATGTATTTTGAAGAACAATACCATACATTTAAAAGAAGGAGCCAAGCTTATATTATTCACATGCACATTTTTCCAACCATGGAAGAAAATTCTCTTGAGTCAAATTTTGAACAGCAAGAGAGATACTACTTAAATAAAAATTAAGAAAAAATATTCATAGAATTACTTTATAAATTCAAGTACTTTATAAATCTCTCAAGTACCTTCATCACTCTGGCTAACTATGTAATACCAAGTAGTTTTCGATAAACTGTGCATTTTAAAAGTTCATGCTTTCCTCTTAACTGCATAAAAACAAATATTTGTCAATAAAAACCATTTCATCATGTTTATTCATTAAAGGAATTTTCTCCTGAAAAGTGTGTATCTTCATGCTCTGATTAAAGTTGCCTTGGTATTTTCTTCCTCTCCAGGAATTATCAAAGGAAATCTTTGCCAAGTTGCTTTCAGATGGACTCCTTAAAGACACTGAAGGCCACAATTATACTACTGTGACAATACAAGAATTTGTATTAAAAAGAATTATCAGCATTCTGAAGGCTGTAGGAGCCTTTTTTACTTGTGACATTGTCTGAAAAAAGATGAAATGAATAGTCTATATGATCACTTCCAAAAAAAATAATCTAAAACTAATCCAAATATCAGTTGTAAAACAGATTTTACAATATTTTAAACAAGTCTTTGAAATAAAACACACCACTTTTCCAAAGAATGCCTATACTTGTGTATTTAAAGTTCCAAAACAGTACTTAGAACTAGAGTATAGTGTTCCAGTGGCAATTAAACACAGGAAAACCACATTCATGTAAGAAATATTACAACTACATTAGGAACCCTCCAACTACAAATATTCTTAGCTTTTATAAGAACTTTATTTTAATAAAACCTAAGTATCTTCCTCTATATATGTAACACATTTGCAGTCACTATATCATAACTGTTTCTAATCAAGTCTTTCTTACTCCAAAAGATCCCTACACAACATCCCACGCATGTTCCTTATTCTGCTGTGCGATGAAGCTGCCTCTTTTCCAGGTCTTCCTTCTTTCACCTTCTCACTTCTCTAAGGATCTCTCTTCTTTTTCCTCTTCAAACATTGTAATTTCTCTGTTCTCATTATTAAAGTGCTTCCCTAACCTTTTAAATTATGTATGCTTTCCCTGGTTTCCTGGTGATATGGATAACAGTGAGATTCTATTAATTTTAAGTACACTTGTCTAACTGA
Organism: Petroica traversi; assembly: GCA_025920805.1. Taxonomy (NCBI): domain Eukaryota; kingdom Metazoa; phylum Chordata; class Aves; order Passeriformes; family Petroicidae; genus Petroica; species Petroica traversi. The sequence goes on from JAHLSL010000017.1 coordinate 17,707,625, forward strand.
TGGGATTTTTTTCTTTACTTTTCATCATGTATTTTTGGCCAGTAAAGAATAGCTGCCATTTCACAAGGTTCTCAAGGTACTTTGTTTTCTTTATTTTCAACCTGTGTTGCCTTCCACCAGCTTCACTGAACCTCTCAAACTGAACCTCCTTGTCATGTCTCCCAAGATTCATCCCTCCATTATCAGAAAAAGAAAACTGATCAGTTAATTATTCAGAAATGGAGATATAAAGGGGTTTTTTTCAATAATCACTTATAAATATATTTGGAATATTAACACTAAATTAATATATTCTCAACATCCCTTCTGTGAGCACTTCAACAGAAAGTGCTCACATTCACCTTCAAAATCATAAATTTTGGGCATCTTTAAAGAATTTCAGTATAGGATCTGAATGGAAAAGTAAAAACCTACAGAATCTGTATAAAGATCCAAACACTAATGCAAGAATTTTTCCAGTATCTTCCCTCTGTAATCTTTAGAATGAGCAGTGTACTTTAATGAAACAGTTCACAGTTTGATTTAAAGAGTCTGAAAGTTCACTCTTGGATCCTGGGACATGTTTTAATTTTATTCATTTATTCATACATTTTTCACAATCTTGTATACTGTGAAATAAAAGGGTTTTTTCACCTAAAAACTACTAGGCACTGTATAAGTAATGTATCTCAGTAGAGTTATTGTTAGTATTGCAGTTTAATATTGCCATCAACACATTTTCCATCTGCATTGTTTAGATTTAAAATATTTAAAATAATTAAATGTACTTTCAATGATTTGGCCTAAACAACTAGAATAACTAGGCTGGCTCATGTTTAGACAATAACACCAGCAGAGGTTTAAATTTAATAGGAACTCATAAAAGTTTTTAAATCAATGAACAATAAAGAAAAGAAATTATATTATACATGCAGGCTTTCTAGCAATTTTAATTGTACCCACAATAATACCTGTAAGTACCTCTAATGAAACAGATATTTCCAACTCTTAAATAAACCTTTTTTTTCAATTTAGACTCTATAGCTTTCTCACAAACATAATAAAAACATGAATTAAAGTCACTAAAAGCTATGCACTAGAAGTGTGGAATACTATTTCAGTTTAGGTACTCTTCCTATCCTCTTTACTGGAAGTCATAGCTTAATTAAAAAAGCTATGGGGAAGATGGTCTCTGAGCCAGTTAAATATTTGGAATTCTGCTGTATCTCACCTACTTATCTCACTTGCAGACAATATTTTCAAAGCATCGACCCAAACGTACTTGGGTGTTTTGTAGTTCCATTGTTAGAGGAGAGAGAATATGGCTCTAAGATAGCAATTCTGTCCTCTCAATGGAAGACATTAATGATATCTGTTGGTAACATACTTTTCAAATATTACTATCTGGTTAAGAATACACATCTTAGAGGCCTCAAATAAAAAAAAAAAAAAAAAAAAATAAATACATACATGAAGCTTTGATATATAAAATAACACTAAGCAAGCATTTAAAACCATGCTTAAGGCATCAATTCTCCAAAGTACCAGTTCTTCATAGTTGAAAGATTAATATACCAGTACATCCTGGAGATAAATTAATTAAACTCTTTCTTTATAAAAGCATAATTAAAACATCTACCATTTGTGTCACCAATAAAATTACCTCTGAAATCCTTGGTTGATTTTCAGTTAGGCCTCAGTAAAACTGACATACAATTTCCCTGGTTGTTAAATACCATTAGGACTGGATAATACTTTTGTTTATTCGGGATGAAAAAGATTAAGACATCTAAAGCAAAATCTGGATTACCTGTTTCAAGATGCCAGCTGCCATTTCATGGCTGCAGTCAAAGATTACATGGAATTCTTTGCCTCTTTTCATCTCCTTTAGCAATGGCTTTGCATCTTTTGTGTCAGCTGGTAACTGACGGATTTTTAATCTTAGGTTGTATCGCGATGGAGCCTTGATGAGCTCTTGTAACCGAATGAGACCTTAAAGAAAACAGGAGTCAGGAGAAAAGAAAGTTATCAAAACAGACCCTGAGGTCCTAGCAGGAGAATATACTATAGTATTTAAAGTTTCATTATTTTCTTTTCCCTTCTCAGTCAGTTGGAAGTGATACATAAAAATGCTATTGAAAAGAAAAATTAACTATCTGTACTCCCGACACTTCAGCACAAGTCTTTTTTCCCTTAATATTAACGGACAGCAAGCAGCCTCATTTGGGATTACCTTAAGACAGACAAATCTTCCTCTAGCATTATCGTGCAACTCTGACATTTCTCTTCGAAGAACATATTACTCTAATTCAATTAAAGCCATATCCCAGACTAATAGTGTTTAATCAGACTAGACAGCCTCCCAAATAATAAATCAAGATTACATACAAAGTTGTGAATCATTTCAGCACTGTAGAACATTCTCACAAGAATCTGTTCTCATATTTCTATACTGAACCACTTTTCAAGAACGGCAAGAGACAAAAGTAGCCTTACACTCCTGTGCCAGATTTGGAATCAAAACCACCCCAGAATAAAATTTACTATGTTTGTGGATGTGACTTTGAAATTAATTTGATTGTATGAAACATTACAATGATACATGGTGTTCAAGTTTTCTGTACAATAACTGAGTATTTTCAATATATCAATATTTAAATGAAGGACTGACCATTGTTTCTTGACTGCAAAGTGTTCTTTCAAAGCATTCTCTACTCATAAGGGCAGAGTCCCTAATATGCATATTTTATTTATATTTTCAGGGGTTACACCAATCACCTTTGTCACACCTTTGGAGATGAGATGGACAGTTAAGCTGTCAAGGAACTTTGAGATGGGATAGAAAAGGGAGAAAAGGGATGTTGCTTTTTTCTGTAGCAAGTTTAAGTTACAAAATTTTGGTAAACAAATGTAAGAAACTACAAATTGACAGGTCTCTTGATCTATCCCCATTACTTGCACCAACACTTTTGATCTCTTACTGTAGGTCCAAGATTTCTTACAAAATAGTAAGAAATGTTTTCTTGCATATAGGAGTTTTTGATGTAAATATTTTTCAGTACCCTAACATATAGTTTAATTATTTTGAGAATCATAGAATATTCTGGGTTGGAAGGAACCCACAAGGATCATCAAGTCCAGCTCTTAATTGAATGGACCATGCAGGGGCTGAGCCCACAGCTTTGGTATTATTAGCTCCACGCTCTAACCAAGATAACCTCAAGAAACACCAGTGGGTGAAATCCAAGAATTTCAAAACTTCCAAGCTTTGTTCTGTTCCAGAGTATTACCCAAGAATTTTAGTTCCTAAAGGTGCTAACTGGGCTGTTCAAGAATTCTAAAAAATAAATATTTAATCTTCATAAATCTTATCGTTATTGGACTACCTCAGAAAAGAAAAAATCACACCAAAATTTGAAATAGAAAATTTGTAGATGCAGGAATTAATACTAGAGCAATGAAAGGCTGACAAGGAGAATGCTATGATAATGTCTGCCTTCTGGGTTACCTACGTATCTGACAGAGAAGTTGATGAGCAATAAAAGGAGCAGTTTTCCACATTGGAAAGCAGTAAAAAATGTAGAAAGCTACCAAAGAAACCTAAGTGTAAGAATATGGGGAAGAAAATCTATGAATGCCCATCTCTTCAGTGCACTGACTGGACCTCAGTACAGATGTGCAGGCAAGCACATGAAGACTTATGCCTTCAATAAGTGTCAATTACAAATAGTACCCCATGAGATTTCTCAAAATATATTTTATGTATTAAATCTGAGACATAAGCAAATTCCAGGAGTTTCAAAGCTACCTTTTTTTTTCCTGTCCTCATCAATGTGAAATAAAATGCAACCTTAAACTCTTAATGTGTAATATTGTCCATAACTTCTACATGAGGCAGAATATTTAATTTTAGTAATAGTTACAGTGAGCACATACTTCCATTTTTAAGATTTTAACATATATATTTCACCATGTTTCCAGCCACCAGCATTTGTAAAATTCAGATGAATTATGGCAGGGAAGAAAACATGTTCCAGTCTACTAAATGACTCACTTCAGTAGTCCACTTGGCCACCCACTATAAGGAATAAATTCTTTACTGGCATATGTTCAAAAGCTTCCAGCTTCTGGGCTTTCAACAGGATAATTTGGGGAAAAAAGAAACCCTCACTTGCAAGGGAGTGAAGACATGCCACTCTGGGGAGAGTGCACGGTGTGGGGTGCTACAGAGAAGCTGTGTCACAGGCAGCAAGTACCATTGCTACCCTACAGCTCCTTGCTGCAGAAACCCCTCACAGATCAAAAAAATCTCAGACAGTGCTAAGCATACCTTACTCTGGTAGATTGTATTTCTCTAGAAAAATGTCGAGATGCAGGATTTTCCCACTCAGGCATTAGTGGGAGCTAAGAGCAAGTAAAGGTTTTCCAGTTCTGGATCACACTTGAAAACCTGGCTCTTTTAAATCCTAATTAAAGTAATTAATCCTTCTGCATGGTATCTACCATTTAGGATGTAGCATTTGTGTTTTTAAAAGTGTGCAAAGTATAAATTAATTTCACAGGACAGTAAAACTCACAAAAATAATTTCCTGAAGAAAAACAGAATAATTCATCTAAAAATAAACAAACAAACAAAAACATTACCATACAAAACCTTTTCTAGATTAAATATTGAACAGTGGGTCATTATTTGTAACCAAATTAAAAATTAAGCACTGGAAAGATAAAACCTAATAAAACAAGGTCCTACATGTAAACTGCAGCATTTGGGTTCATCTATGGACAACAACAACTGTGTGTGTAAGCCCCTAAAAAAAATCTATTTTACAACAGTATAGAAATAATAGCTGCATTTTGGGAATGTACTTCCTGCATTTTCTTTCACCAGGGACACCTTTTTCCTGTCCCTTTAAACTCTCAATTCCTTCTTTTAGCAGCCACTGTGATAGAGCCCTACCTCTGAATGGCTGGGAAGAGTGCGGTGTGAGTAACTCTTTTCAGAAGCTGCCATCAATTCATCTTTAAGGAGAATCCTGAAGGAGCAGTTTGTGAGCTCTCCAGCTGGCATCTTCCTCCAAAGAGATCAATCACATTACCTCCTCGACATGTTCAACTTCAACCAGTCCAGGAAGCAAGAGCCCCAAGTTTGTTTTAAAACCTGTCTCCAGCTCAGCAGTCTTGCGGGCCATTGCTGCGCCACCTGGCCTGCTCATCAAACTATTTATCATTTCCATTAATGCTGCCTTTGTTCAGCACAGGAAGAATGCAAGCAAATGCACTTTGCAATAGGCTGAACACATCAACCTTTTTCTGTAAGAAAACACTAATGCTCTTTTAAAGGCTACTCCTTATCTTCAGCACATCAAAAATTTCAAAATGAATAATATACCGCTTTGCAGAGCCACCAGAAAACAGTCATTCTATTTTCAGCAAGTTGTTTCTTCTCACACCTCTCTGTACTCTTCTTCTTCCTTGATAGTACCCTGTCCAGGTTTTTTTTTTTATTATGGCTCAGAAAAATCTCATTGTGTATTGGGCTTTGAAAGGGATATGGGTAGAAAGGAGGAGAATGCTGGTTTATTGGCAGTGATAGAATGTTTCGCAACAACTGGAACAGTTCATTGCTGCAAAATGACTTGCAGAGATTACCCAAGAACTCTAAAGTTTAGTTTTATCATCTTCAAGTGAAAAAATAAAAAAAATAAACACCTCTAGTGAAAGGATTAAAAAGAAATTGCACCAGTTAGCAGGGGTTCTCAAACAGAGGGCTGTTCTGAGTTCTTTGTGCTGTTATGTCCAATACAACAACACGATTAAGAACAGCACAGAGAAAGCAGAGACAAAGGAAAAAGACAGCTTGATTGACCTTTCATATTTATTCCTATTAAAAATTTTTACTAGATTAAGATCATTTCACTCAATTCCAGTAGTGTAAAGCATTCTTAAAATGATCACTAGTTATATTTAATCCAATTTACATACAGTAGCAATTGTGTCTTCAATGGAAAAAGCTTTAAGATATGTAGTTTGGGAAAAAAATTATCTTTTCACTGTAAACATAACTAATTCAGCTTTAGAGTCCAACATTTTAGCAGGATTTTTCAATCTTTTCATTAAAGGATTGGAGAGCATTCAGAATAGTACGTGTATGCATGTATATATTTTACAAATATTAATGCATTAGAGTCTGATGCCATTTGAAACTTGAAATATTTAAAATTTCTATGTAAAAGTACTATGATTACTGTCAGCGACATGAAAAGTTAAAAAATATCTAATATTTTGTTGACTAGTTTTGCTGTTAAAATTGACTTCTACAAGGGAATGATAGCACTGTATCAGTAAAAAGAAGGAAATGTTTCTGACTTCAAAAAAATTTTGCCAAAGAAAATTCTATTTAACAAGTTCTTTGTCAAAAATATAGCTGCTCTCTTTCAAATGTCTTTAGCTGAAAATTTAAAAATTAGATACATGAGGACAAGCCAATACACAAGAGTCATCCATGATAATAGTAGCATTTGCTCAAATGAATTCTGGAGGTGTATTTGTATGGCATAATTTCTCTCAGGAGGAAAAAGTGCAGATGTATAAAGTGAGCACAATGTCCAACTACCTATACCTATGAACTTATCTCCTTAACAAACCATACAGTAGTGACTACTCCCTGAACTCTTCCTCAGAGATATGAAAGAACTTCTGTTTATAAATCAGAACAACCTTAGACTACATTGACATGTTCTATCATAACTTAAGGAATTCATTCCAAGTACCACGTTGCCTATATGTGGTATTTTGGCTATACAAACACACTTAAAGAATTTACACTGCAGCAATTTATGCTTTAGGAAAAAAATAATTTGATCATTGAACTTTGATCAAGTTGGGATTCTTGAGGAGAGGGAAAGTAAAGGGTGGGGAGTTTAGGAAATTTTTTTTTTTTTTTGAGCTTATCACTAACAAAAAGTTTTAGTAACCCTGAAAAGCCAGTTCTGGACCACTGAGTATGAGAGGACAAATAAAAGTTACATTATTTCCTACTGAAAATATTTTCAAAAACTATCTCTTGGATAGTAGCTGTGACAGTAAGCAGAGAAAATATTTCATCTAGGTAGTTTTCTTCTGATGTTTTTTTCCCCAGATTATGTAATAGAATGGAATCATAGAAACATTATCCAAGATCAGAGAGCCCAACCTTTGACTGAACACCACCATGTCAACTAAACCATGCCAACTAAACCTCTGTGCCAAGTCCAGTCATTTCTTTGAACATTTCCAGGAACGGTGACTCCACCACCTCCTTGGGCAGCCTGTTCCAAATCTTAAAATCTGAGAAAAATTCTCCCTTCTAAAACAAACAAACATAAAAGGCAGAACTATATTTTGATTACACATATCTGTGCAGGTAGGTATATGCATTTGAAATGCAAACCTCATTATTGTGAAAAATTTGTAAGTGTCTAGACTAGGCCACAAAAAAAAATAAACTACCCTAACTAAAATCCCAATCCCCCTTTCTTTTAGACTAAAAAAATAATAATTTTTAAACAATTACTTAGTACAGGAAAGCAGAATTGTTTAAAATTATATTCATGACTAATATTGAATTTGCAATTACTAAAATACCATATATAGAACAGACTAACTTTAGGATTAAATTTTAAAAAATCACTGAACAAGAAAACAATGGATCCAGGTTTAACTCCATAGACAGTCAACATTTCTGTTCTGATACTGTGCATATCACTTAATTTTTCTGTGTCTTGGGTCTTAGCATCAGATTGTTCAATCCATTGTACTGCTGTTTCAGCATAACCAGCTGTAACTGAAGAGCAAGGCAATAATCAGCTTCATTGTTTTCCTTAAATACACTAAACAAGCACATAAGAGCATGGGTGTGAACATCTTTTATAGTTGCAAGTAGTCAATCCCAATATAGTGTATTTCCAGTAACAATTCTTTTCTAATAAAGGCTTTGCAGTACTGCAGTGAAAAAAAGGTCTCTACCCCATCCCACACAGTTCTACAAGAGAGAATCAATGTGCTACTAAAGTTCAGAAAAGACCTTCAGTCCATGGAACAGCTTTGATCTTAAAGATCCCCATACCAAGATGAAGAAAACTTTTTTTCATGCCACCTGAGTACTTATCAGATGCAGCATACAGCAGTTGGGAAAAAAACCCCTGAAAATAAAAAACTCCTGTCCATCCTTTCCTCACCTTTGCATCTAATGTGTGAAAATGTAAGAAAAAAATAACATAATTGAAGGAAATGCTGAAAATTAAGGCAACATTATGCTTTATGCCTAGATTGCCATGTTTTTCTAGTCTCCAGCTACATTTGACATTTATATGTCAAATGCTCAATTATGATATGCCTTGAAATTATGATATGATTTGAAATGTTGTTGTTATTATGTTTTCTAAACACTGGTTTTAGAACATTTTCATGAAGTTTTAGCATTAATTCAGTATTATAATGGTGACAGCAATAAAAATTAACAATCCTGGGTATTTCAATATAATTATCATAATTGTATGAAATATGATCTCTCAAGTGGCTGATCTATGCAGTTTAATGAGGGTGAAGAGGGAAAAAAAAAAGAGCTGTGCGACAATCAAAGGATAAAAAATGTTGTCCAAGATGTCAGAATCAATGGTAAAAGAAGCAGTAGAATAAGTTAGCAATTCCTAGAAATAAAAAGTAGTATTACTACTGTATCAAACTGTACAAAGGAAAATAACAAACACTGTCTATTATAAATCCAAATGGACTTAGCTTGAAAAGACAGAAATGAACATCCTCAGATGGAACTTACACCAGCTTAACAAATTAATTCTTGGAAACAAAAGCAGTTATATTTTTGCTTAAACAAAAAAAAATGGAATTGGTAAGAGTGTAAGAGAGAAGACAACTCTATAACTGAAGCTGAAATTAATTAAGGTAATAATATTTGAACTGAGAGTGACACAGAGCAATTCACAAAGGAACTACATCACAAGGATATTTTACAGTGTTCTCCCAACCAGAGGATAAAATACATAACACTGAAATAAGAGTAAAACTGTACTTAAGTTTGGATAAATCCTAAATGTATGCCCCATACAGGAATGTGAAACTGATCTTGTCTACAAGCCATTCCTTCTTACATGCACGGGAAACTTCAAGTTTGCTTTTTCACACTGGCAAATATAATCCTCCTTTACATTCATTTCATTCATTCCACTAAAGCAAGACAGAATAGCTATTAACTGATAATGCACAAATTAGAAATTAACAAGTACAGTTTCGTTTAACAGTCTGTGCTCAGCTATACCATCCCAATCTCTGTCTTTGATATGATTTATATACAAATTCATTTCTTTGCAGAAAAGGTGCCCACCTAGCCCTTCGCAAGCAGACATACTCTGAACTCTGCATCTGCTTCACAGAACAAGAATAAATGCTAGCTAAAACTGCACGAGTCAAAAAATCATAAATATACAAAAGTACACACATATGCAGTTTTCATCTATATAGAATGTAAATATAAATAAAATTTGAGGAATCACTATCAATGTCACTTATAATTTAATGTTTTTACACATTTGATAGAGACATTAGTCAGCACCAATAGCAGTTAGTAGTCCTAAAAGTTTCCTAAGTCACTATTAACCTGTCTTTTCTTTTTCTGTTCTGTCTTGGAAAAGCAGTATGAAAACATTGATATTGAAAAAAAAAATAATAAAAACCAATAATAATATAAAAAACCCAACACCACACAGGAAAAAATACCAACTAACCATCAAACTCATGAGGTTCATTTTCTACAGCCTTTCAAGGGCACCTGTTATTTTGTTCTAACCTAAATGTTCCTAGCTGAATCCTTTCTGCTAACAGTTTTAAATGTGTCTAACTACACTCTTAACATAAGAATTGTTTATTTGTTTCCTTTTGCAAGACTTTTTTCTACTTCCCCAATAGAAAAGCAACGCTCTCAGAGTCTTCTCCTCCCATATTTTCCTTAACCTCTGATCACAAGAACCCTCATCTTTTTTGAGATCTGCTGCAAAGACCAGTGTAATAAAATGTAACGCTTTTTTTTTTTAATGCAGATGAAATTATAATTACCTGGGAATTTCTTAGACATGAAAATTCAGATCAGATACCTGAGTTCAATGTTATGTTTTCTTTCTCACAATGCCATGTTGGCTTATCTGCAATGTGACCAAGTCTTACGCTTGAGAGAGAACTATTAAAATACTTTAACACAAATTGTATTTTCCAGAGTATTATAACTCCTGAGATTTCCACCTACATATGTAATTTATATACTCTTGATACCAGAAAATTACCCTTGCAAGTCTATCTTTTCAGTAAGCTGTAACCAATCTATTTATGTTTATTACTCTTTTTTTTGCATCCATTTGACACTTGCATAAAGTACTTATGGTTCTCATTTCCATATATGAATGTCAACTTGGACAATTTGGCTTTCTTAACTCAATATATCACATCAACAGGTTTTTTTTTCCTTGCCCACAAGGCATATTGACCTGGAAAAGGGTGAAGTTTTACATTATTTGCTCTTGATAAAGGAAACCTCACTGTTTCCTCAAACTTAACACTTAGAGACTTTTTTAGTGCCTACAAGTAAACAGGGTTTTTTATTTTTCCCCAGGGATAGAAATTCAATTGAGTGTTCTATTTAAAACAACAACAATAACGAGAAAAACAAAAATGCCCAAACCAACAACAACAAAACCAAACAAAAATCAACAAAACAAAACCCAGCGAACAATTTCATGCTACAACTTCACTTTATTCTACCCAATTTTAAGCAAGTTTCAAGTTAGGAAGGAAGTTACTTAGAATCAATGGATGACTTAGATGTTAATTAACCATAAGGAACCAGGATAACCGTACTTCAAAATCTGGACAATTATCAAAGTTGGGATGAACCAGAGCTTGCCTACCTTACCTAAACTTCTTCAACTTTGTCTATCAACTATATTTTCCAAAAAGGTAAAAAAGATCACTTCATTTTAAAGTTTTCCGAAGTCTCCTACTCCACTGATTTGAAAACTTAGGTTCTTTGATAACTGTTGTTTCTTTATTAACTAAATTTGATATTATTTACTCTTCATTTTAGAATCCAGGTAATTCTGTTGGGAGAAATTACAGTTTTAACAATATACACTTAATCATCAGAGAATCATAGAATATTCACAGTTGGAAAGAACCCACAAGTATTATTTAAGTCAAATTTCTAGCCCTACACAAGAAAACCCTAAAAATCTCATCACTTTCTTGAATTCTGTTTAGTGCATTTTGCTACTTTGCATTTTCCTAATAATAAACCATTATTTTTCATTCCCAAGCACGGAGTCAGTATCAAAAATAGCACAAGACCTTCTCTTAAATGTGCGTTCAGAATTTCCAGTATTAAAAAAGTTAACATATATTATAACCTCTTTCTAAGACTGTTCTAACAGCTGTGTCCTTCCATACTTCCTTTCCCAGTAAATACCTAGTTTGAGATTTTTTTTATATTAAAATACTGCCTTTTGTTAATTTTGTTAGATGGTTCTAGAAGGATGACATAATGCCTTCCAGCTCTTTCACCAGCTTTGTTGCCCTCCTCTGGACACATTCAAGTACCTTAATAACATTTTTAAATTGTGGGGGCCAGAACTGCACACAAAATCAAGATGTGAATCAAAATACCACCAAATACGGTGGAAATTAGATAATGAGAATTTTAATATTGATCCCAAGAAAGAAAATGTCATTTTATTACAAATCAATGCAACCTGCATACTAAGGTACATATATCAACAAAATGGCATCTTTCAATTTCCTTCTTCAGTTAAAGCACAGAATTCAGTACTAAAAACCAACACAAAACATTTCTAATTCTGAAATAATTTTTTTCAGCTTTCACTTTGGCTTCTGTTCATAGATGTAACAGATTTTTGGTGTTTATACTCATTCACTCAAGACCAAAACAAAATTTAATTAAGAAAAAATAACCAGAACCTTGTTTATATCATCTTGTTCTGTTGAAATATAAAAGTATCAATATATTGATATCTATACAAGTGCCACTATTATTTAAAAGCCCGTCATTTAACTACTCATGTATTTTTTTCCTTCTTTTTTAGTTGTCTGAGAATCCCAAAATTATTTACACTTTGTCTAGTCTATTTTCTTTAGCACAGAGATTAGAATATGTACTTGAAATTAAGTTACTGTTTTGAGATCAATTAAGTCCATTAGGACATGTAGCTGATGAACATATTGTCATTTTTCCACATTTCTTTCTTAAAGACAATTGACTGTAGCAAATCTGTAAATCTGAAAGGACTTAATTAGTGTCCAGGGACAGTTTAGTGGAATTTAATTAACAAAGAGACCATAAATTACTTTAAGGGAAAAAAAGTAACCAGCTTCTCATTACATCCTTTTAGGAGGCTTTTTGGGTTTGGGATTTTTTTTCAGAGGGGGGGGCATTGTTGGAGTTTTGTTTGTTGCTGTATTTGTTTTTTAACATGAAATCTTAGTTAAAAGTAATATACTTTGCCATTTAAAATTATCAAAGGAAGTAATATTTATTTTTTTTTAAGCAAAAAAAAAGTGTTTTAGAGCCTCATTACATTTTTTTTTTTGCCTGTATAACAGATGGACTATATTAAAAAAAGTCTTGAGAGATAAAAAAAAGGAAATTAAATCATAGAAGGAATCAGAAAATAGCCATTATTTAATGGAAAATAAAATAAAACTGAGTGCAGGACTATTAAAATTGAGATCCACAAATAAAAGACACACATTTCTAATTCCCTGAAAGAAAAATCTCATCTCCTCAGTGCCACAATACCTACTCCATAAAATACTACCAGGGCAGCAACTTTATTAAAATCTTTGTCTATTCTATGTTCATTTGTATCTCTCTTACTATACCACTGCATCTCTTCTTACTGAGACAAGGTAGAATTAACCTTTCTAGTTTATTTATCTACTTCTTATTTGTACAGTCTTGAGTCTTTCTTATCATGCTGTACTTAACATGATCTTTTCTCACTCCACTGTTATTGATCATATCCCTCTAGAAGCTTCTCTGTACCTATTTTGGCATGGCACCACCTCTATTTTCTCCTGTGGCAAGTTGTCCTGCACTTCTCATTACAAACTCCTGAACACGAGGCAGGTCTGGTCAGCACAAAGCAACACAATGTTCTGAGGCTGTGTTTGACATGAGGAGCAATAACTGGACTGCAAGATTTATCTTCTGTGAGTTAGCCAGTTCTGCATCATAAAGCATGAGGCAGGGTCTAGTTGCTAGCCAGACTGCATTAAATACAACTTATGCCTTTTCTCAAATTAGGGGTAAGATGTACAGCTATTCCTCTACTGAGTTTGTTGTATACAGGGATACAACAAACTAATGGCTGTTCTCAGCAGTAATCTCTTAGATTATTACAAAGGGAGATCGTGATTCCAAATTTTCTCTCTTATTTCAAACTGGGCTCCAAACAAGAACTGACTTTCCCTGTACCACCTTCATACAACCCACCCTCAAATCAAATTAGATCCAGACCAAATACAAATATCTATTTTATACATCTCACAGAATCATAAAATAGTTTGGGCTGAAAGAAACCTTAAACATCATGTAGTTACAATCCCATCCTCAGAGGCAGGGACACCTCATATTATTTTTTGAAGGCAACTACTCTGTGGATTCAAAGGCACAAAAAGCCTGTATTGGTAGACTGCATCTGCACTTACGTGGATCAGTTACATAAATGCCTTTCCTTCATGCAACATAAAAACATGGGGAGTTGGACATTATGGTGCTGTCCAGGGGCAGCTGAAGTGTGCACTTGGAGTTTTGGTCTCTAGCATACCTCTGGGAGTGACATTACAGTTAACATGGGCTTTTTCTGGCTGCAGAGTGTAAGATAACCACAGAGCTTTTACCATTTGTTTTTACTCTTGAAGCTATATCCTACACTGAAGGGATGAAGAACATGGACACAATCTTTTTTAGAATTCTTTGAAGCAGATGAGATATCTCTCCTTTATTACCACAAAACTGTAACTGTTCCTTAGAAAATTCATAAAACTGAGCCCTAACATTTAAGGACATAAAAACATTTTTAGAAATATAAATAATTAAATAGATACATGAAATCATGCTTTCCCTCAGAGTCAACCTACAATCTTGCAGGACTTTGACAGATGGGCAAGTTCTCATAATTTATTGGAGAAATACCCAGACCTAGTTCGTGCATATTTTATACCTTTTCTTCCTCTCTGTAGTAGAAGTATCAACTCTCTTTCTATCCCTGTTTACAATAATAATAGAAATACGTAAAGCAAATATGAGCCTCTGAAAAAATATTAGTTTTAGCAGTTAAATTATCACTGTAACTGCTATACCAACATATTATTGTCTTGACCAGGATGCCCTTTGGGGAATTGTCCATTCAGATAAAGAAAACCCATAGCTCTAAAATCTTCATAAAGTATATGTTATCATCCTAATAACCATTCAATAAAGGAGTGTAAAATGTGGGAGACTTAAAGGGAAACAAAGAAGAGGGAATTAAGAAGTATATCTTACATTAGGGAATCATTGATAAACCGGAGGAAACAGACATAAACAGTAATAATGTTTTGTTTTCACTGCCCTCATTTTAACGACTTGAAATTATGTCCTAAATGGCACAAATCATACAACATGGTTTCTAAATCTTAGTTGAAAAATCATATTCAGCTCCAGCCCCAGACTAACAACTGAGTATTTGTCTTATCCTATGACAGGAGAGAACATCTTCCTCAGGTCAGGTAACTACTTCCTTTCAAAGGGTTTCTCTCCCCCTGCCTCAAAAGCACCAGTTTGCACCTGAGCTCCAGCAGATATAAAATCTGCTTCTTTGACACTGATAGTTTCTCATAGCTAAGAGTTGTTCCTGTATGTACTTCAAAGGCAAGTGATGCTGTGGACTTCCCAGCAGTGTCATTTGGTTTTGAAGTCCTGGAATTATCCATTGGAGATGCTATTAACAAAGAGAAGGTCTTTAAAAAGTAGAATTTAAATTCACTTACAGCAAATACCACGGGAAAAAAAAAAAAAAAAAAAAAAAGGGATAACCTTTTTAAAACTGAATAATTTTTCTGCCTCTTCAGGCAGAAATCGATTTCAAGGGAAAAAAAAAAAAAAAGGATGTTGTAGATGAAATTACAGTTTATCCTCGGGAACAACCAGTATCATAATATGAAGGGACTGGGATTTTAAAGAGAATATATCCTGGAATATTTCTTTATGTTTTCAAATAGACTAAATAACTCAATCTACTAATTCACTGTGAAATTTATTTAAAATTTATTCTAAAAGAGTTTATGTTTGTGTTCTTTTCTCTCTTAAATATTAACAGTAATAACAAATAGAACAAGTGGATCACAATATATACAAGAAAATCTTATTTTTCATTTTCTTTCCCCTTTCTATTTATGTCCTGGCTTCAAAACATGCTTTATGAGGTCAGATCTATCAAGGCTGTCAACAATATATCTGTGGATATGGAGAGATCATTAAACATGAAATATTTTTTTGGTTACCTTTATTTTAGACAGAAGTACTTTAAGTTATTGAACAAAGCAGTTTCAAAGCATTAAAACATATTAATTTTCTAGCAGAATTGACTGTTTTAAGAGGTAGTCTATTCTTGAAAAAGTAGTTAGCCTCCAAATTATTTTAATCAAGGTGAAATACAATTTACATAAATCTAAGTCAATAACTCTGTCACCACAACTCACTTTTTTCTATCATCATGTGGTTAAAATTTGAGGCTTAGGTTCCTTTCCTATTTCAGAACAGCAATTCAACAAATTAATTAAGCAAAACAATCAGAAAAAAAAGAGAGAGAGAGAACAAAAAGAAGCAAGCTATATATTACTTGCCTTAAGTCTTTAAAGCTAAACTTTTGGTTTCAAGTTTGATGACCTGAGATTTTTGGTAACATCGCCCAACAAAATTGTAGTGAGGCAGCCTCTAAACATCACTGCTTTGTAATATTTTAAAAGACACAAAGAAAAATATCAGTTATAAAGAATTTATGAACTGTCTTCTCTGCTCCCTCCTCACCTTTTCGCAGTTATAGATGCATCTTATCTGAGCTTGAACAGCAAGCAGGTGTTCTGTCCTGCTGTAGTAACTGCTGTTTATCTAGCAGAGTTAGCCTTCCTATAGGTAGCCTCGCATTGTTTCTTTTTATTTTATTTCAGATTTGGATAGAGAGTAGCATCATGTAATGAGCACATCAACGCCTTCTGGTTCAGTGAACCATGAGAAGAATTTGAGGCTCCCTATGCTCTCTCCCTGACAATGACAGATCAACCAGCATGGAAGAAGTTAGCAGCATTTCCAATAAGATTTAATACATCTTCTTTGTCCTAGTACCTTCCTTATATCTTCCACTACAGTGATATTTTTTTGCTCTTAGCCAAGGTCTTATTTCTGATCACCACTAGACCTCAAATGAAATGTAAGTTTTGTAGGGTTTTACAAAGGTGCCACTGCCAAAGCAAAACTGAAGGGCAAAACAAATTTTAGGGTGACTAAGGGAAAGGTAATAAACTAGGCTATTTCGCCTGTCAAGTCAGGAGTTCATTTTTAACTCTTGTAATTCATCTTGCAAAACAAGCCTCCAAATTTCCTTGTGTTCCAATTGCTAGGAGCTGAAACCATGGCTCCTTCTTCACTTCTATCTGAAAAAGCAGATACTAAAATTCCAAACAAATATGGCATCTGTTTTCAAACTTAACCAACACCAGAAGCAGCACCAAAATTTAGTTTTTTTATTTCACTGGGCACACAAGTGCATTTTTCGTTACCGTATTTTTCTTCCAAGTTTAAGTTTTAAGTGAATCAAAAGACATAGCTGTTAGCAACTGTTAAGACACTGTAGAAAACACAGATAGAGTGTGACCAATTTATTGACAGCTGTGAGCTCAAACACACACAATACAGCAACTGAAGCATACTTATGAGAATACTTATGCTAATAAGTCCATGTTATTTGTTATACACTGCCTCATCAATAAAATTCTTGCAAATTAGTTAAGAATTTAATTTCTTAAATTATGAGATATGAGTAGTGACACCCTTCCTCCCTCTCTCTGCATATGTGAATATATCTACACACAGCCTGGTGCTTTGGCCTTACCAGTGCTGTCATCGTAAACAACTGTAACTGTTTTCCACTTGAAGAACTGCACAAGGTCAAGGATGGCACGGCTGAGCGAAGAGAAATCTGGGTAGAGGCTGACATAGAAGGAGTCCTTGTTGTCTGACACCTGATGTTTCCAGCGGGTCTGGATGTGGGGAACTCCCAAGGCGTTGCAGATGGATTGCACAGCGTTAGCCGAGGAGCTGTGGGAAGGTCCGAAGATGGCTGCCACCCCCAGGGACAGCTGATCACAGGCTGAAGAGGAGACAGAAGTCTGTCAATGATGAGAGGAAAAAAGGCAGTGTGCCAGAAGGTATTGCACAATTCATATTAAACAAAAGGCACTCCATGAAATATGACTGTCTTACTGACAGAACTCCTTTCTTGCGTAACATTTTCACTTAACGCATTTCAACTTCAGAATATGCTTCCAAGCTTTCATTACAAACTGATGAATATTGACTCTTAACATCTACATAATGCTCAGCTTTGTTTAATAAACGTATCTATGTCAGTGGAAGTGGCGAAGGCCAGCAATTGTGTGTCTTTTTCAAAGTACTGACAAATAAAAAGTTTGTGCTTAGCTGCATGTTACAATTGGCAAAAGGTCAAATAGCACAGTATCCTAATCTGGGTTGTTTAAGTGTTAACTTCTTCCTCAATCAAACAACACGATTTCTAATGAAGTCCTAATTACTCAGAAATTTTACATGTGAACTAGCTCACAGTTAATTATCAGGCATAGAAGTAATTTCATTGAAATGGACATTTGAATTTCTGTATCTGAAAGCAGGCATGTTGGCTAGCCCAATTTATGGACCAACATTTCCCCTATAATTAAATTGCTGGCTGTTAATGAAAAAATTCAGTGTCCTTTCTTAAAAACTGGAAATGCTCAGTCTTGCTATACTTGTATGAGTATATGAAACTGGCTCTGAGAGTCACTGACATGACACTGCTGTATTCAAGTGGCTCAGCTTTCTGTTTTCTGATACAGGGTGGCCCTACCTATGCTGTTCATTAGCAGTTTCTGGTCTGAGTTATCTCACACAGCATAATCCAGTAGCATCTTGTTGAATATCTGCTAGGACATGCCAAAAAGAAGGCAGGAGAAAACAGTCAATACTGAAGACCAGAGTTTCAGCCAATGCCCTGCTCCTATCTCATTCACTATCATAGGCATAACTTTTATGAATATGCAACTCTGAAAAACAGACTCCGTCTTCTAGGAAAATAACTCATTTGGTAGAGAGAAGTAATGAAAACCAAACTAGACATGAGTGTTTGTACGGGGTTTGATTAATTCTGTTACTCCACCATCAGTGTTCCTGACAACTGAGGAAATAAGTACTAGAAACACATCTTGCTGCATTGCTTTTCTCATCAATTCAAAATTAATTGTTGTGCACATTCTTTTCAACTTGATGAAAATACTGCTAAGTCTTTCAAGTGCATTCAAGAAACTATGCTGGCACACCTTTTCATTGCTGCAGAGCACCGGTGGTTTAAATAAACTTGTCAGACACACAGGATCTTTATTGCTATTCAGTGTGTTGCCTAAATGACTAGCTCAATAAAAAAACATTTATGCTAATATTGCCCTTCCTAAGAGTAATCAACAAGCTTTATGCAAATGTCAGTAAATGGGATCACTAACAGCAGCAATAGCTACCAGATGGCTTTTCAATGGACTTTTTTTTTTTCCTCTTTCTGAGATTTGAATAATGCAATGCTTTCACACGTGATTTAATATGGCACTAGCTCTCTCAGATGCATACCAATTTTCCTAGTATATTGAAGGATATTTTGTTGCATTTACATTATTCTTCACTTAAACAGTAGCTTGGAAATATCATCTTGCCTTGAAGTTGCTTATTCATATAGTACCTTTTAAAACCCATTAATATTTCATCTATATTCAACTTCCAAAATATGTGTTAATAAGAGGTCTAAACAGGCTATTTTTGATGCAGTGCCTGACTGCTCACTAATGGACATGATAATGAACCACAAAAATGAGTCAAAAGCTTAAACCTCATTGTTAAAATTCTGCTTTGGATCCTTCACAATAAAATGAACCGTTTTGTGTTAACCTTTAGCCTTTGATTCTGAACTAAAGCACCTGTGAGCACAAATGCAGTTGTACGTATTGTGAATTGCTGATGCAAAAAGCTATTAGTACTAGAAGATTACACAGATTTTGATATAGCCTGACCAGTTACAAATAAAGCATTGCATTCTCATCCAAGTTGCAAGTGGGAAAAATGAATATACGTTATCTATTCAATATGTCAAATCAATAGTAAGTTGTCGTTCTAACTTCAGCAATTAAAGTCTAGTAAGAATTAGCAACAAAATGTTCGGGCTAGCGGACCCCAAGAAAAGGCTAAAAGTAGTTGCATTTTCTCAGGAAAGAATTAAAGATCCCAGGAGAAATTTCTCTGCTCTCTATATCCTCCCTCAGGAATGGGGAGAAACTGTCCCATTAGATTTCACAAGTCAGCATGCGCAGGAATCAGGAAACAGTTGGATTTGGAAGGCGACAAGGAAAGGAGAATGAAAGAAACAGAATTAAGATTCAGCCCTTTTATTCACTTTTGGGGTTGTGATGGAAAGGAAAGAGCAGTCTCTCTCAAAACCTGCTTTAATCCATCATCCAGAATAGCAGAATAATAAAATAAATAAAAATATAACTGAAAGATACTCTATTAAAAGTGTATTTTTGCCTCTTTCTTCTACTGTGCACTCTACTCTGCAAAGAAAGAAACAATCTTGCTAGGCATAAATATTTAGCCTATAATTTTTCATTAATGAAAAATGCCCATTTTCATAACCATTTTTCAATGACCAAACTGTGTGTATTTCTGCACAAGTAAGGATAGTCCGTTTTCATGCCTAACATTCTATATTTGAATTCTTTATTTATCAAATAAAGAGATAAAACAGGTTAGCAAGATTATCTCTGTTAATCTGTTAGAGTAAAAGAGGAAAAATAATATTCTAAGTTCTAAATTAAACATTTAATTGGTATTAAATTCCACTTTAAGATGTCTTTTATGTACATTAATCATGACCCAGTAGCTTTTCCTCATGTATCATTTCTAATGTTGTATCAAGAGTTTTCACTCTTCTTAGCCTACTATAACATCAAAAATTCCTTATAGTATAAAGCTTTCTGTCTTCAATGCTTTGGAGAGGCATGTTGGGATGTGATTACTTGGCAGATTTAGGCTAGAAACCTGTCATAAAAAATACAGGCTGACCTCCAATTCTTTCACTCTTCCTATTGATTGTAACATACAATACTTATATTAAATTAGTTCTTTAATTTATTTTTTTAAAATATTTTAAAGAACATGTAATACAGTACAACAGTAGGACTGAGTTTTGACATGAGTCTTTTACTTTCTTCCATAAATACTTATTGAGCTTCTTGGTGTTTGCACTTTCAAGGATACAGCAATGATACTGAAATTCATGTCTGTTGTCCCAGACATATGTAAAGCAACCTGAACATTTGGAAATTTTTTTGAGAATCAAAGATTTTAAAATTTAGGAAAAATGTTCAAAATTCATTCAAGCTTGCAATTCTTCTGTAAACATGTCATTTATAGTTAGGAGAAAAGAGCTTAACTTAGGCCGAGATGTGTACCTGATAGTGATAGTCTTAAGCACAGACTTCATATTTAGGCTTATTTTTATGCCATGCTGATACAAGAAGAACAAAATTAAAACTACTACTTTCCATTTGAAGTCCACACAAGCTTAATTATATAAAGACATTTGTGAAGATGTACTTAATGTGACTGAATACTTAAAATTGAATCCCAGAGTCAGCTGAATTTGGGGGAACTTGGTGTTTTGCTGGATAAAGTCTGGAGATCGTGAGATTTCTCGCTCCAAAGGAGCTGGTTTCAGAAACACATTAGTCACAATGTTCAGCAAAATTTATTTCAGATTTTAAATATTTAAGGGAATAGCTTTTAGAAAGGGTCAGTGGGAGGAAAGGTGGCAATGTAATTGTCAAGCAGTTACTGTCACAGCCTTTAATAAAGCAGCTCTTTAATGTCATGACCATAATGTCACAGTGTCATTGCATATGGCTTCATTGAATAGACATTTTTTCAGGTAAGTAAACTGAGCCTTAGTTCTTCATTTAAAAAACTAAGTATGCAAAAGGTTACCTTTTTTGGATGCTTCAAAACTGTCATAGAGATTTATCTTTTGTGTGTCGTATGTTAATGTGGTGTTTGGCAGAAGAGTTCTGTTTCTGTTGATTGTGTTCACAGCAAATCTGAAGGCTAATTCTTCTGCTCCCATTGGACCAGATTCCACACACTCAAAAATGCCTCCTAGTAGTGGGACAAAGACAAAAGAAAAAATTAAAAACAAAAAAACACTAATAAGCAAAAAAGGCATAAAATAACATCTTTAATCATCCTTTTGGAAAATATTAATCAGCCTGAAATACTCAATTTAATAAACCTGATACAGTGCAACTCATGATTTTGAGTAGCTCCAAGACAGTCAACAAGCAAACCAGCAACAATTAGAACTTACCTTAAGGAAAACATGTTGTGTTTTTTCCATACATACTCATTTTAGTATGGTGAATTTTAAAAAGTTCAACATTATACATTAATCACACCATTTAAAAGCAAAATAGGAGAGGGATGAAGGATATTTAATTATTACATAGCTACTGCCACTAAAGTTATTATTTTATATAGTTAAACTTGAAATGAATACATTTGTCCCTTCCAGATTTTCCACAATTTGTGTGTGTGTTTGGCAGGTGGGAGACTTCTGGATTCTTGCTTTCTACTTACAATACATGAATAATGAACTTGACAGTTCACTGGAAATACAATGTACAAAGGAACATGGAACTGGGATGCCTCAAATTGCCTCCAGAAATGAAAATGTTGAGATATTTTGGCATGACTGTTTTCCTGAACTGATAAATATGTTGAGCCAAAAGTTCAGATTTTGCTCTTTTGCCCTGAACTGTATGTAGATGCCAACTTCATTCTCAGTAAACAAAGGAATCCAAGAAACAACACCCTGCATAACCTCTATCCTGCAATGAAAACATCCCCAAATAAGGCATGCTAGTAGAGTAGGATATGCTCCAAATAACAGTTTCTAGTACACTTTTGAGCCAACTTAAAGGAAGCAAATATGTTTGTGGGACAGTGCTATGCTTCGGCTTTTCTCATTATGAGATATCATTGTCCATGAATATAAATTTAAACATACTTTGGGGTAATATAATTTATTCTTGGATCTGGAAAGGCCAAAGATACTGTGACAATAAAATCAGTTTGAAGATTTTTCCTTACTGTGGTGACATGGAATGCCTCAGAAAAATGATCAGCATCCTTATGGTCCCTTCAGCCCTCATGTTAAGAGCCATCTGTCAGTAATAATGGACAGAAAATGGCCATCATCACAGGATCAATAATTACAAGCAGGCATTGTGCCTCTGCAAGACATGTTACTCATTCACTAGCTTGTATTTATTCATTTCCAAAGTAATGCTGCTACCTGGACTTGTACGGTCGGAAAATAATTTATTAAACACTGATACTTTCTCAGCAAGAAGCTCTCAGAATCTGAATATCCAGTGACTGGATCAAACTAAACTTCAAAAGATGCTCTCAGTTTGGTAACAGTCTTCTGAGTAACCAAGCTGTGATAAACTGTTGGTAAAGCAAAAAGATGTGAATTTATTATTTACTGATAATATTAACTATAAAAGGCTTTTTAGTTTTGCAAATCTTCTCCCTCTTGCAGCCCATTTCTCACTACAAAATTGAGGTGTTAACCTTTTTTTCCTGCAGATGAGCCTCTAAATTTCTGGCAAGAGCCATAGGAGCAGATGCTCATATAATATTACTTTAAAAGCACAAGCCCTAGCCAGTGAGATAAGATGTGACTAATAATTATTTAAACATTAGTCCTTTCAAACTGGAAAAGAGGCAACAATGGGAAAGGCAGACTCTTAGGAAAAAAATAAATATGTAGGGAAATCCAAACTGATTGAGGATAGAATATATATATATATATATATATGTATGTATATATGTATATATATATATAATCAGTAATCAATATTAACAAAACTGCAGGAGCTAAAGCTAAAGTAACTTAGTATTTATTAAATATACAAACTTAGCACACTTTAAAACTCAAAAATTTGACCATTTTTATTTGCACTATAATGGAATATGAACATGAGAGGCAACCTACTGCTTTTGAAGTTAATGGAGTGTTCTGTTTAGGGAAATAGATTCTAATAGACAAGATTTTGTGCTGCTTAGACTTACAGAATCTAAACACTGCAATTTAAATGGTGACATATAGGAGGATTGTATTTTGATTTGAGAAAAATATTTTTAAATTGTTGCAGAAATCTAAAAATTAGTAATAAATTATAAGCATAGATATTCAGATACAATAAAAAGGCATTTCCATAAATAACATGACAATTAAGATAGATTTCATAGGCTTTATTAATGCATCTGGAGGGCAGTCATTCAAATATATTTGAATAAACCAATTATGAAATCCTAATTATATCCTAAACTAAATGGATTAATTAAAAGAATAAATATTACAGTATCTTTATTCTCCTGAAATTTTTACTTTGGAAGATTTCTTCTCTAATTTTAATGTCCGAAGCACAAAATACAATCTTCTTTATTCTTGCATTTTTCATTATGCTGATTCTAGATCCTTGGGACAGGGAATTCCTTGTCAAAGATGCGGCCACTACTCTCAGGAAAAAAAAAAAATCGAATTGACCTTGCCAATCTAGTTAATTCCTAATGTTAATGACAGCCCATCGTATAGTAAGACAATTTTATGAAGATGGCATCTCCTGTGAGTGGCCTATGAGTTGCCCACATGCACCATTCAGTGATTTGCTCCCTCACTCACTGACTTATTCTCTGTCTCTGTGATAAAAAAAACCCAAACATGGCCTGACCATCATATGGTCTGTCTGTTTCAGGGTATATTTCCATTCCTAAGAAAAAAAGTAGAATGACCTGTTTCTGTTTTTCTGTGATTAGAATATCTTGCTAGGAGGAAGGAAAACATATCTTCTGCTTCTGAATATTTTCACATTTTGCAGTAGGCAGACACTGAAATTAAAAGCAAGAACCCTAGAGGAATATGAATTAGACCACATGCTTGAAGTTACCTAACTATTTTCTAACCTGTGAGTTGTCAAAAATCCACTAGGTTCCTTTCATTTCATTTTAGCAAAGTATTTTGGCTGCTGGCAGGTGTAGGTTCATAGTAACCTTCACACTAAGAGACTCAAATCAACTGGTTCTCAAAAGTGCTCCATGTCCTAATAATATGCAAAATTACTGAAAATGCCAGGTTCCTCAGGAATGAACACAGCTTTGGCCAACCTCATACAGCACAACGGGCAACACCATTATTTAATTGAACAGCTAAAGAGTCTAAATTGAACTGAACCACTAAAAAGACTAGGTGCTTAGACAGACACATCTCTGCATTCTGAATATCAGAATATATTAAAAAACAGATCCCCATTCTCCAGGTGGAGAAATTTTGTAAGTGTACTTGGAAGGCTATGCATTAGATGTTTCCAGGAAGCTCAGCAAAGACACATAAATGATTTCAAGAACTGATACGAATGAGAAGTTTTAAATTATGCTTTTCTGTTGCTTAATAAGAAATAGAAACTTATTCAGTTACTTTAAACTTTCGGTTATATTCCTATATTTATTACTGAGTATGTAAATAATAACAAAAAAAAACCCAAAACTTTGAGCATTTTTAAAGACTATGTCATGCAAAACCACTGGCTTAATAGTGTGAGACAAGCCATTAATTACATTGCAATTTTTTTATAAAATGGAAAGGAAAATAAGAGAATTGGCTTTCCGGCTCAGATATACTCAGTTATGAAGGGATAGTGGTATCCAGAAGTTGTCATAACATATTGTGTCATGTTGTTCCCTCCTAAGCAGGTTGTTCTTTACTGCTGCTTTACTTTGTATTCAGGATAGCCTTATTAATAATCAAATTGAGGAATGCACTGCAAGCCTTCAGATAAGCAGACAGAGGAGTCATAAATCTTGCCATTGGTATGTGGACAAGCAGCCAAACCAATGCCTATCTCTGTCTAACAGCTTGAAAAATGCAGGTTTTGGGATTTGGGGATTTTTTAACAGAGTTTATAGACCCACAGTCGGCAGAACCATTAGTTCTCAGATGCAACCAGCAGCACATCCTGGAGGAACAGCCTGAAATTCCACTACTACCTCAAAACAGAGAGCGAAAACTTAAAAGCAGTAAAAAAAAACGTGTGTATGTAAGTCTTAACTTGCTTCAGTGGTCTCAGACATGGCTTCTTCATTTAGAGTGTTACTGCTAAGACAGTTTGTCTCTGCCCTACCATAGTGACACCGGGGAATATGGATAACATATCTACAGCTCAATCAGTAGCCCGTGAAGTTTTATAGGCTGTGTACAGCAGGTGACTGCTGTGAAGCTGAACACTTCCAGTTTGTTTTTATTGTCACAATAACCACTTTGATAAAGCTCACTAGATTTTTAGGAGTGATCAACACCTGAAGAATCACAGTGATGAGGAATATTTCAGACATGCCAATCCAAGCCAGATAAGCCAGAGCAGTGGAAAAGTAATCTTTAAATACTGCATCTTTGAAGTGACATCTGGGATAATTCAAATTTCCTATTTATGTTAATATGAAAGAACTTCTTTTAATGTACCTGAAGTCCACTAAGATTTTTCATCAATTGTCTCAATTGAAAAAACCTTCATATGTTTCTTTTACCATGACAAATAGGAAAAAATAATCATCAATGTAATACTGGAATGGAATAACCATTTCTTCAGAAACACAAATCATTGGGAAAAAAAAAAAAAAGATAGTAATATTTTACCAAAAAGGATATAATGTAGATGTCCTTACAATTTTCTAAGGAAGAAGAAAATCTAAAATAATTTAAAATTATACAAGTAAAAAAAAATTTGTCCTAAAATTGTTCATATTTTAAATCTACATTTTCCAACAAAAAGCTGTAGTAGAATTAACATTTATTGTTTACAAGTCAACCTGGTTTTCCCCAATTTTCAAATAATTTTCTTAAACACAAAATCCAGAGGAAAAAAAAAAAGCCAACTTGCTACTTATCTTAGCAAAAATTATCCCCTCAAAACAATTTCCTGGTCTAAAATACCTAAGTTTGCAAATAATAGGTTAACCCTCTGAATGATTCAATTTTCCATTTCTATTCCACAATGGAGTCCCCAAGGTCACTTTCTTGTGTGTTTTGTATCATCATCTCCATATAACACCTGACCAAAGCCAGCAGAAAGTACAAAACTGCTTAACTACACAAATCACTAGATAAATAGAAGTTCCAGAACAAATAATTGGGAAATCTCTCCTCCTCTTACATACAGAGAACTTTTGAAAAAGCAGTGTACCATGAAGCCTGAGCAACTGTTGCCTACTTGAAAAAATCCTCATTCAAGTAAACTTCAAAAGTATCCAAGTAAGGCTCCAAACAAGCTGATAGCAAATCTGACTAATATAAAATCAAAGAATTCCTCCTTTGTTTCTTGCACAGTCACAGTCACCTGTTTGTTTCATTAGAAATGAATGCCATCTAATTACAGCTACAGGCTATTTTGCAATTTGTGCCCTCTGAAAAAATAAACCCTTAAACATGTAACAGAGGCCACATTACCTTAGATCATAGCCTATCAAATGAGTAGAAATGAAGCTTACAGACTACTTGAAACTACTTAGCCTAAAGCAATGGGTTTTAATAACATTGCAAATGTATGAACTATATACACAGAATTAAAACTTCCATGGTGTTTATATGTGAAACCAGGATACTAAAATTCAAAAATCATCCACACATAACATTTTTCACATTAAAAAACTTATGGAAACAGTAATGGTACTCTTAATGTTAACTGTGGTTTCCTTGTATGAAGATATAAAATTAAGGGTTTTTTTTTCTAATATCAAACAAACTGGATAGATGTTTTGCACATATATGCACTAGTTTTTATTATCGATATTTTTTTTAACATTTTAACCATATTATCAACATGCACCAATCTCCAAAAATTTACCAATAGTTATGAAGGTCTTTATTAACTTGTAATAAAAAACTACTGATAGTGATATGTGAATGCTATTTTTTTAATGATACAGTAACTCTTGAAATATAGCAATATAAACCTCTCTCTTAAGTAATATTAAAAATGGGACTTAGACCCTGAAGAAAAATTTATTTTAAAGCCCAGTAACATCACTTTACTTTGAAAGTATACTAATATATTTAAATTTTACTACTAAATCATATGAAGTTCTATAGGAATGAAAATATTTTCTTTTCTTTTTCCTCACCTCAGGTCAATATTTTGAACATAGGGTAATTATGCTGCCCAGATCTAAACCTGATGTGATAAATAGAAATCTCTTTTTTGGAATGATTATTTCACATTCAGAAAACATGAACTCTCAGATAGGCTTCATTTAATTATCCACAAAATTTGGGGGAAAGAAGTAACTGGTATCTGTGATAAACAACTTTTCTAAAGATTGTTTCAAGACAGAATGCAAGGAATTCTGCCACGTATTATACTATTAAAATATATGCTTATATCTGACATGTTTCAATTTCAAAATTGGCTGTTAGTAATTGGAGTCAATGACTGTGCAAGGAGGTACTACATGGAGAAGATAACAAGTCAAAAGCATTATTGGGTTTAGAGGATGGTACTACACTATACACATTTACAGTGGTAGAACTGATGGCTTTTAGGAAGTGTGAATGGGCTACATTTCTCCAATAGGTGTATAGCAGGCGGCAGTGAAGAGGCTTACTCAAAAAAAAGCCCCAATATCCCTAGCATGGCATGCATGGTACTGCAAGGAGGAGGCATGGTATGTGCTGAGCTACACTGACTGATTGAGGCTGCACTGACTGATCGAGGCTGCTGGCTGAAGTCATTTTAGCCCTAATCAAGTGAGCTATGCACTGTACTGATAATCCTCTTTCAGGTGCTGTTATGGATTTGAAAGCTACAGAGGTGGTTCAAAGAACTCCTGAAAGGTTGACAGCTTAGGATTGTGCTTTTTAGAAATACAGAACGAAACTACATCTTAGCCACTTATTTCTGTCTGGAACAGGATTTAAGAAAGTGAATCACTTTCGAACAAGATGTTAAAAATGAATAAGAAATTTTCTTCCTCACAAGGTTTTCCATAAAGTAATGTAGTTTATGGCATTACAGACTTAGAATACAGTAGTGCGAACCTGAACAATACCCTGTTTTTATTACTTCTTTTCAAAATTATATTGAAAGCTTTCTGAATCTCACAACAGGAAAATGGTGAAAAGAATTACTTGACAAAGAAAGTGCTGGTTATTTGACTTTGAAGCTGGTTTTATGTGGATATAGCACTGCAGAAAAAGACAGCACGCTTCAGCAGAAACCTTTATCCGTTCTGAGTGCACGTATGGTTTGGAGGAAGGAAGCAGGATCTGGAATTTCAGGGATTTACTTTCATTGCTACTGATTTCCTGCAAAATATTGGACAAGACAATTTTCTTGAAAATAAATATTTCCTCCCAAAACATCTCAACATTGCAATACGGTCACAATTATTAGAAAATCTAGCGTGTTTTGAAATGAGATATAACTTCTGTTAAAAGCAATCATGGAATCAGTGTATGAAGGCAGTATCATAGGATCGTGCAAATTTTGTTCAATAAAATGCATAGAACTATTAGCTTCAGCATTTAAGTTACATTTGGCTTGACACTTTAGTGCAGTTGCATGAATCTGCCAACTTTTAGGCATGATCTGATCCTAAAACGATTTG
Source organism: Petroica traversi (assembly GCA_025920805.1). Classification (NCBI taxonomy): domain Eukaryota; kingdom Metazoa; phylum Chordata; class Aves; order Passeriformes; family Petroicidae; genus Petroica; species Petroica traversi. The sequence goes on from JAHLSL010000017.1 coordinate 17,736,729, forward strand.
AACTATCCACTGATTTAAGACAAATAAAACTGTGTATATTCTGATTGTACAATAAAGAACAGACTTAATAATCAGCCTAAATGTCAGGTTTTTATTGTTAATGTTAAAAATAAAAAGAGAAAGAGTTTGGTTGGTTTTTCTTAAATGTAGGGAAATAATAAGGAGAAATATGAGGAAAGAGTAACTGTGGATGTCATTTGAAAGTTTCCTTGCCTTTTAAAACTGGTGAAAAAGGTTTTAAAAGCAAATACATATAAGTATCTTCAAAATTGTTTTAAATGTAACTGGATGAATTGTAACATCTTCAAATCAGATGGGACAAACAACACATATCAGAATCTTCCCTTTCAACAGCACAGCTCTAAATCTGCTTTGAAAATTAATAAATAAAAAATGGCTTAAAAATATTACTAGGCTGAAATATGCAGTATACCTATAAAATACTGCTTTTGATAGCATCTCTATGAATATTACTACTTTCAGTGAGAATATCAATACAGCAGGAGTAAAGATGACAGATAAAAAAACAGTACCAGAACACATTCAACTGCAGTGTTAGAATGTACCATCCATAAGATTTCTTCCCACTTTAAGGGATGTACATTAGCTTTCTCTGACACGCTAAGCAATGTATTACAGAATACATTTGATAATATCAATGCAATTAGCACACTCACATAATAATTAGCCTCTCATGAGTCACAGTAACAAAAGGAAACAAAGTAATAAATTAAGTCTGACTACAAAAAACGCCTCAGGAGATTTTACTAAGACGTGCTTTTCCTTACTCTGGGTTACAAAATGTTTTGAACTGCCTTAAAACAGCATGTTTGTTTCTTTCCTTTTTTTTTTTTTCCTTGTCACAGTCAATATCCAGATGAAAAGCTTTTCAATATCCATGAAGAAAAATTTTTTCAACAGAACTTCTTTAAAGAAGATAATATACAAACTTAAGTGCCTAAATTTTACAGAAATAATCTTACACTGGTCCTCATGAAAGTTTTACATTTGTTTGTAGGCTACTTACTGGGCAGTTACCATCTTCTAACTTCCCTACATATAGGTCTAAAAATATACAAATCATAAACCATTTAATTTCATTTTAGAAAGAGACTTAAAATGTATTAGAATACTGACACAGCCAGTTCTCTAAAGACCATAGAAAAATTGTAATGATATTGCATCAGGCCAAGATTTTTATTTTTCTTTTTGTTGCCTGCTATTTCTCTTCTTAAATGTTAGTTTGTGTCTGATATCGCATTTGAGAAGCCAAACCATACACAGAATATGAAGGAAATTGTATCCAGGTTTTCACTTGTTTTTAAAATAAAAGTGACTCACTTACAAGAAATAAGTTAACATTTAAAAAGTAAATTTTGAATTTAACTCCTACAATATTGTACTATACAGTACTAATACGTCCACTTGCAAAAGGTGGAGAAAAATGGGGGGATTTTTTGTTTTGGGTTTGTTTTGGTTTTTTTCCTTTTTGCTTTAATAAGGTAAACAAGAGTCAGGAAAGAATGTCAAATTTTACCACAATTTTTCAAGCAGAGCTTAGAAAAGTCGCATATCTGATTTCTCAGAAGTTCACAGTGATCGTGTTTCAACAGTTGCCAGAAATCACTTCAAAATTCCTGGAAAACAAAAAGGTTTCCAGGAACTAATGACATCCAAGCAGATAGAGATCATACTTCTTATACTGCATTATAAGAAGCTCATGCTTGGATCTCTCAACATATAAAGATGAAACTGAAAAGGGCTTAACCTTCACAGAAGTCAGAAGACTCTTAATTAATAAAAGCTAAATGTGCAGCTTACATGGAAAGACAAATTCCAGGAAATATACTGCTTGTGATTTTGTGATTAGTCTTTTTTTTTTTTCAAACCAACTCGTTAAAACATTTGCCTCTAAAGCAGAAAACTAATTCCATTTTACACAGTGCTATTCTAACCGGCAGACAGCACACTTACATATGACATAATTTTCAACTTTGATTGAAGATAGGCTACCACATAGGAATTTTCATTTTCCAAGATCCAAACAAACGAGAGCAACCATGATATTATCATATATTTCTACATGCCTCTGTTAGCCATAAAGGATGACTCAGCCCATGATTTCTTGATTTGCTTCTTATCCAATCAATTTCTTGTAGAAAATGCTTAAATGGTAGAAAAATTCAGGGCAAGGACTCAAGCTTTCTTCCTGAGTAATCAACAGTCCCAGCCTATAGCTTCCAACTTGCTTTCTTACTTAATTCTTTGATTTCTGCCACAATGCCAGTTCACCTTATCAGTTCACCTTCTGCTTGCCCTTTCTGCTTAGGTAATTTCTAATGCATCTTCAGCATCAAATATCAGCATGTGCTACCCAGAAGTACCTCCAGGGTCAAATCCCAATTATCCAGATGATTTGACTCACCCTGTAAGACCAAGCAGGTAATTTAAAAGCAAAAACCCAAACACTGCAGGATCCAGCAAATGGGAATCACAAAATATGCATATTTTTTCTATAGAAGAAAAGAAACAAAACCAAAGTTCTCACACTTAAGCCTATATAAATCCTCAAAATAAATAAGGTTTATTTCCTCTTTCTGAAAATATCAAGAAATAAAAACATTCTTAAAATTATTCACAAAAGCTTAAAATTGCAAAATGACATAAAAAACTCAATTTCTTTCTTAAAAAAACTTTAAGAATACTCATTGTCATGATTTTTGACATTAAAAAAATCAAATAAAAAGTTCATTTGCAGTCACAAAAGACTAAAACTCGAATCCTGCAAATGCATAAACAAATAAAAAACTTGACTTAAGGCCTGCAAAATGCTGCGACCAACTTTAAAGTAAATGAAATTTTAGTATCTGGACTCCTGTGCAGAATCTTCTTCAGAAATTAAATATTTAAATGATTATCACCAGCTTTAGGATATTTTTTTTTCTTTTAATGTTTAAAATTTAAATATTCAAGAGTTTATAGATATTTGAGTGATTTAAGCAAGTTCAAAAACTGCATTTTCATATTTTTCTTCCTTTTGTCAAGATTTCCATATATAAAATCCTTCAATAACCTGAAGTAATTCTTATTATGTAATTTAATCAAGGGGAAAGAAAAAGGACAGAAGACATATCTAGACTATATAAATATATATACATGCACATATATACATCTCCGTAACAGATGCAGAGCACCAATACCATTCTATAAGTAGCATGAACTGTAAATATGAACAATCCCTTTTTTTTAATACTTGTATAAAATGAGAAAAAAAACCAGTTATTTTTATATTTCAGGAAAATATAATTTTTAGTTTGCTGCATCATGTTTACCTTACTTAATAGTAATTCTTTTCTACTTCCTCCTGCTGCCATATTATAATGCATTAACTGGAACTGTTTATTGTTTCCTTTTCACCCTTAAAGCTGTTGAAACATAGATTTTTTTCAGTACTGCTTCAAGCATTTTTTGCTCTTTCCAAAGTGTTTTCTGACTGTATTACAATTGAACACTTTGAAATCACTGCTATAAAAATGTTGTGAAATACCAGGAAAATTTATAATAGTCTTCAAAAATTAAAAAACACCAAACAACAACAAAAGAAAACCCTTCAAATCAGACTGATGGATGAATTTTAAATGTGACAAACACTGTTAAAGTTACTAGTGTTTCACTTCAGTACACAAATATTCAGTTTCCAATAATGTTTACATTAGAGAGTTGTTTAGAAATCAAGTCATTATCTTTTCACCTTAGCAACAATCTCAGCAAAATCACTTTTATCAAAGGTACTACTACCCTGGTTAAAATATGGTTGTGCTACCATGAGCATAAGGTTGCTACTTAGAAGCAATTTTCAGAAGACCAACGTGGGTTATTGAATGTAATTTAGAAAGGTCTTCACTATTTCTGTCCCTAATGTATGAACTTGAACTGCAAAAAAAATGGTTATTTTTGTACTCTCGCAATGATTACCTTTTTGAGACTTCACCCATGGAAGGAAAAAAGAAAAGGGGACATGGGGGATGTATTCTGAATGCAGAAACAAGTAAAAAGTATGACCAAACAAGTAATATTAAGTGCTGGTTATAAAAATACCAAGAAGTAAGAAAGAGATGGATCTTTACTGCTATTGTTAAGAATTAGGGTTGATAAAAGAGAAAGTTAGAAACAAAAGTCTCTTTTTAAAAGTAGAGAAATTTGGTATTTCTGCTGTTAAATTGAGCAGATTTAATTTTAAAGTTTTATAAATACATTAGTTCAGATTTCTTGAACTTGCTTATTCCATAAGTTATAGCAATAGGGAGTTTTATACGTTTTGTAATGTGACCCAAGATAATTAAATTCTTAGTATGACTCATGTAAATAAGCCTAGAATGACAAATTTAGACATGACTTTTTTTTTTAAATGAATGAAATTTACTATATAAATTCCATAAATACAAGAAATACAAATTTAAATTTTATTCTAAATATTAACAAAAAATACACAAATTTTGCCAGAGATTCATATTTCTAAAGTACTTTAATTAATAAATTGATAAATATTAATAAAAAGCAAGTCAATATATATGAAATTTGAGTTCATCAGAAACTAATAATTTATGGCACACTCCTGTGAAGAACAGATTCCAGTGGGCCCTTGAAGTAAAGAAGCAAAAATGTTTAATGAGGTACAAGAGGGTCTGTTTCAGTGTGCTGCATATCACAGATACTGAGTCATGCCTCCAGTGATAAACCAGCAGTGTTTAATTCACAGCCCGCAATATTGTTATTGGAGGGTCTGGGGGAAAGTGTCACACACAAGCAGAAGGTAAAAACATTTGATCTGAAGCACAGAGATACTGAATACCTTACAGTCCTCACTCATTTGCAATGAATTTGACTGTCACTTGTATTTCTTAATAATTACCCAATTAGTCTTCTCCATGAGAGGGAAGGTGTTTATATTCCTAATGACTGAAATGCAATCTAGATGCGCAAATGATTCTTCCACAGTGTATACTTTCACTCTGTTTCCATCCATAGGTCGAAATTCAGCACTAGATGTATCCAAAATTTGGGTTTACATTGATCTTCAATTATATGCAGACATTTTTTTTTATTAAGAGTCTAGATGCTAAGAAGTTATTAGCTAAGATGATAATTATGCTCTAAAATGTTGTTTGCTAATTTGATAATTACATTTTAATTACTGCATTAGAAACCTCTTGAGAAAAATGAAAAGTTGTTTTGGCAGAAAACAAGAGTTATGCACCCTACCTTATCTGAGCCCTGATTTGGATTAAATATTAACTTTTATCTTCTACAAAGCAACTCTTCCTTTTTATTCCCTCTTCTATATATTTTTCTAGTGTATGGCCAAACAAATACATCTTTAATCAGAATACCATAATCCATGACCAGAGTATTTGCTTTTCTTTTTTATTTACAATGATATACTTTTAAAAAAATTCCGAAATGCTTTAAACTGCTTGGTCCACAGTGAAGGCTTGTATGCATCACAGTAGGCAGTATCACAGAATTACACAGAATATTCTGAGTTGAAAGTACCCATGGTGATCATTGTGTCCAACTTTTAAGTGAATGGCCTAGACAGTAATTGAACCCATAACCTTGGCCTAATTAGCACCATGCTCTAACCAACTGAACTAATCTCAATGACCATGAGTTTCTTTTAATTTACATGGTTCAAACAGAAATTTTTTTCCAACCAGTACAATCAATGGCTCCCTATGCTGTCGCCTTTCTTTTTCCTTTCCCCAAATACCACCACAGAGAACACACGTTTTTTAAAAGGAAAAAGATTTTTCATGAATTATAGGTATCTTATAATATATGTTCTCAAGGAATCTATATCTTAAAACTGGATTGGTCAGTGCGTAACAAAAAATAGTCTTCACTAATGATCAATCTGGTTTAGGCCTATGAAGAAATAGATATGACTATCTAGCCACCTTTTTCTCAACTCTTACTTTCAGAACCTCGGTTTTCAGGTATTCAAGCAAGGAAGCATACCTAGAAAGGAGGTAGGATATTGACAGAATCACTCCAGCTATTTCCATAAGGAAACCATCTAAATATCAGGAATAAACAGGAGATAAAGGGTTTAAAACAGTAAACTGATAGATAAATTCTGTAACAATGTACAAGGTGGAAGCTTTCCTTTCATGACAGTATCTTGCACACTGCACACAGTTTTAATCCCCTCCACAGGCTGAGGTGGCAGGGGCAGGGCAGGAGGGGAATGACTGAAGTTAAAGATTTAGATGTGTAGAAGCCATAGATGAGGAAGCCAGTAGGTGCAGGAGCCAATAGGTGTGCCAGGAGGACAATTTCCCATTGCACTCATTTGACCTGGCACAGCAGCTGACCTGAGCACAGTCAATACTTATGCTCACATATGGGCTACCTGACCTTGTTGAAGCCACCCCGCCTGTTCTCTGGCACAGAAAAGCAATGTCTTTCCCAGCTCTCATGTCTTATCAACATGGGAGTCTCTAAAATGCAAATAGATCTCAAATTTAATCAGTCCTTTGCAGCTTATATTTGCCCATTTTGTCTGCTAACTTGCTCTGACTAAAAGGAGAATTTGGGTACTTGGCACTCGTACGTATCTGAACCTTGAACCAAATCCTGCTAATTTCAAAAGTTATGTAATGGATTTGGAAAGGGTAAAGAGGATGCAACAAATTGTATGATGAATTTCAGACAATGAGTAAACAGGAAAAGAGAATTTGGCCTGGTAAAGAAAAAGATTCGAGAAAGGTAGAATTCTGCAAAAACATATATGTCATGCAGATGGTGGGTACAGTTTTCTTATTCGCTGTTTCCTCACTCACAAGAACTAGAGGGCCTTACTTGATGCAAGTGATAAAGTATTCAGTGCTAATTGTCACTTTTTTGCAGAGGTATGACTGGGGGAAAATAAACAAGAAGATTTCAGTGCTCAGACAGTGGATATAGGTTGCTGTCACCTAAGGTGGCTTAAAATCCAATAGCATTGCGAGATATATATGTCTTCTTTCTGGAGCTGGGGAATTTTTCTTCTTTCTGATGGTGAGAACTTGTGATATTTGCAGTAGACAGCTTTATGTAACACAGGTGGCTTGTATGCTGAGAGAGAAGCTCTCTGAATCTGGTATTTAAATTTTCTCCATTTCATGTTTGTTGTGAAAAGATATATTTGCTCACTAGTTATATAATTTGTATAAAATATTTAGTATTTCTCAAGCACAGCTGACAGATAAAGGTCCTAATAAATTTACCTTTAGTGCCACACAGTACAACTGAAATATGTTATTAAAATTAATGGAACAAGAAGGTCCAAGAAAATTGTATTTAATATTTGGTGGTCAAAACACAGCTATATTTTTACATTTCTAAATACATTTCTTCTATATCAAAGAGCAACATGATTGACCTTCTTTGTTGGTTTTCTTTTTTTTTTTTTCATTTAGGTCTTTATATTACCATTTTTGCTGTTTTGCAACATCTTTTTTTGCCCATGTTTTTAAAATATTGAAAAACTTGAAATAATTTTTATATTTGAGCAAGGCAACAGACTAATGAGGTTAAGATACACCTCATTACAAATTTTTACTTAAAGTGTAACTTTTAGGTACTATTTCAGACGAAAAACAATCAGTACTTTTTGAGTACTAAACTCTCATGCAACAGTCGGTTGTAGAACACAAAGTAAAAACTTAGTGACAATTATAAGCCAAGGGATTCATTTTGTTGCACTGGTTCCATGGATTTAATTTTTTTTTTTTTTAATATTGTGTTTTGTGTTTGGTTTGGTTTTTGTTCCTGGACTCATCAGCCCAAATTCAAGTTTTTTTTGCAGTCATAGTTAAAATTTTAATGCCAAATTGTAAAGAGGAATTTTAGGGAGACACAAAGCAAAATTCAGTTGCCTGAAATCAGGCATCTACTGCCTTTTCTGACCTCTGAAAACTCTCTTTGGGTGCGAATTGTAGAGGCTGGCAGATGTGGCAAAGGACTCACTGGAGTTACAAGTGCTTTTGTAACTATGGCTGGAGGCCAATCAGCTCATAGCACCTACATTATGGAAGCTGAATCCCATTCACTGAGTTGGATTCAACTTCCCCGACAATTAGTTTTCTTTAAGATGGATATTGCATCTGAGTTTGTTCTTGCAAGCAGCCTTTGCAACCTCCCTGAAAATGAGATTAATTTTATGCTGAAATTGCCCTTCAAAAGAGGTCAGATTTCCCGGCTGTTCCTTGTTAAGCACACATATCCAACATTTCTGAATATTCTTGCATAATCTGCAATGACTTTCTGCAGGTGAGCCTCATTAACTGTTTTTCATGTAGAGAAAAATTAAAATATCATTTCAGCAACCATGCTGAAGATGATGCACAACAGGTGCACACAAAGAGGTATTAGTCACTTTCAGCAACACCAACCTGCATCCACTTTAAAAAAAAACAAAATATACATTTTGTTTGGATTTGTTGCTTTTCACACATTTCAGGAAACCAAGGCACCAATGTTTGGCAATGACTGCTCAAATAACAGGAAACAGGTTGCACAGGAGTAGTGACCTTCTGATCCAGCTAAACAGAATTTACTCTCTGAACTATAAATTAATTTTCATTAAGCCAATACATACGCATTGATAAAAAATAAAATTAGTCTTATATGTATGAAAATAATTTTCTGGGTTACCCTTTGGAGGTATTTAAAGATATCTGTAAAGACAGAGTTCGTCCACTAAAGGTTTACAGGGGATTCAGAACACACATATACAAAATTCATCCTACTGCTGAAGAGACAGAATGCTGAAGTTAGTATGATAATTCCCACTATAGTAAAAAAGAAAGGCACATGCAGAGGCTAATTCAAAATAAGTAGGCTGGATGGCCCTTGGAATCTGTCTTTTCTCTTTCTGAGCATTACAGAGTTCAGATAAAATCAATCAGAGGCTGTCCTTCAAGCCTCTTACCTATTGGCTCTTCTCTGAGTGGATGTTTCTAACACGTGGGAGATAAATGCACATGAGCTAGTAGCAACATGAGGCCCTACAGCAAGTGATGAAATTCATAATTACTTTTGTATTTACACATCAATGTGCTTATTTCTTATTCTTTACCAGTCTCCCTTTATTACATTGCTACTGAACAATTAAATAAATATTTATTCTCTTATTATAGAATTCTGTTTAAGTTGTTACTGTAGTTTAATTATTTACTGTTAACTGCATTTTGAAACAAACAGCCATCATAAAATGTCCTTGGCCTTTTATAGGGATTCTTTCTTACAGCTCTTTTTCCCCAAATAATCAAAAATTAAATATTCCATGCAGTGATTTTCCCCATGAATAATATGTTGCAAAATGTTCTCACAAATTATAGCTTTTCATGCCCACTCAGTAGCAGGGATTTCTTTAGAAATGACACAAGCAGAAGCATATCACTCTACAGGAAAGAAAACCAACAAACCCACAGGATTAAGTTGTCACATATATAAAGATATCATGTAAATTAGATTTAAATAACATTGTCTTAAATTATTAGCTTGTCATTGTTAGTGACCACTTTCGAGAAAAACAGGTTTTCCAGCCTTTCATATTGATTTATGTAAACCACTAACCTCAGTGTCTTTATAATCCAATTCAAATCTGTAATGAGTCAGACCTGTGGAAAGGCCTGTTCAGAATGAACAGTGACAACTTAGTTGAAATGCTGCTCATGCCATGGAAACAATGAAGTGTGACACTTTGTCTTTTACATCTGGCACAGGTTTACTGGGAAAGAAGAGTCATTTATCCTGTTTTCCAGAAAAGCAGCAATACAGATAAGAGAATTAAACATTTACTTTAGGAAAGTACAAACTATTTCTTTGCCTTTTTCACAGGTGTATTAAGCTGTTTTCTAAATTGATTTGGTACCTCGAATATTCATTTATTTTTAGCTTTTCCTGCACCCTTGGAAAAGCTTTGACGACATTTAAGATACTTCTTATAAACATTTTTCCTTCTGTTGAAGTCTGTCTCCAAAATACCTTTCAGCTTGCCTATGTTAAGGTATTTATCCGTGAATACAAGAAACCAGAAGCATGTATAGAAAAAAGGATGAATGTTTCAAAATATTCAAAGACCAGTGTTTTTCTGTCACATAAATTGATCTAGAGTAAAAAATTGTGCATTATTTCTTTTAAATATAGCTTAATATTAACACAAAATTGCATATACATTTTGCCCATTCTAATTTTTTAGTAAAATAATATCCTTAGACCAAAATTTTACGCATTTACTTTCAGGAAAGATTTTAATATCTGACTCAGATTCCCTCAAGCCTAATATGTTTTTAATATGGTGCTGATTTCTACAGTAATGTACATCGCTAGAAGTTCAGATTTCTCCTTAATAAGGGGTAATTTAAAGGATTAGCTTGCATTATTTTGCATTCTGAATTTTTACACCTCAGATTAAAAGACTGTTTTTAAAATTTTCAAGGGCCTAAAGTCAGATCCTATCTTCTCTTAGCTCCATGATATAATTTTTCGTTAGACATGGGGCAATAGAGGTACATCTCTAGTCAATTATTTCAAATCAGCAAGATAATAAAGTGAAACTATTTAAGATCACATATGGAATACTGTACTGCTCACGTTAGAGAAAAGATATGCAGAAGGCATACTGCAAAAATAATACATAATGTATAACCAGACCACTGATCCAAATCAAACAAGGAATGCAAATTCATCAGCTGGTCACAAAAGCCTAAAATAAGAACCAATCCTCATTTCTGCAAGCTGTTTCTGGATCCCTCAGAAAAACAAACAAAAAACAAACAAACAAAAAAAGAAAAAATAACAAAAAAAAACTCACCCCCCCCCAAAAAAAAAAAACAACAACAAACAAGCAAACTAAAAACCCCCCAAAAAACCCCAAAAAAACAAAAATATATCTTGATAATTATAAATTTATGGATCTTCAGATTAAAAAAAAAAAAATAAACACATGCATTCTGAACATGTTTGAAGCCAATTCTCCATTCTGAATGGTTCAGCTCAAAGGTTATATGATCCATGCTACAATTGCTTGTTGACTGTGCCTTGTAGATGGCTTCAGCCAAAGACAGGCAACAGGAAACAGGAAGGACTCTAATCGACAAGTAGTTACACACATGTTATCCCTCATGCATTTTATTGCGGGAAATAACTGCATCTAGCATTAGATCAAACAGTATCTCTAAAAGTCTTGCTCAGCTATTCAGTTGCTTATAAACAAAAATAGAGTCATTTGGGCTTAAGGTGATGATTTATTGTATACTTAGTCTTGTAAAACAAAGATTTGACATCCTTAAGGTTTGCTATTTTGAATAAATTGTTCTAAATTTAAAAAAATAATTTGGTTGGAACTGTATCTCAGATTTTTACATTTCATCTTTTGCTCGAGTTATTTTATACTTATATTATACTTATGTCCACTTACATCCTTTAACAAAAGGCTTAATAAAAGAGAAGTTTCAAATTGAAACTTCAAAATATTCATGTCTTCCTAAATTTGGTATGTAGTAGTCTTAGATTACACTGTTCTTCCCCACTGTTCAATGCTGCCAACAAAAACTGGGAAACCCACAGATTTTTACAATTTTTCTAGCTGGAAAGCAAAGCACTCAAAAGCTTAGAAGCAAAACAAGTGAACATGCTTGTTCAGTCATTTCCTGGGTTTGGCTGGGATGGAGTTAATTACCTTCATAGCAGCCCATAGAGTGCTTTGCTTTAGGTTTTTGGCTAAAAAACACCAACATTTTTGCTATTGCAGAACAGGGTATTCATGGTGTCAAGGCCTTCTTTGTTTCTCATTGCACCTCAATAAGAAGTCTGGCACAGGGCAAGAGGGTGAGAGGGGACAAAGCCAGGACACCTGAATTGACCAAAGCAGCATTCCAAAGCATGGAATATCACACTCAGCAATATAGCTAGGGATGGGGCTTTTCCAAATTAGTTATTGCATGGGAATTAGCTGGGCTTTGGAATACTGCTGGTGAGTGATTGCTTCTTAAATTTTTTCTTTCTTACTTTCTTAGTTATTTTGTTTATTTTTGCCCTTCCAGTTCTCTCTGTTTGAAGAATCTTTGAATGGCTTGCTTTGGCATGCATAAATTTGTCCTTAAAATCAGCCACATGGGGTTTGATTGCAACCCAGTGCTTCAAGGTAATAATTGAAAATTACAAGTATTTTTCTTGGGTTTAAGTGCATAGCATCTAGAACTATTGTATTCCATTGATTCACAGATTAGATTATGCAGTGTATTTCCCGTGGTTTTGTGTTGATTAAATAAACTGTTGCATTTTAATTTTTATTATTATTGAGAAATAAATTGTCCTAATACCTACAGTGACCTGAAAAAATTTAAATGATTGATAGCCTGAACACAAATAAAATAAATAAATTTAAGGTGAGATTACCTGGCAAATAATATCTCCAAGTATCATTAGTAATGATCTTTCTTCCTTCATTTCCAACTAAGTGGTTCCATGGCATTCCCCTTGTTTTCTTTTCACAGTTTATTAACCTATTTCCCATACATTGACATTCCCTTGCCAAAGTAAGTTCCCAATATTCCCCAATAGCTTTATCAGTGCATTTGAAAATTATTTTATGAATCGGTCATTTGATCCTAAAGCCTGGATGATTTGCTCAATCTTTTTGAAAATGAACAATTAATTAACCGATTAATTATTTTACAATTCTGAAATCCCAAATGAATGAAGAATTTAAAAATTTAGAAGAAAAAAGCAGACCCAAAACTAGTCAAAATGTGTATCAACTCTTTTTACCTCACATTTGTGAAGTTTGAAAAATCTACAGTGCTACATGCCAGAGTTGAAGCATCAAGTCAAAGCCCCCAGGGGTATGGCTGTCAGAAGAACCTACCTGACACTGTGTGCAAAATTAAATGCTTAAGAAGAGAGCAGAGGGTAGATAGGAGAAAATTAAGCCCAGGAAGACTTGAAAAGCTTCAGAATAGCAAACAGGAAAGTCAAGAATAACTGCAAAACTCACGATTCTGCAATCATAGTATACTGTTTTCAAAAACTCTCAGACACATTATTTTTGCTGAAGTGCATGGAATTTGTCTCTCAACTGTGGATGAAGCAATTCCTATGAAGGTTTGTTTGGTTGCTTGTTTAAAACACTGTCTTGTAATACCCAAGGTCTAATACCTGAACTCTGAGTCACAAACAGAAGGGATTTCCTCCAAATACATAATACTCATTTTAATTCTTCCATCTCATTCAATTATTGAATTTTTTAAACTTATCTTTAGTGGACAGATAATACTTGACAATTCAATCTCTCTGCTTACCCCTATTGGTATTTTCTTAGTTCCCTCAGTGCACTAAATCCCTGTACCTCAGTCCCAAAACTCCCACGCCAAAAGCTCTGCTCCCATCTGCATCCCAATCTTTCTCACCATCTACTCTGCACTCACAGAATCCAGCATGCATCTTCTGGAGCCAGAGATGATAGCTTCAAGTTGCTCAAGAGCTGTAGAATATTTTTCTTATATTTACCTCATTACTCTAAGCTCCTAAAACATGAATCAAGGATTGAAGAGTGAGTTATTATTGGGAAGAATAGTTACCACAGTAGCAGACTACTACTCATTGGTAAAGATTTATCCTCTCTCCCTAGATCATATTTTCTAGAAAAATATAAGAACATTTGTTTAAGGTAATAATTGAACTGGCTTTTGAAAATGCTACAAATTCAGATCTCAAATTTGCAGATAAGTCAGCATCTACTGCTCTCACTTTCTCTTATATGAGTGATAGACTTTTCCTTGGGGGTACTCGGGTTTTTACTTATTTCTTTAACAATTAGATCCATACTTTATTACCACTTAAAAAATACTTTATTATTACTTTTTATCTCTTAAAGAAAAATCCAATAATATAATTCTACATTGACTTGAGTTAAAGCTTTTACTTAAAAAAATAAAAGGAAAAAATAAACATATTTTTATTTTCTACTTAAAAAGCACTTAGAAGTCAACTTTTTTTAATGGTTGCAATCTATGCTTATTGACCTTTACTCTCTGATTATCTTAGTTTAAATTCTCATCCCTATAAATTCTTATTTTTTTTGTAATGTTTCTATAAATGCAGATCTGTGGATCTGTAACTAGGCTCACAAAATACCTTTCAACCAATGTTTGTACTGAAAGGAGGCCATCAGGAAATTAATAAGAGGGTGTTAACCAATAGAAAAACTGTCATTTTCAAGCCAAGAAACAGATTTAAGCCCAAACTCAGGCTGTGGTTGCCAAAGCAAAGAAAAAAAATAGTCTGACTATCTGGATTTGCATTGATTATAAAAAATAAACAAAAACTAGCAGTGGTATAGGCTCTTTAAAAAGAGTGTGGTTGATAGTACAGTAAAAATCACTGTTGTAACAGTGGTTCGTATGAGATGCTAGTAAACTGGAGGGTAGATAAATGCTGAGATTATAGGAGAGGGTACATATTCTGAAAATTTGAATATTTTTATTGTGTACAGAACCACTGGCATTTTTTATTCTAGTTGTTTAAGTAAGTGATTTAGATGTTAACAAATTAAATTGATTAATAACTTGTATATTCCATGTTTCCAGGTTTCTCAAGTAATCCATCATCAGTTATGTTTTACTCTATATCTATTTTCAGTATCCTTAGGAAAAGAATGTTCAAGCAGATATTACATTTTATTAAAGTACCACAGTATTTATATATATATATACAGATAGATAGATAGATAGATAGATAGATAGATAGATAGATAGATAGATAGATAGATACTTGTTTTATGACTCTTATTTGGATCAAAGGAAAAATTACTAAGAAAAATTAAAAGTTAATTACTTCCTACCACTATACTTTAATCACAAAGTGCAGCGTGTCTCCTCCTCTAGGAAGATAAATTGGTTAATGCCTTTGCACACTGTGACTATATGCCATAAAAACATGCATTCCAGTTCTGTAACCCAACAAGAGACTCCCTCAATAGCTCATTACTTCCTTTATATTCTTGAGGTTTTCTACACACAACGGGGATGTTAGCAATTTCTTTTTTAAATTCCCATGCATGGTATCTAGGAACAAGAATGTGATAAGGGAAATTTAACTTAGTATAAAGCAATATTTTTATGCATGACTGTTGTTATGATCTCTTATTCCTTTGGCCCACTGCTACTGTATAAAGAATGGACCCCCTTTTTGGGTTCCCTATGGATTATTAACAGCTGTTGTATGTTTAAAAAAGCATCCTAAGACAGGTGTTTGCTGAAGTTTTTAAATAAACAGTAAGTACATTTATCTTAATGTATCATATCAGACTTCTCAATATACAGCGTTCTCTAATTCCTCACTACAACAAGTTTCACATTCCAGACTCAGACAGCATAGAATCATATATTCATAGAATGGCTTGTCTTGAAAGAGCCCTTTAAAAGTCTTCTAGTCCAATGCCTCTGCAATGGGCACAGATATCTTTAACTAGATCAGGTTGATCAGAGCCCCACCCTGAACACTTCCAGGGACAGGGCAACCACCACCCCTCTGGTCAGCCTGTCCCATAATTTCATCACCGGGAGGATTTATCACTGCAGTAGTTACAAGCTAAATGTAAACACATTGCTACACAAATATTGTCACTGTTAGAGACCCAGTATCAAAGAGCAATAGAACTTTACTTAATATGGGATTTTTTTCTCTTTTTATATCCTAGGGAAAACCAGAGTGTCACAAGTCAGATCGATACAAACATAAATTAAAAAACTATACCGTGGAATTTCTGTCTACACAGGAGATTTTTTATTGAGGTCTGCATGGTCACTAAATATAGAAGTTTTCAAGTACTAAAGGAAAATACACACCTCAATCTAATCACAAGTCCTACTACAGTTCAACTAGGTTAAGAAAAATAAAGAAGATAGTCCTATTTGATTTAAAACAAAGTGAAAAAGTAGATGCAAGAGCTTTCATCTCAATACAGCAGCTAAAGGAACTAATAATAATAACTTCCTAATGGCTTCTGAGAAGCATTGATTTTTTTGTTACTTTCTCTTTCTAATAAGTGCTAGCAAAGAGCTTCCACCTAGGGAAGCTTCCCTTCTTAAGGCTCCTGCTTTCTTTCTCAGCTAAATTGAAATCTTTCCTAGGAAGGACCTTTCCTAGGAGGATCTATCAATGTAAGGCGTAAGTCTGTAAACAGTGTCTGTCTCCTTACGATGGTGGGCAGGAGCTTCTAAACTAGATAAACTCCTCTCCCAAGATCCACAGCTCCCATAACTCCCCAATTTTCAGACAGTATTCTTTTCTAGTGTGTTATATTTGCCAAGCACTCTCCTTCCCTAGAGGGCTGAAACTGCTCTAATGCAGTCTCCTGGTATCTTCTGTCTCCCTATATGGAACAGAACATCACACTTCAACCTCATTTCTAAAATGTCAAAATTTATTCCTGACTTAAAAATGTATTTTACAAATAAATGTAAAAATAACCTAACAATCATTCATATTCATTTATACCTGATTCTTATTGTTTAAATTAATAACGCACTTAAGTAATACTTTAAAGGCAAGGTTACTGTTCTTTAAGCAAAATAATAGTACAAAATAATAGTTAGTCTCTCTACCAGTGCTTTTGTTACAGGTGGGATGATTCTAAATTACAAAGAATCAGTGTCATTCAGTTGTACATTACAAGTCCTAGGACAGAAGAAAAAAAATATTTATATATCTCAGGATACTGTAGCTTCCCACAAACTTCTGACTGCTAGGGTATATAAACTGATAAGACAAAGGCAACAAAAGCATCACCCATCTAGGGATTCAGATAGCAAATATAAAAAGCTATCCTGGGTCAGATTATAGATCTGCCTAGCCCAATATATTGTCCCCACAAATGTACAATCATGATCAGCCTGGAAATAAATATTCTAGGAGGCACTCATAGGAACAATTTTATCCTTCTTATACAGTATATATATTAAGGCCTTGACACAAACCAGAGGACCTGTTTACTCAAGAGGTTTCTTTGGGCAAATCCATAGAATAAAGGCCCATTGAATGCAGTCACTGCTTGAATACCCACGAACTTCTAGTGCCTGCAGTGTTTCAAGGCAGGAATTTCCACTGAACCTGCTACCTGTTCAAGTCATTTAATGTATCATGGTTCTTGTCTTGGAAGAAAGAGAGAGCAGTCATTGCGTATTCACCTTTTTATTCACCTTCTCCACACTGCTCATTATTTTACAGTCCTATGTTATAAACCCATTCAGCTGTCCCTTTTTTCTAAGTTAAGAGAAATGTCCTACTGAATTATTTCTGACGTGGAAGCCATTGAGCATCTTTGATCATTCTTTTCTGAAGCATGTTTCAAACACCACCTTAAAGGTGCATTTACACTCCTATAAATGCTCTTGCCATTTTAGCCCCTTTCACCTTTCATTTCTCCTCTCTAATGAATAGAAATATTTTTCTGCTATTGCCTCGCCACCACCACAAATCTACCATTCCAAATCCTATCAGTCTCAGTGCATCAGACAATCACAAGTCCCTTCAAGCTCCTAATGATAAAGCATCACAGAATTGTTTTGCTTGGAAAAGACCTCCTAAGAACACTGAGTCCAACCATTGACCTAACATTGCCATGTCCACCAACAAACCATGTCCCTCAGTGCCAGATCTACACATCTTTTAAATACTTCCAGGGATGGTGACTCAACCACTTCCTCGGGCAGTTTGCTCCAGTGATTGACGTCCCTTTCTCTAGAGTATTTTTTTTCCTAATATCCAATGTAAACTTCCCCGAGCACAACTTGAAACCATTGTCTCTTGTCCTGTCACTTGTTACTTGGGAGAAGAGACCAACCTCCACCTGGCTACAGCCTCCTTTCAGGTAGCTGCAGAGAGAAGTTACCTCCTGAGCCTCCTTTCCTCCAGACTAAAAAACCCCAGTTTCCTCAGCCACTGCTTACAAGACTGCTCCAGAGTCTGCACCAATTTTATTGCCCTTCTTTAGACACAATTTAGCACCTCTGTATCAGATGTCAACAATAACAGGAGTTTTGCTATCTGTACGTAATACAGGAATCTTCCACATATTTGCCTACTGAAGAGCAGCCAGATTTCTAAGCTTACTGTTCACCAGTTACATTCCACTCTATGGTCAGAGAATCACAGATGCCATGGACATAAGTCACAGGGCTGCAGGGTATTAGGGCCTGTACCCTGTGACCATCCATTAGTTAATTCTCCTGACTGAAAACCTCACCTCCAGTTGTCAACCTTTTTGTTTTCTTTTTAAATACTGACTGATGACTCCTTTTTCAAGAAAGAAAAATCTGTTTTGTCCCTGACAGCCCACAGATTTCTCCTTCAAAGGAGAAAAGAAAAATAAATGCTACAAAGAATCTCATTTAAGCTTTGTGCACTTGTGATCATCAGCAGTACTATACTGGTTTATTGATAATTAAACTTCCCTATCTTTATTGTTTCCTTTACTAAAATACTTTTTATCATCCCTAGCATCGCAGACTCATGGCATTATACTTTTGAACAATTTTTGTCATATTTCCCTGTCACTTAGGCAGGGGGAGAATGTTTATACACCCAAGCAGAAACCATGATTAAGGAAAATAAATTGCTGCTTGTAAAAATTTCAGTAGAAACAATCCTCTTGCCATGTCAGCTGTGCATGTAGGTTTGCTTTTTATTGATCTGGAAGTATTTATATAGGTCATTTTCCCATGCAATTTATGCAATGGCCTCACATTCAGCAGTGTGTATTAAGAAAGATATTAAACTATGAGACTTGTAGCCTTATTCTTTATGTAAGGGTTGGAGACTTATTTTCTGGCACTTGCTATGCATTTTTAACCAGAAGTAGTCTTTGGGGATTTTTTTTTTTTGCAGTCCTAACACATACACTTAAGCAGCATTTACATGTTCATGAACAATACAGCATTGAAGAAAACACACAAAAGTAATCGCAAGTAGAAGTGGTCCTGGAGACTCTATTTTTAATTATATTTTCATTATGGCCACCTTTCAGGAAGAGAAAGGGGATACCTGTATTTGTGGTATTTCTTTCTATTCTTCCAGGGTATCATAATTCCTCAACATCCTAGAATAATGTACAATCTCCTCAGTATGCCCTGGGATAGAACCACGGTGCCTGCCACAGACTTGTTTCATTGACCTTTGGGTAGGAAAGGGTGAACATCTGCACAAATGATGTAGATGGTCGAAAGTATCTTAAAATTAACAACAGGATCCATGAGAGATACAGCTGACAAACTATGATCTCTCATTTTACATTTTTGCAAACATGAGGGTATTTAATAAAACCAGTATCCTATATAAATAATATTTTCTCCATTCCTAAAAGAATACTAAATATAGCAAAATAAAATTTTCACATATAAAAAAGACATTTCAACATACAAAAGATAGAAAGCACATTATTGAATATGTGCAAGGCTCAAGATATCTATACGTAGAGTTGATTTTAAACATGTTTTACAAGAAGTTTTTTTAAATATATTTTTGTGTTAACATACAACTAATGTGGTTTAAATTCAGCAAAACTTTACCAGAATAATCGTATATTTTTTGAATCATACCAATGTAATAGTGATAAGGTAATATTAAATAATGTTTGCTCAAAAATTATTCACACATAGAGTTAAGCAGACGGTAAAGTGTTTTACTCAATCTCTAACACTAGGTCTCAGGTCTGGCTTAAAAAAACCTCTATAGAATTCCTTAAATGTTATCATCCCTTAAATTTTACCCAAGGAAAAATGGACTTCATTGTCTAGAACCTACTAAGTGCAGAATTATTAAAGGAACATAAACATCAATGTCACTTAAAAGACAGTTCACCTACAGGAAGGGTGTATCTCATTATTACAAGAGTGAAAATGGATTTCCAGCTTTGAAGATATGGTGCAACAACTGTTGAATACAAATGGCTTACTCTGCTCAGGAAATCACTAAATGAATTTACAGGAACGTTTTGTTCTAAAGTCATCAGCATTTGAATTTAAAAAAAAGTGTCAGTCATCTTGATTTTTAAACAAATAATAAAAATATGTTTCTTTCTAACCAGTAGAGTACCATCAAACATTAAAATTCTTATAATAATATTAAGATCTATGTACAAAGTAACAGAAATCACATGTTTCTATTAGCATTTAAACCACAGTTGTTGAATGTAAATTTAAACTTTAGGGAATAGCCTATTATTTATTTAAACAGCTAAAAAACCACAGCGAAATTATAATTATCCCAAAGGTTACACATAGTCAAGATTAGTTAATTGTCCTTTAAATTTCATTTTATTACTCAAGTGCTTTTCATGTCTTTAGGATTTCTGCATAATATGACTGAATCTTTCTTATGAATTCACAAGCTGCTCTGCAGACTTTAATATCTGACTCATACTGCTCTGTATGAAGAGTTTAATACCTTTTTTTTTCTGTCCTGAAAAGAGAATATTTTGCATGAGACAGAATAAAACCCTGCTATTCCAGAAATGGCACTGCTTATAGAGAAGAATCGCAGTTACAACCAACACAAAGACAAATAAGATGTGCTCCTATCTAGATTTAGGCATGACACCAAGATTAAAATTCTTAACACATTTTCTTATCCATTTAAATTCTCCTTTAAAACATAACTTGAACTGTCACTGTCAGCAAGAATTTGACTAATTCTCTGCCAGAGTTCGAAGTGAAGTAATATTAGATCCTGATTCAGCCAATAGTCAAAATCACCATTAGAACTAGGGAGCTCTGTTCAAAACAGTCATTTTTTAATGAAAATAAATGGGATGGTTCTCTTGGTCAGACTTCTGAAGATAAAATTGCCTGAGATGAAGATTCCAGGTTCTGTTTTATGTCAAAGGATTGAGGTCCAACTTTTTTTCCCTTGTATTAGAACAGTATCCTGAAAAATTATCTAGCCTAACACTGTGTACATGAGCTTCTACAGGAGAATGGAATAAACATGGCCAAAGAGGAGTAGGAGGAAGCACAGTTTTTCTAATCTATTAGCTGAGTCAGCTGAGAATAATGAGGGGAACCTGCTGGTCCCTGTTCCCACAGAAGATCATGCAAGCTTGCCTCACTTTCTAAAGGAATGGTTTGATACTGAATCTTTGGAGAGTTTCAGACTGTTGAATCCAATATTAGTCCCTCAAGTCAATCTGTTATAGGAGGCCATCTTGAAAGAGCAGCTCTGTAAAAGCTGATATTCACAATCCTTTCGCAATGGTTGTTGCTCAACACAACATCTTTTGTAACTATTAACTGCAGTACTTAGTACTTTCTGATTATCATTTACTGGGCAAGGAAGGTTATATGATCCTTGATAAAAGCCTATGAACTAGGTGCCTCACCCTATCTTAGTGTTAGGTCTCCTTTCCCTTTCCTCACTTCACCTCTGTCCTGCATAACCCAAACCTCTATCCAGAAGAGCACAGAAGAAATGCACTCACGAATCTGAAAACACTAACTTTGTTTGCTCCTGTCTGCCACTACACTGATGACAGCCAATCCTATGATCATGGGAACAAAGCAACCGCAGCCTGCAAATCAAACCTGGTAAAAAAAATATATTGGGCCTACACTAGCTTAGGGAAGTTGACATCCATTGTGCATTATTTCAGATTAAAGACTTCTTCATCTCCCATGACCAATTCCATTGTGATTGCAGTTTTCATTACATAATAAAGTTTTTGGTAAACTTTGAAAAAGAGGTTGAGCATGGGCTCAGGTCTTGGAGGTTTAAGCTCCAGATATTAGGAGGGAATCCAAAAGTTATAAAAGAAAACCACAACTGGTTAGCTCCCCGACACAAAGGACTGCAACTGTGAGCATTAGTAAAACTGATTTTAGAGCTTAAGAAAAGACAAAGAATCCAACATCTTATGTATCATAAATACATAAGGGGTATAAATACAAAACGATTCCAATATGAACAAGGGAAAAGGAAAACAGTAGGGACTGCCAAAGCATTTTCTTCTCCTCTTAACAATGCTACATCATATTAACACTACATTTTAAACAGCAAATTAGGTAAGGAAAGAATGTTGTTTTTTTTATTAATCTCGTATCGTTTTTTATTAAACTCGTATCTATGTGACTGAAATTTCAGTCACATACCATAGAATGAGTTAGTCTCTGTTTTTTCATTTACAACATTTTCCACACTTTGATTAATACTGCAGTACCAAGCCTAAGTCAGCCTGAGTGCAAGAGTTCTCTGTATCCTCTCTAACCCCCAGCTTGAAGTGTTGTGTGAAACAGATTTTGCTGCACTTAGTAATTTGCTGAAACTGAAACCATCCAAATCTATTTGACATCCTTTGGAGTACAAAAACAAAATATCAGAAGTTATTTCCAACTTAGAAAAGGCAGGTAGGAAAAAAAATAGGACTTCTTTTTTAACCAGTGTGAAAAGCAACAGATAAAATGTTTAATGTTGTCTGGTTGCATTCATACGTATATACAAAAAACCCTAGGCTTAACCATCTACATTGGTTTGGTGGCTTAACTGAAAGGGAAATTCAGGCAAGAGTTAAACAAAAGGACCACATGACTATGCAGAAAATATAGGGAAAAGACAAACACGATACCAAAATTCATCCTATTCATTGCATACATAAGGATGTAACATAAGCGTAAAATTTGACTTTGTAGTGCAAAACAGCAGGAAGACATTTCAGCTGCCTGGCTAGCAACCAACTTAAGACAATATTCAGAATAGCAAGAAAATCTATGGCAAAAGTGGAAATGAGAAAGCATGGCCGTTAGTCACTGCCCCCATGATTTCATCAGTGTAGTGCTGTGATGAAGCAGCAAGGAGACCAGGCAGCAAAGCCCCTGCAGACAGCTTTATGTACATTTTATAAAGTCAGTTTCTCACAGCTGATTAAGTAATCACACAATTTTTGTTTGCTTGATCATCTGTGAAAACAGAAGGCTTCAAGACAATACAAGAATGTTATGTTTCTGGTGAGGCTGCTGTAAATCTCTGCTGCTAGTCTGGCCAACTATAAGCCATTTTTCCTGAAAACATATTCTTATGTTTGCCAGCAGCCCCAGAATGCAAATCTGCCAGTGGAGTAAGTCACTTTAAAGACTGTGGAAGATACAGTCATTAAAAAAAATTTGAACCAACCTCTGCCTGTTAACCTATATAACTCTACATCTGCAGGTGTCACATGTGGTAGCATGTCCCCAGCTTGTAAACTCCAAAGACATTAAATCAGTATGTATGTTTTAGAGATGCTGAATATTCTTGAAAACAGAAATCAGAAAACAATTAGGAAAAATTTATTTCTTGTCTAGAAGGTTTAAAAAAAAATTAGTCAGCTCAGATGTAGTGCTTTTGTTCATGCCCAATAAGTCTTACCTGTAAAAAAAATATTAAAAAAAACCCTGATATTTTCAGACATGAAAAACTATCCATTCTGGTGAAGGGAAAGACTCAAATATTCATTTAATGTTAATGAACAGCAGAAATACCAAACCCCATAGAAAAAGGTATATATTTATTCAAAATTAATGTGTAATCAATTCATTTTTGTATTGCAGAGCTGAAATAAAATTATTTTGGTTTAAGTACTATTAGTTCTTAATGGCAAAACATGTCAACCAAGGTAATGTTTGCTTCTTATTCTGAACAGCATATACTGTGTAAACAGTGAAAAACACTGTTTCCCTGGCAACAAGTAATTCATTAACATATATAGTAGGAAATAAGTATCTGCTGATGAAGTCTTTGAGATATGTGAAAAATTTACTCTACATGAAATGGTTATAGAGTAATCAAAATTTTATCAATATATTTACACTAAACTGTTCTGAGTGGCTATGCCCAGTGAGGCTGCAGGGCTGGCATCAGGGGGCAGAGAAGGGGAGCAGAAAAAAAATTGAGAGAAACAATCCTGTCAACACCAATATGAGAGCAGAAGAAGGGGACATGATGTTCCAGGTACAAAATCAGAACTTGCTCGGCAGCCCAGGGAGGACCAAATGCCAAAGTAGGTGTATATTTCCTGAAATAACTGCAGCCACTGAAGGACAGTATCCTCTGGTAAGGACCCTCACTGGGGCAAGAAAACTGTGAGGAGTAATGAGCAGGAGAGAGAAACTGCTAAGGAATACACAGGCCTACATTGGAACAAATCTTATAGAGAGATGGTTGTTTGTTTGTTTTAATTGTATATCTGGTTAGTTGGTCAGTAGAAGAATTTATGTGTGTGTAACATACAACTGAAAAGCTATTATTCTACCAACTTTTATCTTCAGTCAGAAAAAGCTACCTGCTACTTGATTGCTAACTGTAACCTTAATTATTGACAATTAGAACCAACACAGTTGAAGTCACAATTTAACATGGTGAAGAATGCAGCATATGATCCATAATGTGTTAGAGAAACCAAAAAAAAAAATCTTATTATCTGGCAAAACATACTTAATCAAAGATATAAAGAAGAATAACTAAGAAGGAAGATATAAATACATAAGGATAAAGGAAGGATAAAGGACCTGTCTGAGACCACTGGCAATGTTAATGATGAAACACATATAGGTTGCATCAGGGTAACAGAAAAATTAATCCTTGAGTTCTAGCTCTTTCCCTCAGCAGAAGATAAAATAAATAAAAATTTCAAAGTAAAGGCTTGATTTACAAATAAATATGTAGATGTAGATCTTAAAACATAATAGAAATAAACCCATTAACAATTGATTGGCAACTTGATAAAATCTGTCTAGGATTTCAGTGCTCCTGGTCACTTAAAGCTGCTTTGCAACCCAGCTCGCTGTTTTCTCAGAGAAAATAATCGCATATGGGAAAGCATGGGATTATGCCTAAAACTTGAGATAAATTTTCATTTTCATGTGATGCAAGCAGAAATGTGTATGTCTCTAATTGGCAAGTCCTTCATTGCCATAGTGCTGACACAGCCTGGGTTTAAGCCTATTTCATGAGAGTTGTTCATTTCTATGCAAGATTTAGGGATCTCAAGAGTAAATACATGATCTGTGGGATTGTTTTCTTTCTCTTTGACTTTAGAATTTCATTTTGTAACTTCAATGCAATTTCTATTTTATCAGGCTGCAACATTAATTATTTTATCTCAACAAAATCTACATCATTGCTTTTACAGAGAAAATGCAGGTTTTTACACTATGAGAGTGAAAGTATTTCAGATTCAGTCATGAGCAATATGTTAATGATGTAGTACAGCACTCAGCGAAATAATGTCAACATTATCTGCAATCTGCACAGCAAAAATGAAATGTCAGCCAATTCCACCAAATGGCAAATGATTTTACTGCTCAAGGAACTGATTTATAAATCTGTTAGTTCAGACAAGATGACATAAAATAGGAAAACGGAGACTTGAAATAGGGAGGAAAAAAAGTAGTAGCTCTATTGATTTTTCTTTTAACACTCTACAGTAAATTGTAGAATTTTGTAGGTGCTATTTTTTCAGAAGTAAACTTCATCACCATAATGGGTAAAGGTGGAAGAATCAATACAGTTCAAATGTTTAGAGAAAACTCTTTTAAGAAAAAGTTATTTATTCTTTCCATAAATGCAACCTACTTATATACAAAATAAACCCTGCAAGCATTTTTAAGCTCATGAACTTTTCCCATAAAATCCATATTTTATATTTAATAGCAATAAGCTGAACAAGCCTGTGTCTCACCCAGTCTAGTTAGTGTAGGAGTTGCATAGGATTTGCTTCCTCTAGCATCACAGTAAACATGACTGAGTTGTTTGGATAGCATTTACATATACAAGTGGATTTCCTGTCTCTCTTTTAAACAGATATTGGTCTAAAAAGTACATAGATTTGCATCTGGTATACGGACTCTCACCGTTTACTGCAGCATCAGTCACACTAGCTACAATGATTATTAGGAATTGTGAAAGATTTCCTTCAAAATCTACAATGGAGTTCAAATATGTTAAATTAAATTTTTCAAGCTAGGTTACTGAGCTGCTTTTGACAGTTTAGGCAAGATGGCAGAAAGGGGAAATAATTAAACAAAACTGAATAGATGTCATTAAATAATGTCTTAATACACATTGAGGAGCTACACTGGAAACAAAGTTCAGGCTATAAATGCCAATAAAAAACAGAATTATTTTTCACTGTACTACATATATTCCTTGATGCATTTCTGAAAATACCACACAAAAATTCCATAATTAATGAAACATAAAATCACTATTTTTTTAATCTGCTGAGACATTCTACAGAATAGACAGAGAAGATTTTCTGAAAATTTTCAATAAGTATTTCCTTATTTGTCTCTCTAAGCTTTGTCTCTTACTTAATGCAAACAAAACCAGTTTGTAGTGCTGGAATTTGTGGACACTGTTTTATTTTAGTGTTGTTGAATACTGAGAGAAAGAATAAGCACAAAGTCTACATGTTTATGACCTTGCCAGTTTACCTCTTGGCAAAACTGAAGCAACTTGTCTTTGCAGCATTTTCACAGTGCTATTAGATGGCTCACACATTTTTCTATCCAAACATGCAAGAAGAGTTCCTATTCAGCAGTTGAAGTGAGGCCTCAGTCAGAAAACTCTCTTCTTTTTACTGCATTTATAAAAATGACTGAAAGCTTGCCGTAAAACAATGGGAGTAAGAGGTGATAGGGGAGGAACTCTAATGCTACTGATTTCCTACTACAGCTAAACCACTGCCTTTCTTAACACATTTTCTCCCCCTCAGCTGCCACGCCAGCCATTACAGAAGCTGCTGTGTGGATTAACTCAGAGCCAGCTAAGTCTTTAACCCTTTCATAGCAGCTGAGAAATTGATTCCACTTTCTCCAGTGAGAGGCTGTCCATCTTGCACCAGAAGACCAGTACTTCTTGAGCTTTTCAGCTTGCCTTGCACCTCTGGACTGCACAAGTTCACAAAAAACATTACACAAAGGACATGAGCAACAATTCTCAAACCCATTAAACCTTCTGCCAAAGGAGGTGGATTAGTACTTAATTTTTCAACCTATGGTTTTTTAGCTTATTAAGTTATTACTTATTACTATCAAGATTTTGATAAATGCTTTGTGAGAGGTGTAGGCTTTATTCCCTCTTCCACCAATGAACACTGGAATATTGGAACTCTCATTCCCATTTCCTAAAAGGAAACACTGTATTACTGAGGGACAGGCTTTAGCAAAATGAAGTTGTTGGCATAGGTGCAGGAAATGCTTAAGTAGTTTAGCTACTACCACTACTGGCCTTCTGTATCTTTCTGTTCTATAAATACATATACTAGATTTCCTACACTATTATACAATTCTGCCTTGGTATTGAAGCTTATGTACCTATTTCAGAACTGTGAATTCCTATCAGCAGGTGTCTGAAAATTAGGCACTGTAATGTTCAGTACTGTGATGTTTCAACACTTTTAAACTTCAGTCCTTTTATAGTTCTATTTCTGAATCCATTACTAGATACCACACAGAGTTCTGAATTCACAGGGTTAAAGTTTAGGATAGAAAAAAAAAAAAATCCAACCCAAATCCCCCATTTTCCCAAATATCCCAAAATACTCAGTGGGAAACAAAACAACAGAGAAACCAAAACAGCTGTGAAGAAACTGAGATGTTGTTGAAAGTTAGAAGACAGCACTCATTGGCTATTTCTAAAGCAATGATTAATCATCAATTTCAAAGTAAGCAGGGGATCTGCTTAGTGCTGATGTATTTCCCAGGATCACCATACAGACATTCACAGTCATTGAGTAAACAGCAGCAGATGTTGAGTTGTAAGACCACATCATTCAGCTAAGATTAGCTATTTAATAAAAATAGACATGCTTGACAGAATCTTGCACTTAGTTTAATAAAGCTCTACTGAAAGGGTAGGAGGAAGCTGTTCCCAGAAACATGCTGTACACTGTCTCTTCAAACCTAAAAAAACAGTGTTCCCTTCTGTGACTATTATTGCAACTATTATGTGTTAGATAGACTCCGCAGCTACATACAAGAAGAAATTTTATCCAATAATGACTAAAAAAAATTGCCAGATAGAGTAAGTCCTTGAGGAAGACCTTCTGTTTGTATAGACATTATGTAAAAAGAAAGAGTAAAGAGTAAATTTTTTTCAGTATTTCTCTGTCCTATCCTTGAAAAATTTAAATTAGAGGTATGGGAAAATTCCTCTGGGATGCCAGTTTAAAGTGTTCCATATTCACCAGCCTTAGGAAAACATGAAACCAAAATCCAGTATCCTAATCTACCCTTTAATACAGGAGTACACGGAGTACTGGTAAATGGGCAAAATGAAAGTGCACAGCTGCCAAAACAGCAAACATCATGAAATGGAGATAAACAAATGTTGTTGCCTTTTATAGCTCCATTGTTGCCTTTTATAGCTCAAACTAGAGAGAGGAACCAAGCAATTTTTCTTAATGCATAGAAACTTCCTAGAGAGAAAGCAGCATACAAGGGGAATTAAAATAAAATTTTTTTTAAAAATCTGAAACACAAAAAATAAATCTCACTGCGCTTTTGAAAACTTTGAATTTAAACAATACTTAAACTACAGCTGAATGATCTTAGATAATAAATATTGACCCACACATCACTTAGTTGAAGCCATCTAGAACTTTGTGTCTTTACTACAAAACCAAGAAATGAGAAAAATAAAAACTGAGCACATGAATAAGTTTACCCTCCAAGTTCAGATATTCATTCAAAATTGAAATTCATATTAGATGAGTAGTCTAGATCATAGCTTGTCTACAATCAACTGTATATAGATTCATGTTCAGGAGACACAAAACTCTGCAAAGACATCTCCTAGAAAGCTCCTACCTCCCACTCCAGGTTCTGGAGTCTATCCAATAGCTGCTCAGTATTGAATATATAAACAGCCCTTAAAGAAGAGCTCGAATTCAGATTAATCCTTTATCTAATGTGAAATATCTTATTTTTTTTCAAATTATGTCATTCAAGAATGAAACTATTAAGGAAAATAAAATTAATTGAAACCCTTCTCCCGGTGCATCCTCTTAAATAAATCAAATGCCTATTCTTTGAGAGCCCTCTGGGATTTCTGGGAATTTGAGTCCTCAGAAAAGAGAAGCTCAAACCTGACCTTTATGATCAAAACAGTACATAAAATATTTACTATTAACTATTAACTAGAAATGGCATTATGAAAAGGACTCTTTCAGCCTGTCAGTATGTTTGGTGCGGTTACCACTCCTGTAATTTTCATGTTGCATTGGGAATAGATACACATAACTCCCAACCAGATTTCAGCACTAAAGTAAACTCCTCTTGAGCTCCTGAGCCCATAGAACATATAGCTGTATTGTCAGAAAGAAGATTGTCTAATCCACCCCATCATTTAGTAGCCCTTAGAGAAAACTCAAAAATAACAGAAAAATAGATAATATCTAAGTGTTTATAGGTATAAGCTGATATGTATTCCAGCACTGCACAGCACATACATAAAAGCTAGTTTGCATCAGGAACCAATACAGATTTTTTAACAGAATGCCACAGTTACACCAGTACATTGTTTTCACCCTCAAATAGCTCAAACACCACAGCAAAACTCATCTGTATTAATTACAATTAGCCAAATCAATAATCTCTGTGTGCAAAATTAATTTACTTCTTAACTCAAGCTGAATCATCCCAAGAGGTTTAATTTTTGTCAATAATGTTTCCTTGGAAAGGAAAGAAATCTGAAATATCAAGTATTAAAAATTTGACCTTATTCATATGCATCAGAAAGTTCAATTCTAAGCTGTCCTAGAAGATGGAATCCCTAAACCATTAATCACTGCCTTCAAGGATGTCAAATTAGATCACAGCCAAAGGAAAAATCTAGCATGACATGGTTCATATCCACAACTATCTGAGTTATCTTTGAGTATTAATTCCATTACATCTCCACGGAATGTTTTTGTCACAGTATAAAACTAGACAGAAGTTATTTAAAGGTGATTAATCGGGTTCACCATTTGCACCACTATTTTAACATTTACTTTACTAAATTATTATTATTATTATTATTATTATTATTATTATTATTATTATTATTATTATTATTATTATTATTATTATTATTATTATTATTATTATTATT